>KN818230.1:506255-595138 GCA_000827485.1 Amanita muscaria Koide BX008
TGCCAGTCGCCCGTGACCTAGGAACATTAGCGACACCACCAGAAGAGAAAGAGCAAGAAGGAAAAAGAAAGGGACTCAATAATGATAGTTTTTTGGTGTCCAAAAGTAGCGGCGAGGCTTGACTGGCATCAACAGGCATCCCCGGAGCATATCGACTTTCCAATCTAACGAAGACAGGGTGAGTGGCTGACAACAACAACATGCTGACTTCAAAGCTTACCGGCATCGTAATCCTCTATGCCCGCGGCCCTCCCAGCACAAGTCATGAGAAAGCTCCACTGCGTCTTGTCCTCCCCACGCTTGGCGATGAGTGTAATGTCCTTGAGCTCCTTTCTGATCTGGTTCCACTTCTTGAATTTTTGATAAAGCTTGCCAACCTTGGTGGTGGGAGGGCGCCGCCTCTTGATCTCGGCGACGACAGCATTGAAGAAAGCGTCGTCAGCCTCAACAAAGTCAGGAACAGGACTCGCCTTGCGCTGTGTGGCCACCTCCTTGCCACTACGCCTGACGTCCACAGCGACGTTCAGGACCTCTACGCCATTGACACAAACAACAGGAATATGCATGATGATGATATGAGTGTATGATATGGGGATGCGCGATATGCCAGATATCACAGTGGTAATAGGTAAAGAAAGAATACGGGGCGACTGGGATTCTTATATGTGTCTGGCGATGAATTCTGAATTGGACTGGGTGGCTGACATTGGCCGACCGGCGCTGGTGCTTTGCTTACAGGCTACAAACCTATCACAATAATAAATGAGATTACATTAAATTTCTTCCAAGTTCATGTTAAGTTGATCAAATTTAATCGTTAGCGATTTCCGTGTCGCTTTACATGCACCAAGTACTTTTGCTTGGTACTTCTAGCTATATTACTGGTAGTTGATTATAATAATACACTGAATCTACAAAGCAGTCGGGTACCGAACCCTGGATCTCATTCATCGTCTACCCTTGCCCTCTTAGTCGGTCTTCTTGACGAAAGGCTTGTTGCGCTGACGTCGTCGTCCGACTCTCCTGTACTCCTTCTGCTCGCCAAGGCGCGCTTCTTTCTCTGATACTCCCTGTCTCTAGCTTTCTTCTGCTGTGCGACAGTCAGCTCTTGATTTCTTGTTGCTGGTGGAACGATGACTGTGGTCAACCCTGCTGTTGCCTGTTTGTGGTAGTCATCATTGGGGGCATTGGATTCGTCGCCTTCACCCAGAAGCTCCAGCGACTGGTCCGTAGGTCAGAGCCACGACCCAGCGAAAGGTATGCTTAAGACTTACCTTCCCACAAGTCAGACTACTGTTCGAAAATACGCGATCATGATCGTTCACTTCGTATTTCTTCCTTCCGATAGTTTGATTCTTGAGATATCCATCAAACCCTTGAATGATATTTCCGCCACTATGTGTGGCTGTCTCAGTCAAATATGACGCCTCTACGCTATAGATTTGAGCTTCAATTTGAGCCTGTATGATTGACTATAGTTCAGACATCAACAGTATGGAAGAGAAGGATGCACCAGTTGTTTATCAATGGCTCTTTTCTTTGGAAGGGCCTGTAGCAGCTCCTTTTTGAGTGTTTCGTACCGCGATTTGTCGTCTGCTGAAGGTCCAGACGCCGCTGCATCTGCCATCTCAAAGCAGAGTCGCGTGTGTGGCGGTGTAGCTTGTTTGACCTTGTTTGAGTCAGGCCGCGCGTCGCGAGTGCACTATTGATCGTGTAACTTACTTCAACTAAGATGTCGGCCGTGGAACCACCAAACGATCCTTTGAACAATAACAGCGACAATGCTAATAAGCAACCAGAAGAGACGCCTGAAGGCGGGAATGCACCAGATGGTCCTGCTGCAATGGACACGACACCGGACGCACCACCACCGGAGGAAACATGGGACGATATACCAGATGACATCAAGTCGTTGAACACAGACGAAATTCTTACGAGAATAAGGCTCATTGAGAATGATATAAAGGTGTGGTGCTTCTGGTTTTTTTGGGAAAAGCTGAGTCGCTTAACTCGTTAGGTTATGCGTTCAGAAACGCTGCGTTTGCAACATGAGCAGAGTGTTATGAAAGAGAAGATACGAGACAATGGCGAGAAGATCAAACAGAATAAGGTCCTTCCTTATCTCGTTGGAAACGTGGTCGAGGTATGTGTACTGTACCACCCGTTCAAGTTACTATTAAACGAATTTGACAGATTCTGGACGTTGATCCAGAAGTGGAAGAAGATGGTGCCAACCAAGACTTGGACTCTATGCGTAAAGGAAAATGTGCTGTTATCAAGACCTCTACGCGGCAGACTGTCTTCCTGCCTATGATCGGACTGGTGCCACCTGAAAAGCTCAAACCGGGGGACCTTGTTGGGGTAAACAAAGACTCTTACCTTATACTCGACACCCTCCCCGCAGAGTTTGACTCACGCGTAAAGGCGATGGAGGTAGACGAACGGCCAACGGAAAAGTTTACCGACATTGGTGGACTCGAGAAGCAGATCGAGGAGCTGCTTGAGGCAGTGGTTCTTCCCATGGAACATGCAGACCGGTTCAAGACGTTAGGCATCCGTGCACCCAAGGGATGTCTGATGTACGGTCCCCCAGGTACGGGTAAGACGCTAGTGGCCCGAGCATGTGCGGCGTCGACGAATGCCTGTTATCTCAAGCTTGCGGGCCCGTCGTTGGTCCAGATGTTCATCGGAGACGGCGCCAAGCTAGTCCGAGATGCGTTCGCACTTGCCAAGGAAAAGGCGCCTGCGATTATCTTCATCGATGAGTTGGATGCAATTGGAACGAAGCGGTTCGATTCAGAAAAGAGTGGTGACCGTGAAGTACAACGAACGATGCTTGAGTTGCTGAACCAATTGGACGGTTTTAGCAGTGACGAAAGAATCAAGGTAGGCAATCGACATGTGCTTCTGAGAATATCTACAAAGCTGATCGGGTCGCAGGTAATAGCTGCTACGAACCGAATTGATATCCTGGATCCTGCTCTGTTGCGGTCAGGACGGTTAGATCGAAAGATTGAATTCCCACTGCCAAATGAGAGCGCACGTGCACGAATTCTGGAGATTCACTCACGGAAAATGACGGTGGGGCCCGATGTGAATTACGACGAGCTGGCGCGGAGCACGGATGAGTTTAATGCGGCTCAGCTTAAAGCGGTATGTGTGGAAGCGGGCATGATTGCTCTCAGGGAAGGCGCAGCTCGGCTCGGTCATGAACACTTCTTGAGCGGGATTGCGGAAGGCAAGAACTATACCCGTTTATCTCTAGTTAATACACTAATTATCTCTCACAGTCCAGAGCAAGAAGAAGAACAATCTCATGTACTTCGCGTAGAGTCTGTAAATAGAATAAATATTTTTCTCATCAGATCGTGTGAGAAATTGGGCGGCGACACTTCTCCCTCCCACAATGAGCGTCCATGCACTCCCCGTTGAAATCCTGTCCAGAATCTTTGTGCAGGGTGCCCATACAGGCCCGTCGTCGCCATTTTTGCTTAGGCCGCATCACAAACAGCCACTAAGCCCACAAACTCCCTCCTTGGACTTCCAAATTCTTGTCTCCCACGTATGTCAACGGTGGAGAACGATTGCATTGGAGACTCCGTCCCTCTGGACAACCCTTGTGTTCCTGGAATTCCGGGACATAGAACGGGGGCGGGCTCTTCTTGCGAGGGTATTTCCAAAAGGGAGTCTAATAGATCCAACGGCAACTCCCATGAGCCAGAACCAGAACGTCCCTGATCACAACCGCAAGAACCAGAGTTACAACGTCCAATGTGACGGCGCTCGTCCTGTTCCAGCTAGTAAAACCATCACGATCGTCATCTCCACCGTCGCGCAAGCATCCCACATCGAGGGCGTGACTATCGCAGAATCCGAACTACATCGAATATTCAGGATGCTCCGCGGCTACCTCCCAGCTTGGCGTGCCTTACATCTCATAGTGCGCGACAACAAGTGCAAACTCGTCGCTCGCGAGCACCTTGGTGGATGCGGGCCTGCACTTTCCCTGGAAACGCTCCAATTATATCACTTTGAGGATTTTCGCGAGGCCCAGGACCTATATTTGGCGACGTATCGTCCCCCCGTGGTTGTATTTGCCAACATCCTCCCTAGGCTCAGAAATGTCAGCCTGATTGGCGTCAACTTGCCTTGGGAGAAGAGCCCATATTTGTATGACGGCAGGCTGCGTGGGCTCGAGCTGGCTTTGCACGCGGATAAGGTACGACCGCCATATGAATTGTGGGAGAGGATGTTGAGAGGGGGTGGAGCGAAACTTGTGGATGTGACGAATGGACAGCAGGCGGAGGAAGGGGTGTGTTCGTTGGAAGAACTCTCGTTACATTATTCTGGTCCTAAAGTGGGCGAAGGCGAGGCCAGGTATGCTTGGAGAAGCATCGATGACGAACAGGTATACTTGGCAAAAAAGCAGTGGAGGCGGAGGATTTGGATGCCTAGATTGGAGACGCTGAGCCTCACGGACTTGGATCCTGATTATCTATGCAAGATTATGGAGACATTGGTTCTCCCCGCCATCCGCAAGCTGGAACTGGAGCTGCCTGATCAAGATTTTACCCAGTTCGTGGAGATGTTGGGTGTGAAGAAGGGTGAAGAAGTAATATTGCCACCGCCTTCTGTTGTTAGGGAGGATTTGGACTCCTTGCCTACTCCCCCTGACTCCGGAACGTTCTTATCATTGCCATCTCCGCAACGAACGGATGAAACTGTGCCCACCAATGGTATATCAGAATTAACTCTTTCGGCTCCAGCGTTGGGATTGGACTCCAACGATAACTTCTACAAATGCATTCTCAAGCGCGTCGATGCTGAACCACGCACGTTTCCAGCGCTATGGCGTGTGGAACACCTGAGCATAACTGCGCTCGTGTGCAGTGCCGACTCCTGGCGAGGATTCCTGCGGGCGCTGACTGGCTTGAAAGTGCTCGAGATTGACTTCGGAAGAGTCAGCGAGGAATTCTGGCACGTTTTCATGGAGCGAGAGGGCCCAGCAACCCTGGGCGAGAACAAGAAGCCAACTGTACTGCCGTCACTGCAGACAGTCAAAGTGAGTGGATTGGAAGGCTCCAGGGTGGTGGAAACAGTCCGCTGGCGGTCAGTCCCACCGATAAGCCGCGGTATGAGCGGCACAGGTGTTAGTCGATGGCTTGTAAAGTGGAGCGAGAGGCTGAAAGGGAGGGACAGAACGCTCGACGACCTCGTGCATAATGGTGTCTGGGTCAAGGTTGAAGGTGAAACGCTGCACAAGAGAATAGAGTGTTGGGATGAAGATGATGAGGATGATGATGAGGAAGAGCTTGATGAAGATGATGAAGATGAGGAGGAGGAGGATGCTGACGATGACGATGACGACGTAAGAGAAGACGAGGACGAAGAATATTAGTCAAGAGTAAGTACGAATAAAATTTTAGACACTAACTCACATGTTGTTTTCAGCGACCATCGGTGAGCGTCTGCTGGACAGAGCGAACGAAGGAACAAGACGGATGGTGATGGGCGCAAGGCATCGATTGAGGAAGGATGGGGAGAGATGATGTTTCTCGGCAACTTTATGGCAACCCGTTCTTCGGCTTCCTCGGCTTTTTTCCTTACCCGGTTGCAAGCCCTAATCCCGATCCGAATCCTCCTTTTCTTCGAATTGTGCCATGCGTTGATGATATTCTTACTTGCTTGGATACGATACATGTGTTATACCCTTTTTCCTGTCTCTTTCACGGGTCTTATAGAGAGTAATGGCTTTGCTGGCAAGTAACGGCAATACAACCAAACGGGTTTCAACATCAGATAGCCGAATCCAGGAGCTGTCATGAGGTTAGGTGTTCCTGAGTATACTTACCGGATCTAGATAAGAGTTTGCTGGCAGTGCCAACAGGTGCCAACAGAACAGCTGGAAGTTCTGTATTACTTGCTTGTGGAGTGATTGCCAGACGTGAGAGACGCTCTAACTGAGAGAACACTAGGTGCCTCGCACAGAACCAGGAACGAGGCGGACATAGTTGATCGTCTGGGAACAACGGAACAAAAGCAGCGAAGCCCATGAGAACCACAATAAACTGATAAGAGTCCTATGATAAACGCCGCAGCGACAGTCCCAAGGCGATCTGTATAAATATAGGATGAAAAAGTTTATCAGGGTTTATCATCTTGCGGCAATGCACGGCATATAGAAAGAAGCCTGAAAGAGGTTGAGGATTATGATGGGTGGTGTGAATCAGCATAGTTGCCGGTCCGGTAAAAGAGTGTCCATTTTGACAGGTGATGCGCTCATAAACGGTGAATTCATAGTCCACCAGCGTAACGTATCGCCTGTCCCCAGAAGCGCGTACCATCATATATCCAAGGCGTTTAGAAACTTTTTCACTTCGTCCTGTGTCATCCCACTACCGTCCAGGTCGACAGCCTCAATACATCGGGTGACTGCTATGACCTGTTTTACTTCTTTCGCGTTCACCCAAACGCGGCCGTTCAATCCGACGGCCGCGTTGAAGGGAACCCGCGTCCCTATCATTGGGAGCAAAAAATGTTTGGGGTCCAGCAGGCTAAAACATTAGGCAAAATGACAAATGATGAGGTATCGTGGACACTTACTTACGACACATTTTCAGGCTGCATCGGACCACGAATCCTCCTTTGAGCTCGCCAAATCCCTCCGCTTTGCGCGTCTGCGCATCAAAACACTCGAGTTCAGGCTCCATGTCTTTGTGCGCTAGCGATACACGCGCATATATCAAGCTGCCGACCTCAGATAAAAGATGGTATAAGACCGTCCATAGTATAGAGAAAATTGAACGTATGCATACTTTGAGATTAGGTCTGTTCCTCTTTGTGGCACCCTCAAAGGCTAGCATGTCCAACGAGGCATAATGCGCTGAGCCAATGTCAACGCGATAGGATTCTCCCAGCCTCTGGACGACTACGCCCACGACCGACTCTTGTGGCGCAGGAATGTACTGTTAAGCATCGATTTAGTCAGCCAGTGCCTTTTCGCCAGTATAAGGTGGTACGAACACGTCTTGAGTTATTATCTACCCACCACTTGCTCATATTCGCTGAATGATTCAGCTCGCCAGCTTTTGTTGAGATAATAAACGGCTTCGGTTTATCTTCATTGGTTTCGGGTTCGGTGGATCTTGTGATTTGAAGCAGTCCAGGGCCGAGTTTGAGATTGACGTGCTCAGCGGGGACGCGTTCGCCTGGGAGGATGATGACGGATTCGGACATGCAGTGCACAATCACACTTTGTCTCGACTCATATATGTTACCAGCATGACCACACCTCTTCTCCAAGAATTTCCAGAGCTCGCCCATTATTCGTATGTGTAATACCTGAAGATACGGAATGCGGCGGTTCACGCATCCGAACACATAGACGACAAGATCTCGAAGACATGCTGATAGACCCTACCTACTTTCAAGCTGTCTTCCACTCTTTAGAAACAGTGAAGGCTATGTATCAATCACAGACGGAGCTCAGTATGGCGAACGAAGCTATCGCCAGTACGTCTTGTAATCCCTGTATCCAAAGATCATTCCTGGTTGACGAAACCCTTGCAAGGACGAAATCTAATTTTACAAGACAGCCTATACCAATTACGATCAGAAACGAAAGATGCGTTTGACGAAGCCAAGAGGTTGGAAGCGCGATGGAAAGGACTGGAGAAGGAACAGAGAGAGGTGTATCAGGTCTTTTTGATTTCGATCTACTAGGGGCGCAACAAACTGAATTGTTACCCGCTCTCCAGAGATTTTCGCCCCAATTTCTTCATATGCGACTACGGCACAGCTTAACTTCCCAAGACGACAAATCAGAAGCCGTGGCGTCGGAATTTGTGCATGAGCAGGCTTCCACCACTGCGTCCGCAACTTGGTCGGCGAATAACAATGGGCCGGAGATCGACAAGTTTATCAAGGATTATAAGGAGCTGAGAAAAATATACCACAAGCGAGCAATTTGGAACGAAAAGTGGAATATTGGACAAGTCGAATGGAGAGATGATTGATTGACTGGTATGTAATTCGAGGTGGAGAACTCTCAATGTAATGTGAACTGTCTCTGGACTTAATCTTATACCCATTTCAAAGGATGTTAATTCCAACTGACGGGATTCCATGGTCCTATCACGGATTTCGTCAACTAGCGACCAACAGTTATGGTCTCATGCGTTCAGGATGCCGATTAAACGGCAGATATTGCCATTGTAGGCGTAACCGATTGAGGTATTACAACTGGAATTAACGGTTGTTTGTTGCACTAGTGAACTCTTGGGGCTGTTATGGCTGTTCTGACTAAACATATCGAGAGGTCCGGTTAAGGCATAACTTTGGCCATTGGCAGCAACATTACTCGTTATAAGACGAAGCTCCGTATATCAACACACACGCCGTTTCCACTACTGCATTAAAAAATATGCACCTGCTGCGTAGCTGCCTGAAAGAAAGGAATTGAATTTGGCTAATGAGATTAAACAAGGGTTCAACATGCAAGGCTATGTGAGAAATTCAGCTGACGTACTGAAAGTGTTGAGTTGTGCAGGACATTGAGTTGGGCCAGACCCTTCGTAAAATTGGGAGGTATCGTAAATGAGAAACTTTGATATGGCGGCTTGCCTGTCGTATGGATTACAGGGCTGTACGACCCCCGATAAAGCACTAGACCAACATCCACCGCGGGAGGCTGGCAGGGAGCTGCGACGCAAGAAGCAAGTCCTACAACGATGCCAACTTCCGTTATGCCGGTGGCACGGCCCTGCAAGTTGAACAATATGGGGAACTTTGGATAAACGTATATTTTCGTAAGGACTCACGGGCATATCAAGCTCCACTATGAACGGCTGACCGGCCAAGAGGTTTCCTCCAGGCGGAGGAAATGAAATTGCGAGATATTGGGCACAAGATGTGGCGGCGAGAGCGAGGAAGGAGATAATGCCAAGCAGCTTCATTGTCGTCTAGAACAGAAGATAGGATGGTTTATATGCCAGCGGCGGAACGGAGCATCACGAAGAAGTCGGTGTATGCTGCCGTCGAGGGTCTGTTGTGTCCGTATCCGTTGAATCCATTTCCTGGTTCAGACAACTTGAAAGACGATGTTGAACTTGCCTCTGTCAAGTAGAATATCACAAAACATGGCCAGCCAGCGAATCGTGAATCATGAATCATCGTCCACAGGATAGCTCAACCTTGTAATTCGGGGAAATTGCTCCTCGGCGACTGTATGCCTAACAGTCCATGATCCGGGAGTTTTGGATGAATTCGGTCGTGACTCAAATGACCCACCTGCCACGCTTCCATGTCCTCATCAGAAATCGAGACCTACAGGGCAAAGCGCGAAGCGTTCATCAACGACGATCGTTCCCTCCGCCGAGAAAATATCTGGAACCAACAACGCACGGAGGCTGAGATCAAAGCTGATAGCACTTTGAGGAAGCTTCGCGACTATGAGGCTTCAACCATCTGGAAGGAAGAGTCGGAATCTATTCTACATCCCTTCCCTGGAATGGAGTTCTTGACCGGTGCGCCCTCCTTATGTCACGGTGCAAGGGATATGCGTGTTTCTTATGATATGTGTGCACACTGCAGGACGTAGTATCATAGTAAGGACCAGAATATACCAGATATTATCCAAGGCATGTGGGCATCTTCGAACATTTCATGCTTATACTGAATGTGGTACACTCATGTAGATGCCAAAAGGCGCCCTTCTACATGCGCATCTCGATGCAACTGTTGACCAGGATAAACTACTCAAACTCGCTCTCAAACATCCTGCGATGCATGTTCGCGTCCCTGAAGTCGTCACGGCCAAGAACATAACATCGATCTTACCAACCTTCAAGCCTTTGCCCCTATCGGAATATGCAGATGGGCCTGGCGTAACAGATCAAACGTATAACCCGGACACATTCGTTTCTATCCAGAAAGCTAGAAGTACATTTGACCCCAATCTTGGCGGACCGGAAGGATTCGACAAGTGGGTATGTTCGACTATGATGATCAACCCAGCCGAAGCGTATGGCACGCATAATACCATAACTAAGGTGCCATTCGAGTCACTTCGTTGCCTCGCGTTTCCCTGACGTGTGCTATAGATCTGGAAAAAATTCGCGAGCACCTTTATGGTTTCTACTGTGCGCCATACGCTTAGTCCTTGGGAATCTCAATTGTTTGACTGTGCTAAACCATAGGGACTAATCCGCTTTGTCCCTGTTTTTACCGAGTATATACGCGAGTTCTTCATGTCATCCATTGAAGATGGTATATCCTATGTCGAGCCCAGAATCAATTTCATGGAAAGGTAATTTCAACGCTGAATATATTTTAACAACCAACACACACACAATCAGGTACATGGTCGGGGAAGATGGCCATCAGCACGTGCCACATAGAGAATGGTTGATCATCTTCGAGCGCGTCCTCGACGAAGTCAAGGCCGAAATGAAACGACAAGGCAGAGAAGACGATTTTATCGGCGCAAAGGTACATAATCACCTTGTGCTTCTTCGCATGCCAACGGTTACTACTTCGCTAGATTATTTATTCTACTTTGCGCTTTTACACAGCCAAGGAGCTAGTCTGGTACACTGAGGATTGCATCGCACTAAAAAAGGAATTTCCGCATCTCATAGCAGGTATGGCTCTCTCCACGGCTCGCTTTCAACGCTAACCCCGTTGCCAGGTTTTGACCTAGTTGGGGACGAGAATGTATACAAGCCACTGATAGACTACCTGGAGCCTTTGCAGAGCTTCCGCCGTAGACAGCAGGAGGAAAGTGTTGATATCCCCTTCATTTTTCATGCCGGTGAGACCATGGGCGACGGGACAACAGCTGATATGAACCTGTATGATGCCATTCTCCTTGGAACGAAACGTATTGGTCATGGGTAAGCTGAGATTTTAGAAGAAACTGGAAAACATTCGAGAACGGTTGATCAGGTTCTCTATCGTCAAGCATCCCAAGTTAATGGAGTTGTGCAGAGAGAAAGGAATAGCTCTCGAAGTTTGCCCAATTTCGTGAGTATGCTCTTTGTCTCCTTTCGACAGATACTTCAACGTTCGTTCTAGCAATGAAATTCTGGTGAGAACCGTTCCAGTCGACAGGCCTGTAGGAATGCTCAAAGGGACAAAAGCGCTTGACGTCGTCTATGCCAATGCATCCCCTACCGATCATGCTTAACAATGGTATTCCGGTTGCTTTGTCGTCGGATGATCCTGGTACATTTGGACACATGGGTCTTACGTTTGACTACTATCAAGTAAGCTGTTCTGGGCATCAGAAACGACATGTTATTTACCTTTCCCAGGTATTGGTGTCCAGCGAGATCACAGGACTCAGCACACTTGGTGCCATTGCTCGTGATAGTATAGAGGTGAGGTCTGGTTTTGATAAGACGGAGACTTGGGCGCTCATGTCGTGGAATCAGTTCTCTATGATGACAGATAACGAGAAGCAGCGCGCGATGACGAATTGGGAGAAGAGGTGGAAGGAGTTCATTGAGGGTATATTGTCATTAGAATTGGCTAACTGAGCTATCCAGAGTCTCATTTTAGTACTTCCACGATATAACGTATCTACCTGATAGGCAACAAGTCTGAACGCTAAAATCAAAAAAAAAAATAAGAACCAAAAACAAACCGAGCCCCTCAATTATAACTTAGCAAAATCACTATCTTTTGGTAGCCTCATTAGTAGCACTCGGGGTTACGTCATCAGTGCGTACGTAATAAACTCAATTTTCTTTGGTCGGCGGTCGCGGCAGTCTCGTCGCCTTAGTCGCAGTCATGGCCAACGCTATTCACGACCCTTTAGCAACAAACCTGCGGAGGCAAACTCGACTTTTACTACAAAAAATTCCTCAAAATGCGGCTTATACAGTGCAATTATCCAATGTAACTTCTTTTCGAGAGTTATTGGTTGTCCTATCGCGTCTGCTCGCAAGATCAGAGTTGACAGAACTTGTCGCGATCACATTTCGACCAATATTGACGGACTTGTGCGCTCGATGGATTGAAACAGATGATTGTACCGAAGAGCAGCTGTGTGCCATCGCTTTTTTGGTCGAACCTCAAGAAGAGCTCTACCCGTATGGAATTCATATCTACGAAGATGGCACTTTCTTGACGGTGTTCTCAGGATATTAGATCGCATATTACGCAAAGAAAAATTTCTAGACGGCCCTCTGGGTTTCATAAAAGAAGATATCGTCGATATCGAAACATCTCGCTTGCATTCGCTGTTGCTCGCCTATTTCCGCATCCTTCAAGTCAATCGAGAGATCCCTGAAATGTTCTCATGGCCTTTGATGCCACTATCTACTATCATCTGGTCCGAAAATATTGACAATGCCGCGAAATTGCTCGCAATTCGATGTTATGCAATGCAAAGTTGTATGGGAGAAGCAGAGAGGGAAAGATTTGAACGACAAGTCTTTGGAGAGCCTTTTGGTCCCGACTGCCTTCTCGAGTACGGGACAAACTTGAATGGAGAGAAACCGCTGGTGGATGGGTGGCTCCTGCCTGTTATAGAACGAGAAAGGATCTCGAAGTGGAGGAATGGCGTCCCAGAAGCAGTGTCACAAGAAGGTTATTACATCTGGGAGCATGGAGAACAGGTAGAAACAATTGACGAACGCGATTTGAGGTTAGTCCATCTCCCCTACAAGCGTACATCCCGATTAACATCCTGATAGTCTTTTTGTTGTAAATATCAATGGTGTATTATTGCTACGTTCCACCCTTCCAACTCCTGCCACTGGCCCTTCTCACCTTATTCCTACACCCACGACTACTACGGCACTTCGCACTCTAGCAACTCATATCTCCCTTCGGCTCCCGACACTTCTTACCTCTGCCCCCTCTGCGGGGAAGTCTCTACTACTCACTCACCTCGCATCACTCTTGCATCCTCAAACCCCAAACCAAATCATCACCATCCACCTTGCCGATACTTCACTTGACGCACGAGCCCTTCTTGGGTCCTACATTTCTTCTCCAACTTCTCCTGGAACCTTTGAATGGAAAGAAGGCGTTCTTGTCCGTGCCATGCGTGGCGGTCATTGGATTGTTTTCGAAGACGTGGATAAAGCCAGTTCGGAGGTTCTTGGCACAGTACGTCCATTGATCGAAAGCATGCGTCTAGGTAGGTGGATAGGTCAACGGGCAGAGATCGATGTACCAGGAAGGGGAAAAATCGTGGCGGAAGATACTTTCCGAGTCTTCGCGACAAGATCCGTGATGATGTCAAGGGAGGATAAGATTCCAGCACCCACCTTCCTTGGCTCGCACAAATTTTGGGAAATCATTATCCCATCTCCATCGAAGACAGAGCTTCAAGCGATCCTGGATGCAAAATTTACCAAGTTGGGAAGGGGCGCTGTGAGGTCACTTATTCACCTATGGGAGCAGATTTGGCAACTTGGCGTAGCTCCTGGCGCCGGAAGGGAAGTTGGGGTGAGGGAACTAGAAAAATTCTGTGCCAGGGTGGAAAGCTTGCTTCCAGCGAGCTTCTGTTCCACGCAGATAAATGATGACCACATGGATGTTGACGATGAAGCTCAACTCGAGATAATCAAAGAGGCTCCTGTCCTTTCGCTGTCAACAATATTTACAAACCCTTCACTGAGGGAGGATATCTTCGTCGAGGCGCAAGATGTCTTTTTTGGTGCTGGTGCTCTTACTGCGTCAGCGCGGGCGCATACGGAGGCCGTCGCACGGACGATAGGCAATCTGTCAGAGCTCGATGTGGAGCGACAAAATTGGCTTATAAGCGGCCGCGCTCCATCTTTTGCGGAAGAGAAGGATGTTAACGGACGTGTCATCGCTGTGTTAACAGGGTTTACACGACTCCTAGCGAAGTATGACGGGAAACAGGAGATGACTGAACTGGCACAACACTTCGCTGGTCAAAGACGTCCCTTTGCGATGCACAGACCTGCCGCTGTGTTGTTGTCTCGGATTGCGCGCGCGGTAGCGTTGTCGGAGCCAGTACTTCTTACCGGTGAAACGGGAACAGGCAAGACAAGCGCCGTCACATATTTGGCCAGCGTATTGCAACGCAAGTTGGTGTCCTTGAACTTATCCCAACAAAGCGAGTCCGGTGATCTGATCGGTGGATTCAAGCCAGTGAATTCACGGGTTCCGGCTGCCGCCTTGATGGAAAGGTGGGAAGAGTTATTTGGTGGATCATTCAGCCGGAAGAAGAATGAAAAGTTTGAAGGTGAAGTGAGGAAGGCAGCGAGGGACGCTCGTTGGGCAAGGTTAGTCGGTCTTTGGAGAGAAAGTGGGAGGTTGGCACTGGATAGGATCAGAAGAAAGGATAAGGACGGCGAGACACGGTAAAGGCGTTCTTGTCGAAATTGGCATTCGCTCATCCACTCTTTCATCATCATAGGGAAAAAGGTGAAGTACCACGGAAAAGACGTAAGGTCGAACAAGCTGCAGAGGGGATGAAAGTCTCCGAGGACATGTGGACCGACTTTGTACAGGAAGTGGATAAATTCGAAGTTCAACACGTTCATGCGAAGGGCAAGTTTGCTTTTGGCTTCGTTGAGGGACCTCTAGTAAAGGCGCTCCGCTCCGGTGATTGGTATATGCTTTCCTTCTATGTTTTATTCGACGATTCCTAACGGTCATTTTTCAGGATTTTACTTGATGAAATCAATCTTGCAAGTTCCGAAACATTGGAGTGTATAACAGGATTACTTCATGGTCCTACTGCATCAATCACATTAACAGAGCAAGGATCTTTGGAGCCCGTTCCTCGGCACCCAGAATTTCGACTTTTCGCCTGCATGAACCCTGCAACGGATGTTGGGAAAAAGGACTTGCCACCGAATATTCGTGCACGGTTTACTGAGATGGATGTCCCCGCGCCTGATGCAGACAAGGATACACTGCTTGCCATTGTTACGCAATACATCGGGAATACCGCAGTCGGGGATAAGGCGTCAATCATGAACGTCGCTGAGTTCTACCAAAGCGTGAAAGCTTTGGCAGAACAGAGACAAATCGCTGATGGCGCGAATCATAGACCGCATTATAGCATGCGGACATTGACACGAACCCTGATGTTCGCGAACGATATTGCTCTGACATACGGTTTCCCTCTCCGTCGAGCACTCTGGGAAGGAACCTTAATGGCATTTACGATGGTATTAGACAAGAAGAGCGCGGAAGCTGTCTCGGTGCTTGCTCAGAAACACGTGCTTTCCGGTGTCAAGAACCCAAAGTCCCTTTTAGCGATGGAGCCAAATGTTCCCCGTGGAAGATCGCACGACGAGTTTATCAAATTCGGGCCATTCTACCTAGAGAAAGGTCCATATCCCGAGGATCCAATGGAAGAATACGTTATAACACCAAGCGTAGAAAGCAAGCTCGTTGACTTAGCCAGAATAGCGTTGACGAGGCGGTTTCCCGTCCTCATTGAGGGTCCTACCTCCAGCGGAAAGACCAGTGCAGTGGAATACCTTGCGAAGAGAACGGGCCATCGATTTGTGCGAATCAATAATCACGAGCACACTGATATCCAAGAGTACATTGGCTCCTACATCTCCGATCCACTCACAGGCAAGCTTGTCTTCAAGGACGGCTTGCTCGTGCAAGCATTACGCAACGGGGACTGGATTGTTTTGGATGAGCTGAACCTAGCTCCAACGGATGTCCTAGAGGCCCTAAACCGTCTTTTGGACGACAACCGCGAGCTTGTCATCCCCGAAACGCAAGAGGTTGTCAAGCCACATCCCCATTTCATGCTGTTTGCGACTCAAAACCCGCCTGGTCTATATGCCGGTCGCAAGGTTCTCTCCCGTGCCTTCAGGAACCGTTTTCTCGAAGTTCACTTTCAGGACGTCCCGCAGGATGAGCTGGAAACGATCCTTTGTCAAAGATGCCGAATTGCCCCTTCATACGGCAAGAAAATAGTGGCTGTCTTCCGCGAGCTGCAGAAAAGGAGGCAGACAAGTCGGGTCTTTGAAAGCAAGCACGGGTTTGCTACGCTTCGTGATCTATTCCGATGGGCAGGAAGAGATGCCATTGGATACCAAGAGTTAGCGGAGAATGGTTATATGCTTATTGGTGAACGGGCTCGACGGGATGACGATAAAGCAGTCGTCAAAGATATTATCGAGAGCATCATGGGAGTAAAGATTGACGAGAAGATGCTCTATGACTTGAGAAACCCAAACGTTACCGATATGGAGGCTTACCTCGGTTGCCCAGTGCCATCGTCAGATGCTGCTGGTGTCGTGTGGACAAACGCAATGCAGCGCCTGTTCATTCTGATCTGCCGTGCGCTCCGATCCAACGAGCCAGTTCTACTGGTTGGCGAGACAGGGTCGGGGAAGACTTCAGTTGGTCAGGTCTATGCCGGTGCCACCAAACAGCGATTGTTGTGCTTAAACTGCCACCAAAACACGGAAACAGCGGATCTGATTGGCGGTTTGCGGCCTGTGAGGAACAGGGGTGCTACGGAAGCAGAGACAGTTAAAGAAGTAGAGAAAGTTCTGCGGGAGGTTGGCATCGACGGCACAGAACCTGTGTTCGAAGCTCTCGCTGTTGCATTGAACGAAGCCCTCACGTTGCGCAACTTGGATGATGGATCAAAGGCTAGGATATTAGAAGCTCGACAGAAGCTGTTCCGGCTCCAGTCGATCTTCGAGTGGCATGATGGTCCGTTGATAGAGACCATGCGTAACGGGGATGTCTTCTTGCTTGATGAAATCTCTCTTGCTGACGATTCGGTCCTTGAGCGCTTGAACAGCGTTCTTGAGCCTTCCAGGACGATCGTGCTTGCAGAGAGAGGTGGAGAAGATAGTGACCGGGCGGCAGTAAAAGCGCAGGATCGGTTTAAACTTGTCGCTACCATGAATCCCGGCGGTGACTATGGCAAGAAGGAACTATCGCCGGCATTGCGCAACCGCTTCACCGAGATATGGGTACCTCCCATCGAAGGCAGGGAAGATCTTGAATTGATTGTGAACAATCTATGGAAGCTTGACGTTTTGAGGTTATACACGAAACCGTTGTTGGATTTCGTCGAATGGTTCTGTTTGAGAGTTGGAGATCGTACACTGTCTAACTTGAGGGACATTTTGGTGCGTACGGACCTTATTAAGGCGTTCAATGAAATGACATTGGTCAGGCATGGGTTGCATTCACAAATTCCGCATTCCGACTGGCTTCCATCGAAAATGGAGTCGCAAACGAGGTTTTCGTGAGTTCAAACGTTGGCGGTTGGGTCATGATATACTAACTCGTATACAGCATCATGCAGCCCACATGACATTTTTGGATGGTTTGGGCTCTCTTCCGCATTTGTCATCGTATTCAAAGGACAGCATCCAGAAGCTCAAAAGTGAAGCAGAATCCAAGCTGGAGGAACTTGTCCCCTTTTCCCGGATAAATCCTCCCACACCAGCTCCTAAACAGGACACATTAGATCACGTCAAGGTTGGCCCGTTCGGAATACATAGAGGACCTCGAACCATCGTTGATCAACCTTTCAATCTACAAGCCCCCACCACGCAAGACAACGCAATGCGAATCGTGCGTGCATGTCAGTTGAGCAAGCCCATCCTTCTTGAGGGCAGTCCCGGAGTCGGCAAGACTAGTCTCGTCATCGCGCTGGCGAGCTTAGCAGGATATCATTTACATCGGATCAATCTGTCGGACCAAACAGATCTCGTCGACTTGTTTGGGTCAGATCTACCTATCGAGGGTGGTGGCCCGGGTGAGTTCGCATGGAGAGATGCGGAGTTTCTAAGAGCGATGCAAGAAGGTCATTGGGTCCTCTTAGACGAGATGAACCTGGCGCCTCAAGCAGTTCTTGAAGGTTTGAATGCCGTTCTCGATCATCGAGGAACCGTCTATATCCCGGAGCTGGGCCGCTCTTTCACCTGCCACCCATCTTTCCGCGTATTTGCAGCACAAAACCCTCTTAGCCAAGGTGGCGGACGTAAAGGATTGCCGAAATCTTTCGTCAACCGTTTCACCAAAGTTTACGTCGAAGAGCTTTCACCTAACGATCTATTCATGATTTGCCGGCAACTTTTCCCGCAGCTTGACAGCACTATTATTCAAAACATGATCAGATTTAACATACGCCTTAATGAAGAAGTCTGCATTAAACGGTCATTTGGACAACAAGGAAGCCCGTGGGAATTCAATTTGCGGGACGTAATCCGCTGGGCTTATCTCCTTGGTGCACCTGGCCCGCCAAGGCATCCGGTGGATCATCTCTGCACGGTCTACCTTCATCGGTTTAGGACGAAGCAAGATAGGCTGTTCACACGCACTTTATTCGATCAGATTTTTGGGACGAGCAGTGAACGTTTAGAGAATCGACCACCTTGGACAATTTCGCCGGAATACCTTCAATTTGGATATTATACCAGTTCCCGGATGAATCTTGCGCTGGCATCCCGTGCTCCCCGAGTCCTCAAGATGGACCTACCTGTCCTGGAATCCATTGGACTATGTGTTTCGCAGTCCTGGCTTACAATCTTGACTGGACACCATGATAGCGGTAAGACCGAGGCGGTGAGATTGCTGGCTCACTTCACAGGCAACATTCTTCAAGAGGTATCAATTAACAGTGCGATTGATACCATGGACATTCTCGGAAGTTTTGAGCAAGTTGATACTCGGGAAAAGATCCTGACAACCATTCAAGATATCCTGGCGCTGCTTGATGCCGAACTTCGCAACTCAGGAAAGGCAAATCTTCGGCACCTTCATGAGTGTCGACAATCCCTTCGCCGTATTTCCGACCAACATCTTCGCAAACAAGGAATGACATCGCCTTCTCTCCTCCAGTCATGTCACTCCGTAGTTCAGCAACTAGATGAAACACCCTGGAAGCAATCATTCTTGTCAAGATTGGATGACATCATATCTAAATCTAGCAACTCCGGTCGCTTTGAATGGGTTGATGGACCGCTCGTGGCTGCCATGAAGAATGGCCACTGGATACTACTGGACAATGCTAATCTGTGCAATCCATCAGTCCTCGATAGGCTAAACTCTCTTTGCGAGCCCGACGGCTTTCTGACCTTGAGCGAGCGTGGCTTCGTTGGTGAAGCGGTACAAATCATCAAGCCACACCCGAACTTTAGGCTTTTTATGACCGTTGACCCCCAATATGGTGAACTATCTCGCGCCATGCGCAATCGTGGTATTGAAATTCACTTCCTTGAATCGTTTGCTGGTGATGACCCGTTCCTGTTGCTGGACCACTTGCGATATCCTGAAACTGTCGACCCTGAAAACTGGAAACACCAATGCCTTGTCTTTGATCAGGCCAGAAGAGGTCTCCTTACACAGCCAATCAAGCCAAGAACATCCACATCTTCTAGTGGGAGAGCCCTTGATCAAGAATCAGCCCTTAGTTACATTATTGACGAAGCGCCGGTGGTCATCAAGAGCTCCTTAATCGACAAGAGCACGACAGATTCTCTTCTTCACTTCTTTGCCCGAACTGCGGTGCTGCGCTACACCTCTGCGCATTGGCGTAGCTTCATGGCTGAGGATCCGCATTTACGTGACTTTCAAGATCTTCTAAACATTCTTGCTCCTGTGCGCGAAGCCATCGCTGTGCCAAGGGTAGTCTATTCAGATTCCGCCTTGTGTCAGGTCAGCTGACTTGGTTTTGTTGAAGCTTTTATGTATTGATTATCGTTTCCCATGTTGTCCATGTCATGTACTTCGACAATTTAATATAGCCCATGGATTTTTTCCTCGCCATTCCTCTTTCCGTCGATACATCAACTACGAAACAGGATCTTGGTATACATCATATGATCTTACAGATGTTAAGTTTCGCCGTTGGTTTTTTCCTCTTTGACAAAGACCTCAAGCTATGGTCCAAGCAACGAACTGAATCGCATACAAGGCCGTCAGTTGAGCAGGCTGTTTTGGAGGCTATAGACGGGCTTATAAAGGGAATCTACGACACGTCTCGAACAATTCTAGGAAGCTTGCACTCAACAAATATTGAAGGACAAATGGTGAGACGAATCTTCTGATGACGCTTCACGAGACTGAGAGGAGAATAGGAAGTATTCAACGTGATGCCCAAAATCCTAAACTACGGGCGCTACCTGTGTAACATCAATTGCAACTTAATAGATCATTCCACCTTAATTTCATTGGCACAATGCATTTCCGACACGGTCAGCACCCAGGGTCTCAACTTACATGCGTTGCAAGAACAAGCCCGACACTTCAATCAAACAGTCTCCCTGTCTTTGGGCCTTGGTCTATTCGATATCTGGGCATCACTTTACACCGACGAAGCCGCATATCCCAGGGGAACCATTATTCGCATTGATGAGCTTGCTTCGTCCCTGAAGAAAACCCTGGAATGTGTTGGTGCGTGAAGCTCAGGAGTTTTCCTGGATTTTCTAGTAAAACTATAGACAGGTCTTCGAAAACGAACACTTGATTATTTAGCTTTAGCTACGTTACCAAATACGCATGGCACGGACAGAGGAGGGATCAGCGAGCTTGGGCAGGAGCTTGAGCACGTACGATTCGTTATTCATGCATCGCTTCTACAGACTCACGAGACTCTCTAGTTGCTTAGTGGCCGTAGTGAACAAGATGGCGCAAAGTCGTCCAGGCATATTGGTTCCACATTCCTGGTGGTCGAACTCAGCTTATTGTCCTTACCTACCGACGATAAACTATTGGAGGTAAGGGTTATGGTTGGATGATACTGTATCCTAGCTCAAGATGCTAGATGCTTGCTAAGGAGTTCATTGATATGGCCACTGCAATGGACAATACCTCCCTGTTGCGCGTCGTTCCTTATAAACATCTTCTTTGGTTCTTGGAGAGTGGAAAAGGTGGATTTCGTGCGCTACTTAATATCGACACTGACATTCTTTCAGTTCCACTTTCCCTCACATCACGCATGCATGTGCAATGGTTGTATGACGTGTGTGGCTTAAGAGAGCAGGCGCAGGAGGTGCGTCCACAGCGGTTTATACAGTCCTCCACCTGAACGATGAACAGGAGAATGAAGATCCATCTATTATCTCTCATCCAGTGCTTCTAGCCAACGCTTTGAGTCTCAGGTGTGTGTGTAATGTTGATCACAGCGATTATCTTTTTAACCCTTCATCAGCAATTGGAGTCAGCGGTCGCTGGCTTCTCTTCCTGACTACGAAAGGCAGCTTAGTTGTCAAGCTCAGTTGACTATATTACAATGCCAAACGAACATTAATCGTTCCCACCAAATGCTTCTGCTTTGGTTCCAATCTTTATGTTTGGTAATGGCCCAAACCTTGATTCGTGATATTCTCTTACATTTACCGCTCAGCTTGCTCAAGTTTTCGCGCCGCATCTTCCTCTGGATATTTCAAGCATGTTCTCTTGTGAGGGTTCTAGCCAAGACCTCTTACTCTCCATCAATAACGCCCTCTCTTTGATGGAGAAGTCGAGTCACCAGGCTCTTGCACAAGCTGCAGGACATTACTTGAGGCCTCTGGTTGACAACTTGATGAGTGTTGCCGGAGAGCCTTCAGGAACCATCCTAGGACAATGTTGGGTGGGGCTCAGCTTTACCCTGTTCAATCTCTTCATTCCTAGCGCGCCAATTGATCCCGCCGCTATCCAAAACTCCACATTCGATCGCCTAGACAAGAACTCGCAGGATCTATCTATCCAAATCACGTTACATCGTAAGCTTGAGGAGCTTACGACGGGAAATTTAGACAATGCTGTTGTCCTATTTCTCCAGAACCAGTTTGAGAGCATTGCCTCAAAACTTTCTCAAAAGCCGCAATATCCTATCCGACAAGATCTCTCCAGGCTGCATATATACTGGGCGGAAATATCACAGTTCTGTACTCACGTCCTGATTGAGGCGAAAATTTTGAATCTCTTCGAACTGTTTAAACAGGGAAAAGAAGAAGGGCTGTTGCAAGAGCAAGTTGTTCAACAGTCGATCGCAGGTTTTTACCAGCGACTTGACAGTGCCTATGCAGATTTTGCCGATATCAATTTGCCTCTCAAGCTTTCTATGTTATATCTCATGTTTGGACTGAGGTTGGCTGCTGACGCCGTTCAGCCAGTAGGCGCACCGGATCGCGGGACTCACCACCGGCTTGCTGCCTCTCTGGTTAATTATCCTGGCCTCATCGACACTTCAATCTTCGTCACCGCACACGCGCACCTTCCGACTATACCTGCTATACAACATGTAACACTCCATCTCACGACACTCTCCTTTGAAGGCGCACTAGGGATTGACATTGCGACCAAAATAGATCAAATTGACCTTTCCTACCAAAAAGCACTTCGCTTGTGGTTGATCGATCGTGCTAAGGAGCAAGAACGAGAGGAAGAAGCCGGTTCTTTATACCGACCAGCAGCAACAGCGCATCACGAAATCAGCGAGGCCGAGTTGGAGGAACAGGAATTTTTGGCATTTTTCCCTTCATTTGAAGGCATTCTGAGCCAAGAATCTCACATCACTTCAGGGAGCAAACCGCGGCCAATGCAACATGTCCAGCCCGAAGATGCCACCCTGATCGCTGATGTCCACGTCAGCATTACAGGAGTATCTACCTCCTCTCCTGTGCATATTTTCGGCTCAGTACGAAGATCGTTCATAGAACACCTTATCCAGGCTGAGCTGAAGTCACTGCCCCCAACACTTGATGACGAAAGCCTGGCATTCCAATTGTCAATCCTTAATGATCGGTTTCTCCACCTTCGAGAATCGGAGAGCGCGAATGAGTCGTACAGCTTCTACTTCGGTGCTAATATCTCGGAGACGAAGAAGGCACTGATAGCCGTAGAAGCCCTTAAACACCGCCTGGATACGTTGTTGATCGAATGGCCGGAACAGATGGTCCTTTATCACCTTCGAGACAAGTGCGCGGCCTTCCTTGCATTGGGCATTGGAAGTCCTCTTGCCAAGCTCTTAGCTGGCCTGGAGCAACTGTTGATACAGAGCGATGATTGGGAGATGTATGCAAATAGAGAGAACACGCTCAAAGCTCATCGACAAACTCTAACTAATGTAATCATTGACTGGCGTCGGCTAGAACTCTCTAGTTGGCGCGTCCTGTTGGATTCACAAGCAAAGATCTACGCTTCCGAGACTAGCACTTGGTGGTTCCGGCTCTACGAGGCTTGCGTTTATGGCGCACTCAGTGCAGGGAGGCAGGAACAGACTGGAAAACCTGAAGCCCTGTCGGAATATCTTGATAACCTTATCCCTCTACTCGATAATTTCATGTCCTCAAGCTCCCTTGGCCAATTCCAGGCGAGGCTGCAACTGTTACAAAGCTTTGAACGTTACCTCTCTTTTATGAAGGTCGCGAAATCAGATCAAGAGATAATATTTGGGCGTGTTCAGTGTGTTTTGTACGCAACAACACAGTATTTCAATCTCTATTCTTCCAATCTGGCCAGAATTCTTCTCGACCAAAAGGCGGGCCTCGAGAAGGAGGTTCAAGACTTCATCCGGCTGGCCAGTTGGAAGGATACTAACGTTCAAGCTCTGAAGGCCAGTGCACAGAAAACACATCACCAACTTTTCAAAGTCATTCGGAAATTTCGTGAAGTCTTAAAGCAGCCAATCCGTAATCACCTTCAGCCCCAGCCTGCAGGCGACGCCGAGATCAAACAACTCGGTGAGCCCAAGGCCCAGGGTACAATGGATATAAATGTGCCTGGTCCCCACATTGACGAGGACGAAGCAAATGCAAAGGTTCACCTCGCTCAACTCAAACGCACATTCTCAAGGTATATGTCCCTTATCGCCACCCGTATCCGCCCTTTCATACACACCGAGTCCGCTCGCGTGGCAGACAATCTCGCGACCGAAGTTATCAGTACCGCTCGAGAGCTGTCAAGCATCGTTATTCCAAATGGCCTTCTTCCAGAAAAGCGTGAGAAGCAACAAAAAGCTTTAGTCGTGCGTAAACGGAAAGCATGGAGCGATTTGCTGAAGGAACTGAAGAGAGCCGGATTCTCGCCGAATCCCAAAGCAAGCGTGCTTCGAAACCTAGCTGATGAACGCTGGCTCCGGGAACAAGCCATCCTATCTAACGAATGGAAAGAGCTACCAACCGATAGAATTGACGAGTACTTCTCGCGTCTCAGAGGGATGATGCCTCAATTGCGAGCATCGCTCGCTAATCACCATTCTGACATATCTACGCGCGATTTGGGGCGAGGACTCATGTCGCTCGAGTCGGGCTTTTGGATGGCCATTGATTTGCGACAACGGTAGGTACACGTGGAACGTCACGGGAACCGAATCTCATCCAATTCTGCAGATTGGCTAAAGCTATTATCAAGTTCAACGACTTGAACAATACCCGCCGAAGGCTAGGAAGGCTTTCCGAGCATCCCAAGATAGTGGCTTCCGGCCCAGACATCTTACATCGAGTGCGCTCAGTCATCAACGCTTTGTGCAAGCTTTCTAGCGCAATTCATGATGTCCTGAAAGGGATGAAAATCTTCAACGGATTGAAGCCACAAGGTTCTCTTCCAGAGGCTCTAACTAATGACATCGAAAGTCTCATGGGAGAGACAATCATCATACGAGATAAGGTCGCCGACGTCCTTGCATCTCTTCAATCAACGAAACACATCGTTGTATTGGCAGGTATGTCTTTGAACATAGAACGATGAAAATTTTATAATATCATCATAGACGAATATGAAACCATTGCCACTGGTTGTCAGCATGTCAATAACGCAAAGGAGCACCTGCAAAGATGGGCACAGGAAGTCACTCAAATCAGGCATCTTGTTAACCCGGTCGTGCAGTGGATTGGATCTCAAGATTTAACTTTACCACAACTCTCGTTGGCAGCAGTACATTCCAAGGAGCATGCTGCAGATTTTCTTATAGATGGTCTTCTCGTCGTCACTCAGTCCATGCTTTCGAAATGTCCAGAACACCCAACAGCGGACATCGAGGAGAATGATCATTACATTCTTCAACAGTATCAACTCGTCCGCGATTTCACCGATCTGTCCGATTTCGACACAGTAACAAACCGGCTAGACGAATTAGTCATGCAGTTGGCTTCCAAGGGCAACGGTCTAGAGGAGTCGCTTCAACGTGTTGGGCCCTTCCTTGACGTGTATCTTACCCTTGCGCGGGAGCAGTTGGGTCGACATTGTCAATGGACAAAGGCACTCTTCAAACTCGATTATGTCGTTTGTTCCATCATGCTCACGGTGTCGGAGCAAGGATTTTGCAAGCCCCCTGATGCCTCTGACGCTGCTGATGATGCGGATACCGCAGACTCGTCTGGTGGTATTGGTCTCGGGGGTGGCACGGGTATGGAGAACGTAAGCAAGGAGATTGAGGATGAAAGTCAAGTAGAAGGGTTGAAGGGGGAAAAGGAAGAAGATGTTGAGCACAACAAGGCAAATGATGATCAGGACGCAATTGAGATGGATGAAGACATCGCTGGGGAAATGCAGGATTTACCAGAGGAGGGTGCCGAAGACGACAGGTCCAAGTCGGGCGAGGAAAGTGATGGAGATCCTGAAGAACGCCTTGGAAAGCTTGGCGCATTCGACCCATCTGCCGTAGATGAGAAGCTGTGGGGAGATGAAAAAGGGCCGGACGGCTCGAACGAAGAGGATGACAAAACCAATCAAGACCATGGAAAAGAAAGATCTGGAGATTCGGAAGTCGTCGCTAAAGAAAAGGAACAGGAGAAGAGGGGAGAAAGAGACAAGGAACAGGACACAGGGGAGTCACCCAGGTCTAATGAAGGCGAGCAAATGGAAGAAGACGTGGGAGAAGGGCAACAGGACCCAAAAGCCAGCGGCGCGCCATTAGATGACCACATACCAGAAGCCGACACCTTAAATTTACCGGAAGACTTGAGCCTAGAAGATCAGGAAATGGGCTCTCCTGAGGAGCTGGGCGCCGAAGAGATGGGAGATGACCATGAGATTCAAGATGAATTGCAAGATGCGGACATTGAGGAGCACACCGAGAGGCCGGATGAAGCTGGGCCTAACGAGGACAATGAGACTGTTGATGAAGGCCAGATTAGCGTCGAAAATACAACAGAAAAAGATGGCCAAGATGCTGAGGAAGAGACCTCGGAGAGGGACGAAGGCGTCGCACAGGCTGATATCACTGCCGGGGAAGGCGGTGCTGATTCAGCTCAAGCAGTCCAGGGAGGTGAAGGGGAGCTATCAAGTCGTGAGGAATTTGCTGGCAGAGGTGATTCCGAGCTTGGCAGCAAAGACGCTTCAGAAACCGAAAACCATGAGCATAGGTAAGCTACTTTGCTTTTGATCGCACACGCAATTGACCAGCTATCATTAGTCCTCTGGAACCGTTGGAAAGCCAACAGCAGACAGGCCCCCAATCATCTGGGCCTGCTGGTTCCGATTCAAGAGCAGTCGGTGCACAGCAGAGCCAACCAGACTTCAAGTCCGAAATGGAATCGGAAACTAATCCGCTTCGGAACCTCGGAGATGCGCTAAAGGAGATTCGTCAACGTTTCGACGAAATCCTCAAGAGTGAAAAGCATGAGGAGCCCAGCCAAGGACAGCCGACGGATCCCAATATCCCTTCCCAAGTTCAATATCTGCACCCAGAAGAGGACGATCACGAGATGCAGGCGTTAGGACCTGCTGGAGAAGAACAAGTTGCTAAATTGGAGGACCTCAAACTCATTGACGATGATGCAGACAGTGGTAATACCCTTCCAATGGACCTTAATACCTCTACACAAGTCCCGCATGAGGAGCTGCTCCAGCTGGAACATCCGCCTCCTTCTATGGCATCTGATTCCGCAGGTCCTCGAGAGAGCATGGAGGGCGCCATCTTTCATGGTTCAGTTCCAGTTCAGGAACGAGTTTCCCCGGAGCCGGATCTTTCAATGGCCAAGGCAGATACAGAGTTGGAAGACGAGTCTAACAAGGCCGTCGAAAGGGAGCTGAGAAATTGGCAAAGCTCAGGTTATTCCGAAGAAGCCGGGGAACGTATATGGCGCCTCTATGAATCCCTGACCCATGATCTCGCCTACGCTCTGTGCGAACAGTTGCGTCTCATATTGGAACCTACATTGGCAACAAGACTCAGAGGCGACTATCGAACAGGGAAGCGTCTGAATATGAAGAAAATTATCTCTTACATTGCCAGCGACTACACAAAGGACAAAATCTGGCTTCGACGTACAAGGCCTAGCCAAAGAGAGTACCAGGTCCTCATTGCAATTGACGATTCTCGCTCAATGGCGGAATCGCATTCGGTTCACCTGGGGTACCAAACTTTGGCCCTGGTAGCCAAAGCACTCAGCCGCCTTGAGTCAGGAGACATAGCTATAGCCAAGTTCGGCGAAAGCGTACATATGTTACATGACTTTGATGAGGGCCAGTTCACCGACCAAGCAGGAACTAAAGTCATCAACTCCTTCCGCTTCAATCAAAAGGCGACCAACGTCCTTTCTCTGATTGAAACGAGTCTAAAAGTTTTGGAATCAGCGAGAGACCGACGTTCAATGAGCTCAGCGACCTCAGGGGACTTGTGGCAGCTTGAGATTATCATCTCCGACGGCCTTTGTCAAGACCATGACCGCTTGCGTACATTGCTTCGAAAAGCAGAGGAGCAACGCGTCATGATTGTCTTCATCATTGTTGATTCCCTCCATTGCGGCACTGCCAGTGGCCCCTCTTCCTCACAGACTGCAGCGCCCAGCTCGATTCTCAACATGGACAAAGCAGAATACAAGATCGTCGATGGGCGTATGGAACTGCAACTGCACAAGTACCTCGACTCGTTCCCTTTCGAATATTATGTGATCTTGCGAGATGTTGAAGCATTACCAGACGTGCTAGCGGGCACCCTAAAACAGTTCTTTGAGCGTATTTCGGAGAGTTAGTCATAGTACAAATTGTAAAGATTGGTCCTCATACATCAAAAAGGACTCATGCTCTTTTATATGAGTCTGGGCTCGGAGCTGAATTGCACGGTTTGGTGCAACATGCTTCAAAATATGTCTCGCTTTCCAGCACAGGTTGAAGGCGAAGAGGACAAAGCTTTACTTCAGGAGGAAGGTACGTTGACTTTCGACCCGGAGATTCCATGCACGACATGACTCTGATGACTCATGGAATGCATGTCTTTTCCTAGTAGAGGGAGAGAGAAGACGACTCATAGAGGAACTAGAGCGAGAGAACAATGAATTCTGGCTATGTAAGTCCGGTTTATGTACGATGTCGCTCTACTACTCTTAACAATTTAGTTTATGACAATGAGCACAGGATGCTCGAAAGCCGTAATCACACGCGTGTCCTGTCTTCCCATTACATTCGTACGCGTGTGTACCAAGACAAGCCGGGTTGATTTTCTCGTCACCGCAGAACTGCCCTTGGACTTTATTGCAGAAGCATTGGGACGGTACGCAAGCCTGAGTTTCAAAACAGGTTTAGCAAGTTCAATGAAACACAGCGTAACTCACTTCGGGAAAGTCAGTGAGAGGCTGAACACCTTCGGTTTCCTCTAGCGTCTTGATGGGACCAGGGACGGAAGTCCCCACTCCAGCATCCGCCACGACGACGATACCGCTGATGATGGAGAAAACAAGCATTCTGGTGAACTAGGGAGTGCATGCATCAAATGGTACAGCGGGCGAACTGGAATAACAGCATACCTGCATCTTGAGTCGTGAGCTAGCGACGTCTGCAAAAGGGACCTTCTTGCCGCCCCTTATAGTTGCGGTCGCTTGCTTTAGCTTTGGGAAAGACACGAAGAAGCAATCGAGACGCTGGTCCAGATCCGGAGAACTATCGCGTCTCTTTACCTTAAGATTACTGCGCTCTGTGAGCGACAGTTCTCGTCCAACTTCCGTTCTTCTTGCGCCACCATGAGTTGCGCTGTTTTGGCGACACTTCGTTGGCGTATTCTCTGACCTGGCTAGATCCCACCAGAAAGTCAAGTGACTGCATACACCAGTATGAATTTCATGGAGAGGAAAGCTCTCTTATTCTCTTCTCAACGATGCCTCCTCCTAGTATCTACAGTCGCACCAGTAAATGGGTACTTCGTCATCGGCAGTCCTAAACACTCCCCCCAATGAGAACCCCGTGCATAAGTCGAGCAACACCAAGGAGATCGGGGAACTGGCAACTGGTAACGCAAGGGACAAGATGAATCGGTATGGCTCTTCGCATCTTGGCATGTTTTTCATAATTACTGTACCAGTTTTCCTTGAAATGCTGATATCACTATCGCATCGCACACTATTGGATGTCAAGGGTTAGCTCAATTATTTGTTGCAGACTTTGTTGGATATGACTCTTAGTTCTTCTTGGCAGAGTTGGACGGCGGACTATAGAACGACAATTTCCAAGTACCAATAGAAATTAGAATGTAATTATTTAGCGTTACAATGAAAATGATATTTTGACATTACAACGAGACTCCGGCACATATATCTACACTATACATTATGGGCTGAACCATCCTCATCCATATTACACCTTTGCCTGAATGCTCAACTGAGCTAGTTCAATGTATCCTGGTACGTTGACTGGAGCCTCAGTGTCTTGTATATATGGCATGTTGCGAGATAAATACAGCATGTGTGACTCAAGCTCGCAGTTCCTGTCCCGTCAGCTGACGTTAAGCCTGAATCTAGCGCACTCTTCAAACATGGCGAACGAGTACCAACAAATCATGGACCTCTCCAAAGCCTGACAGGGCTTCCGACCTGAACTGTGAACGTGTGAACTGTGTGAGCGAGTAGGACCGTGATCGAAACTCAGCGGGCCTGTGATCGAAACTCCGAGTCACAGGACTTTTTGCGTGCTATTACTAGTCTACTACAGCCACTACTACAGATGTCTCAGTCGCCAGCACTGGTTGAAGACGAAGAGAATAAAGCTTTGCTTCAGGAGGAAGATGGACATGTTGACTGGCGACAACCCGATATTACCATCTTAAAGGCAAGTCGGACGACTAGCTGGCACCAAGTTGCCCGAAAGAGTGTCCTTGTATTGGTTGTGCTCGCTACGGGACTACTTATCAGGGCCATTTGGTTTCAACATAGTAATGACTCGCATCCAAATTTGACGTTCCATGAATCAGAAATGCGTTCGAACGGAACGCATGACTTCAAGCGGACGGTATTGATGGTGTCAATTGATGGTCTTCGGTATGGTTCTTTCGCGCCTTTCGACGTGCGGTAGTTCATGACGAGGGCGTACAGAGCCGACTATCTTGACCGTGGCTTGACGCCGCATCTGTTGGCGATAAGTAAGAAGGGCCTCAGGGCGAAGTCTATGCAGCCTATTTTTCCGGTGTGCCTCCTATTCGCTTTTAATCTGCTAAAGTATCTGGATGATCAGCTAGACCTTGACTTTTCCGTGAGTTCTGTGCTTCGTGAACAACAGATAAGATTCATGTTCGCTCTGATGTTAGCAACCACTGGACTCTCATGTGCGTAGGAAATCTCAATATAGATAGTTCCATTCTAACCGAGTGTTTGTAGGACTGGCCTGTATGCCGAATCGCATGGCATAGTAGCTAACGTGCGTTGAAATCAGTCCAAGCGATGACAGTTTACCCATATGTTCACTTGTGGCAGAATTTCTGGGATCCTGTATCACAGACCGAGTTTCAATACAATCGTGTGGAATCTTGTTGGAATGCCTCTTGGTGGTACGGCGAACCTGTATGTACTTTGATTTTCAAGTTGCTTTCTCTACTGAATCTCTTGGAAGGTGTGGGAGACAGCCGAGAAAGCAGGTATCCGGTCTGCTAATCTCATGTGGCAAGTATCACTCGAACGGCTTGCTTCACTATTGTTCAATGCAATCATCCTGGTTAGGCTTGGTCCGCCTAAGACTACAAGAGGTATATCCTCAACATACTTTGTTCCCTGGAAGGCGAGCGAGACGGTTCTGGCCTCAATGTATCCCGCTGAACTGTTAACAGGACAAAGTTCCTCTAGACAACAAGCTCGATCAAATACTTCGATGGCTAGATCTTCCGCTTGTTGAACGCCCGCAATTGATCCTAGGTGTGTTCCATATCTCATTATAACGAGGTCAACTCTGATCAGATGGTGACAGCGTACGAACCATCGCTTGATCAAGCAGGCCACAAAGCGGGGCCTGGTTCTGCTCTTGTCAACGTATGATTTTTCGCCTACATTCTTTGAGTATTCTTATCTATAGCTCTTCGCAGGCCACCTTACGAGAAGTTGACTTATTTGCAAAGAATTTACATGACAATCTAGAGGTTCGAAATTTGACAGACATTGTAGATGTTGTCTTTGTCAGTGACCATGGAATGACTGACACCAGCCATCCGGAACTGGTATACGTTGACGATATCATCGGCAAGGAAGGCATGGCCGCAATCGAGCACGAAGACGGTTGGCCAGCCATGGGTTTTTGGTTCAATTCCCAGTCTAACATACCCAAATACTTGGACTTGCTTCTCAATGCCTCTACGAAGAACCCTGAGAAGTTTGCAGTCTACACACATGATTCAATGCCGCAGAAATACCACTTTGCAAATAACGAACGTATTGCGCCGATTTATGTCATACCCAGCATCGGATATGCGCTTACCACGCACGCTGAGGGCACTGATGGCATGATCAAGGGGGTAAGATCATACACATTGATCAGTATGAGCGGCTCATTCTGAATCCTTGTTTCAACAGAACCATGGATACGACAACCACGAATTGTCTATGCATGCGATGTTCATTGCCCATGGTCCGTTCTCGAAGGTCGTCAAAGATCTTCATCAGGAAAGGAAACGCCTTGTTACCCGTGCGAAAGGCTGGCACTCAACAGCCGAAGATACATATATCATGGACCGCTTCCAGAACGTAGAGATTTACAACCTCATTGTCAAGTTGTTGGGCATCTCGGAAACTGCTGCCAATACCAATGGCACTCGAGGCTTTTGGGATACATATCTCTGAGAGCTAGTTGGTGTGGTCAACGTTGTTCTTGTATTTCTATCTTACTCAGACAGCATGATAGTGACTGTCGCACCATAAATACTAATCACAGTTCAATATTCCTTCTCATACAAGCTGCTCCCGTGTTCTTGCATTATCTGGACCTGCCGCGTCGAATTGTTTTGTTACATGAACTCGAAAGAACAAAAAAGTAAATGTTGCATTGGAACTAGTCAACGCGAAGAACCATGTCAAGAAATATCTCCTTTGGATTGTCTGCGTCATACTGTAGTATGTTTTCCCAGACTCGTTAAGCCTGGAATGTACGATGATTCTGGTAAACCAGACTCATCCAGGCCCTCAGCAGCTTCGATAATCTCCTATAGCTTGGATGCCACTTCTAGAGGATGGCACCCGACCGCTTAAGATCGCTCTCGGGCGGTATCGATTGGGATTGTTCCCTCCAGCGATAGCCCGACGAACAAGCCTAGAAGACGACAAGAAGGTATTTAGTTTTGTACAGGCTGGGTGACTCACCCGAGAACATCGGAACAGGATGAGCTAGCGATGCCTGTATGCCTCCTGTTCCTATCGGACCAGCAGCAGCACTGATTTTTACTCCGATGGTCACGTTTCACCGATAGAGAATGCGCGGACGGCATCGTCAGAGTTCAGGACGATGACGAAATCTGTAACGTTGGCGCCGATTTGGAGACCCTACGCCTCTGGTCACGGTAGCAATACAGGAAGGCGCGGACCATGAGCCATCTGGAAGACAAGCAATGACAATGCCTGAACCCGCTTTGCCGGAGTAGACGAAGCCTGCTTTGATGACTTGAAAAATGGCAAGACCTGTGTAAGCGTAGACATATGAATCTTTCCCGATAGGTTATGCGTACTACTCGTGTTGCAAGACGGCTTTGTGGATGGAGTGCAGATTGTGCTTCTTCAGGATCGGCTAAGCGAGCCTGTATATGGTACGCCAGTAAACAAACTTACCTAGAGGGCTGGCTAAAATTTCGTTGCTTTGTCTGCTTCTCCAGGCCGACTGAAATCCGCTGGCAACCTTGCTAGAACTGCTAAACATATCATAGGTATGTCTCTTCGCATCTTGGCATGTTTTTAAGTCGTATCATAATGACTCTACCAGTTTTCCTTGAAATTCTGATTTCACTATCACATCACACTAGTGGATGTCGAGGGTAAGCTCAACTATTTGTTACACACTTTGTTGGATATGACTCTTAGTTCTAGGCGGCATCTTGTGGGCGAGGTAAGCAGAGTTGGACGGCGGACTATGGAACGACAACTTCCAAGTACCAATAATTAGAATGTAATTGTTTAACGTTACAATGAAAATGATATTTTGACATTGCAGCGAGACTCCGACCCATATATATCTACACTATAATATCCAATTGAACTGGCTCAGTTGAGCATTCAGGCGAAGGTGTAAAATCGGTAAAATCTCGCACCGGATGTACTTGGTCCGTCACTGGGCTTCAAAAAATTTGACTGAGCTTCCTTGCCTGTGAAATCAAATCGAAGTGTACACTTCTCGCCTTTCGCAGGCATATGGATGAGGATGGTTCAGCCCAGAAGATTACTAATGTATCCTAGTACGTTGACTGGAGCCTCAGTATATGGCATATGATGTTGCGACTCGATAAATACAGCATGTGTGACTCAAGCTCGCAGTTCCTGTCCCGTCAGCTGACGTTAAGCCTGAATCTAGCGCACTCTTCAAACATGGCGAACGAGTACCAACAAATCATGGACCTCTCCAAAGCCTGACAGGCGGAGGGCTTCCGACATAGTCTCCTGAACTACCGTGATTGAAACTCAGCGGGCCTGTGATTGAAACTCCGAGTCACGAAACTTTTCGCGTGCTACTACTAATAATCTACTACAGCCACTACTACAGATGTCTCAGTCGCCAGCACTGGTTGAAGACGAAGAGAATAAAGCTTTGCTTCAGGAGGAAGATGGACATGTTGACTGGCGACAACCCGATATTACCATCTTAAAGGCAAGTCGGACGACTAGCTGGCGCCAAGTTGCCCGAAAGAGTGTCCTTGTATTGGTTGTGCTCGCTACGGGACTACTTATCAGGGCCATTTGGTTTCAACATAGTAATGACTCACATCCAAATTTGACGTTCCATGGGTCAGAAATGCGTTCGAACGGAACGCATGACTTCAAGCGGACGGTATTGATGGTGTCAATTGATGGTCTTCGGTATGGTTCTTTCGCGCCTTTCGACGTGCGGTAGTTCATGACGAGGGCGTACAGAGCCGACTATCTTGACCGTGGCTTGACGCCGCATCTGTTGGCGATAAGTAAGAAGGGCCTCAGGGCGAAGTCTATGCAGCCTATTTTTCCGGTGTGCCTCCTATTCGCTTTTAATCTGCTAAAGTATCTGATGATCAGCTAGACCTTGACTTTTCCGTGAGTTCTGTGCTTCGTGAACAACAGATAAGATTCATGTTCGCTCTGATGTTAGCAACCACTGGGCTCTCATGTGCGTAGGAAATCCCAACATAGATAGTTCCATTCTAACCGAGTGTTTGTAGGACTGGCCTGTATGCCGAATCGCATGGCATAGTAGCTAACGTGCGTTGAAATCAGTCCAAGCGATGACAGTCTACCCATATGCTCACTTGTGGCAGAATTTCTGGGATCCTACATCACAAACCGAGTTTCATTACAATCGTGTGGAATCTTGTTGGAATGCCTCTTGGTGGTACGGCGAACCTGTATGCACTGTTGATTTTCAAGTTCCTTTCTCTACTGAATCTCTTGGAAGGTGTGGGAGACAGCCGAGAAAGCAGGTATCCGGTCTGCTAATCTCATGTGGCAAGTATTACTCGAAAGGCTTGCTTCTCCATTGTTCAATGCAATCATCCTGGTTAGGCCTGGTCCGCCCAAGACTACAAGAGATATATCCTCAACATACTTTGTTCCCTGGAAGGCGAGCGAGACGGTTCTGGCTCAATGTTATCCCGCTGAACTGTTAACAGGACAAAGTTCCTCTAGACAACAAGCTCGATCAAATACTTCGATGGCTAGATCTTCCGCTTGTTGAACGCCCGCAATTGATCCTAGGTGTGTTCCATATCTCATCCTAACGAGGTCAACTCTGATCAGATGGTGACAGCGTACGAACCATCGCTTGATCAAGCAGGCCACAAAGCGGGGCCTGGTTCTGCTCTTGTCAACGTATGATTTTTCACCTACATTCTTTGAGTATTCTTATCTATAGCTCTTCGCAGGCCACCTTACGAGAAGTTGACTTATTTGCAAAGAATTTACATGACAATCTAGAGGTTCGAAATTTGACAGACATTGTAGATGTTGTCTTTGTCAGTGACCATGGAATGACTGACACCAGCCATCCGGAACTGGTATACGTTGACGATATCATCGGCAAGGAAGGCATGGCCGCAATCGAGCACGAAGACGGTTGGCCAGCCATGGGTTTTTGGTTCAATTCCCAGTCTAACATACCCAAATACTTGGACTTGCTTCTCAACGCCTCTACGAAGAACCCTGAGAAGTTTGCAGTCTACACACATGATTCAATGCCGCAGAAATACCACTTTGCAAATAACGAACGTATTGCGCCGATTTATGTTATACCCAGCATCGGATATGCGCTTACCACGCACGCTGAGGGCGCTGATGGCATGAGTAAGGGGGTGAGATCCTAACACAATGATCAGTATAAGCGACTCACTCTGGATTCTTGTTTCAACAGAACCATGGATACGACAACCACGAATTATCTATGCATGCAATGTTCATTGCCCATGGTCCGTTCTCGAAGGTCGTCAAAGATCTTCATCAGGAAAGGAAACGCCTTGTTACCCGTGCGAAAGGCTGGCATTCAACAGCCGAAGATGCGTATATCATGGACCGCTTCCAGAACGTAGAGATTTACAACCTCATTGTCAAGTTGTTGGGCATCTCGGAAACTGCTGCCAATACCAATGGCACTCGAGGCTTTTGGGATACATATCTCTGAGAGCTAGTTGGTGTGGTCAACGTTCTTGTATTTATATCTTACTCAGACAGCACGGTAGTGACTGTCGCATCATAAATACTAATCACAGTTTAATATTCCTTTTCATACAAGCTGCTCCCTATCTGGACCTTCCGCGTCGCATACATGAATTCGAAAGAACAAAAAAAGTAAAAGTTGCATTGGAACTAGTCAACGCGAAGAACCATGTCATTAATATCCCATCTTTGGATTGTCTGCAGTATGTTTTCCCAGACCCGTTAAGCCTGGAACGTACAGTGATTCTGGTAAACCAGACTCATCCAGGCCCTCAGCAGCTTCGATAATCTCCTATAGCTTGGATGCCACTTCTAGAGGACGCACCACCGCTTAAGATCGCTCTCGGGTGGTATCGATCAGGATTGTTCCCTCCAGCGATAGCCCGACGAACAAGCCTAGGAGACGACAAGAAGGCATTTAGTTTTGTACAGGCTCCCGATTATGGGTGACTAACCTTGGATTTCGAGTACGAGAACATCGGAGCAGGATGAGCTAGCGATGCCTGTATGTCTCCTGTCCCTATCGGACCAGCAGCAGCACTGATATTTCCTCCGATAGTCACGTTTCCACCGATAGAGAATGCGCGCACGGCATCGTCAGAGTTCAGGACGATGACGAAATCTGTAACGTTGGCGCCGATTTGGAGACCCTACGCCTCCAGTCATGGTAGCAATACAGGAAGGCGCGGACCATGAGCCATATGGAAGACAAGCAATGACAATGCCTGAACCCGCCTTGCCGGAGAAGACGAAGCCGGTCGCATTTAGGTGCGCTGCATCGCGTGCTCCACGACCTCACCAATCATCCGACATTTTTTCATCTACCAGAACTTTGACTCCATAAAAAGGACTGATATCGTATTATTTTGTTACATGAACTCGAAAGAACAAAAAAAAGTAAAGGTAGCATTGTAACTTGTCAACGTGAAGAACATGTCGAGTCATTAAAATCCCATCTTTGGATTGTCTGCGTCAAACACAGTATGATTTCCCAGACCCGTTGAACTTGGAACATATGATTCTGCCAGGCCTTCAGCCGCTTAAGACATCTTTCACGGGAACTGGTGATCCATAGAATTCGCGGTTGGTACCCTTACGCTCGATAAGGATTGTTCCCTCTCGCGATAGACCGGCGAACTTTGTACAGGCTCCCGATTAAGGGTGACTCACCCTTGGGTTTTGAACATCGGAGTAGGATGAGCTAGCGATGCTGCCTCCTGTTCCTATCGGACCAGCACTGATATTTCACGTTTCCACCGATAGAGAATACGCACGAGCTCGTCAGAGTTCAGGATGATGACGAAATCTGTAACGTTGAGCTATCTGGAAGACGAGCCATCTGGAAGACGAGCAATGACAATGCCTGAACCCGCTTTGCCGGAGAGACGGAGCTGCTTTGATTACTTGAAAAATGGCAAGATCTGCGTAGGCGTAGACATACATATGATCAGTCTTTCCCGATAGTATATTATGCGTACTACGGCTTTGGGGATGGAGTTGACTCAGTTGAGTGCAAATTGTGCGTCATCAGGATCGGCTAAGCGAGTGGATTCAATCGGACCGGTATACAAGCTTACCTAGAAAGCTGGCTAGAATCTTCGCTGCTTTGTCTTAGTCCTTGAATGAATGTCTGGACAAAATCGCGGGATTCGCTGGCGACCTTGCTAGAGCTCTGTTGTTACTTGCCTTCTGGGTGCCCTTTCGAATTATCTAGCTTATAAGGTGCACCGTGCGCCGTGATCGTGAAAGTCGGCTTCTATATCGTGCTGTAAGTAATTGATACATAATGAACCTTTTTTTGGGGTGGTGTGCTTGTTCCGAGATAAATTCGCAGGATTATTGTATGTAGGACTAGGACACGGCGTCTATTATCAGGGTCATCTTGCTTAATTAAGTGACGGATCATGGACTTTGCCGAGGATTGATCCTTGCCTATCCTCGCTGCTCGAAACTGTAACCTGCCGCCTGCGTGAGGTAAAAAATGCACTCCAACCCGAGGAAATGCTTTTACGCGTGCCGACTAGCGGTCGGGGAGCCTCTTATTCCGGAGGACGGAGGCAACCAATACCCACTAAAACCTCGGAATCGGTGGGGAGCTCATTTTCGTCTCGTAAGGCGTTCCTCCAGGTTTGGAGTACTTTCTGCTTACTAACTCTTTGCCCTTCTTTATGGTTGGTTAATAGTCAGTCCATTTTCAGTCAATAATTTATGGCGTGGAGCCACTGGCAGCGGGCATGGATCTCGCAAGTCGGCACCAGTCAAATCTAAATTCGAAGGTTTGATGACCTCGAGCTCTCGAAGAGGCTTTTCATCCAATCCTCCTTACCGTACACAACCACCAAGCATTCAACTTGAAGTCAACCCAGATGACCCACTTGCATCATTTAATGACAAGATGAACGCAAAGATAATTGCCATGATGGACCCAGAGCCCACTGCTTACTTCATCCTTAATGCTATAATTTACGTTGTCTCAGGGTACAAGATTGAAGAAAGACTTCAAACCCATTTGCACTTTGTGTATGTATCACTTCCATCTTGTGGTAATAAACCCCTCCAGCGGTTGACTCTGCACCTCCAGGAATTTTGCAAAAGAACCCCGATGAAGATACATTGATGGCAGGGAGCCCAGATAATACGTCGCCGATCGTTCAGGCTTTCATGGAGACTGCAGAGAAAGCCTGGAATGGTGAATTCATCGGCTCTGCTGCCATTGCTCTTTGGGATCACATGCACTACTTCAATCCTGGGTACACTACTAACTACATGGCAGGGGTACAATCATTTGGAATGGGGAAGTCGAGAGCCATTGATGAAGTGTCAAAGACTAGGTTTATTATCCCATTATGCCTTCGCCCCAAAGGCACTATAGATCCGTCAAAAAGCCACCTGACTAACAATGGGGCAATGTTATCCATACGCGGATGACCAAGTCCGAGACTTCCTAACGACGCCTCAGAATGAACGTCAAGCGCATTTACATGCCATCACGTTCCTCCTCGCCATTTTTGAACACACTGAGGCAACACTGCAATCCGACTCGTTTCACACGAAGACGGAGTACAGCGATGTCGCAGCTTCCTTTCGGCAGTACATGATCACAAGCAAATACCCCAACCAGCGCCAGATGTTTCTTGATACCGTGGTCACCAAGGCCAGAAAATATAGTAACGAGGTGATTTTTCTATATGCCCCGGACTCCCGCTTAGCGACTTACCACAAGTGTAGTCCCAGTCTAGAGCTGCCGGTTCGATAATAGATTTCTTTATCCTGGGGGACTCAGGAGAGAAGATAATTGACCGCATGCATTCTGCTCGCATTTCATTAGACTCGCTGCTAGAAGCCAAGCACCCCTCTGCCGATCACGGGCCGATTCTCTTAGTAGCTTGGGACGAGGCACACTCTCTCATTAGCCCTCATTCTTCGTGGTCGCATTTAACTGCGCTGCATCGCGTGCTCTCCGTACATCCAACTCTATTTTCCATTTTTGTTTTGAATGCACCTTTCTGGCACCACTGGCCTGGATACGAAAAACATCCGCATATCTATCGAAGCTTCCTTGACATTGTAATCGGTGGTCCATGACAGCATGGCAATTGACTCCATATAATGATCAGATATCGTATTATTCGTGAATTCGAAAGAACAAAAAAAAGGAAAAGTAGCATTGTAACCAGTCAACGTGAAGTATAACATGTCATTAATATCCCATCTTTGGATTGTCTGCGTCAAACACAGTATGATTTCCCAGACCCGTTGAACCTGGAACGTATGATGATTCTGGTAAACCAGACTCATCCAGGCCCTCAGCAGCTTCGATAATCTCATATAGCTTGGATGCCACTTCTGGAGGGGGCACCCGACCGCTTAAGATATCTTTCGCGGGAACTGGTGATCCATAGAATTCGCGGTTGGCATCCTTGCGCTCGATAAGGATTGTTCCCTCCAGCGATAGACCGGCGAACAAGCCTAGAAGATGAAAAGATGGTATTAAGTTTTGTACAGGCTCCCGATTAAGGATGACTCACCCTTGGATTTCGAGTACGAGAACATCGGAGCAGGATGAGCTAGCGATGCCTGTACGCTGCCTCCTGTTCCTATCGGACCAGCAGCAGCACTGATATTTCCTCCGATAGTCACATTTCCACCGATAGAGAATGCGCGCACGGCGTCGTCAGAGTTCAGGACGATGACGAAATCTGTAACGTCGGCGCCAATTTGGAGACCCCACCCCACGCCTCCGGTAGCAATACAGGAAGGCGCGGACCAAGAGCCATCTGGAAGACGAGCAATGACAATGCCTGAACCCGCTTTGCCGGAGAAGACGAAGCCTGCTTTGATGACTTGGAAAATGGCAAGACCTGTGTAGGATGATCAGTATTTCCCGATACCTTGTGCGTATTACTCGCCTCTTGCGTGTTGCAATACGGCTTTGGGGACGGAGTTTAGTGCAGATTGTGCGTCATCAGGATCGGCTAAGCGGGTGGATTCAATGGGACTCCCTGTAGATGGCACGCCAGTAAACAAGCTTACCTAGAAAGCTGGCTAGAATATTCGCTGCTTTGTCTGCTTCTCCAGGCAGGCTGAATGTCTGGACAAAATCGCGAGATCCGCTGGCGACCTTGCTGGAGCTCTGCTGAACGAACGCTGTTGCTTGTATGCCTGCCTTCTGGGCGCTCTTTCGAAACTTGTCTAGTAATGACATGGGAATGTGAGATTCAGAGGACCAGGACGGAAGAGGTGGTGTGTGGAAAGCGGCTTATAAGCGTTGCCACGCGCAGCGATCGTGAGAGTCGCCTTCTATATTGTGATTGTGATGCATAACTTTGGAGCTCTCTCCCGCGTTTGCCCCTTCGAGCTCTTGGACGTAGTCAAGTCGCTCTTTTTTTCCAGAGGAAGCTGGCCATTTTCTATTTCTCTCTCTCCAAAGGTGAAGGCGGTTAGTCAATCGAAACAAGACCAGATGGAGGTGTAATAAGTCACCATCCATTGCTCAATATCAATTGGCCAAATTCATTCCCGGCTGTTTTATGACATTCCCATCCTCATCCGCAGTGGGCTGGTCATCACCCTAACAACCATACGCAAATTCACCAACTGTCGAGTAACGCCGTTCGAATACGAGGTGTTTAAAATGACTCTGTCTCGTTACGATCTGATTCATCTCAACGCGCCGCAGAGTCCTCGACGCTCTTCTAGATGAAGCACATCCAAAAAGCTGTATCTCGTGGCTGTCAGGGCTACAGCCGGAATACGAATCTATCAGGCTAGGTTCATGCATACGAACGAATCAAACGACCCAACTCTCGTCGCTGTCGCTGTGCACAACGTTGGACAATACATCAAACATTACGAGCGAGGGGAAAAGTACGCTTCTTCGCTATGTACTCTCTTTCCCCCCGATTTTCAACGCTGCCGTCCATGGTGATTCCAGAGCCGCTGTTCAAGAAATATGGCCAGTTGTGAGACGTGCTATTGGATGCATGGAAGGAGGCTTCAAACCCATTCGCACCTTACGTATGTATCGCTTCAATCTTGCGGTATTCGACCCTTTCACTCTGCACTTTTAGGAATTTTGCAAAAGAGCACACCTCGATGGCAGGGACCACGCATATCACCGGTGGCAATTGAATCGGATATCTTTTTTACTGTCCGAACGGTACTAGTATGCATTTCCTACTGTAACTTGCTTCATTAAGCATTCAATAAGCGCTACTACAATAGTGACCGATGCTTTTAACGAGGGTTGAAAAAGTATTTCATTTGGTTAAGAAATAGCCTGTTTTTCTTTTAGTACATGACAAGATGCTTGCAAAAGTATAAAATGCAATTTTTGGTCATGTCAAGACATAAAAGCGTACTTTCAAAGACCTGACTAAGATTAGCTTAGCCTCTCTCACGCCGAGTGTCTAAATATAGCACAATTACGAAACTTTGCGGCAACAATAGAAACACCGTGAATACACTGCATGACCGGTCCAACCGATGGCCTCCTTGTCTCCTCATGCGACTCCCAACTGGCGAAATGTATGTCTGGCTTTTCAGTCTAGTCGTAGGTATGGTTCAAGGCCATATCGCCGCTTGGAACAAGGGAATGTATTGTTTGAATGTCAGTTTATTCTACTCTCCGTGTCTCTTCACATTGACGATGCGGTGCAGGGCACAGTTCCGGGGGTTGATGACCAAAATACGAACAGCGCAGTCACGCCTTTGTATCAGCTGTCGAAGAATGACTGGTGGTGTAGGTTCATTCGTAACGAGCGACTAGCAGTTTACGCTGACTATGCTTGCAGTTCATCATTATAATGGCGTCAGTGGTATATTTGTCATATCTCCCTAGTGCCTGACTAGAGCAGTGCGACGAATTCCCACCCGCAGACGGAGACTTTCTGGAGCTGTGCGCTTTGTTTCCCTTGCTATAAATGGTACACTGATAATCATCGACAGCCCAGCCGGTGGAAGTTTTACGGTAGAATTAGCCGGAAACCGGGGGCAAACTTCCTTCTCCTTCGGTGGTCAGTATACATCAGAATGGCCGGATGGAAACCAACATCCTGAAGATTTTGTACGTATTGCTCAGGATATTGTTCGGGCAACGTGCTGATCAAATGTACGCTCAAGAACGATCCCAATTGCATCACGACGCCAAACTGTCAGTTTCTTTTTGTACCTGTTATGACTCAGTCCTAAAATCTTGCTAGTACACACGCAAAATCAATCGATGGCAGCTGGTACTGCCTTTGCTATATCTTATCAAGTGAGTAACTTTGTTAGTTACCAAGAGTTGAACGTTCACCTGCATTAGTCCGATCTATCCCAAGTAACACCCGAGAACCTTGTCGTATTTAGCGTTCGATTCAAGTGGGTCCAGCTCCGACTAGGATTCCCAGTTCTCATCGCAAAATAGCACACCTTGGAAACGAGTTACGACCTATGACGTACCTTCTGCGCTTCCAGCTTGCCCGAGCGGGGGGTGTATCTGTGCAGTGAGTGTTCAAGCACTAAAACTTTGTTCCCCATTTTGATCTACTTTTGCAGTGGGGATGGGTGAGTGAATATAAAGCAACTGTTTTCTCGGCTCATGTCACACTGGCGTGTTTGCAGGTACCCAACGGGTTCGTCGTTATCTGAAATGACCGTCTGTCGATTTCGCTTACGGAAATTACACACAGGTGTGGACAGCCGAACATCTATCACCTAGGGTACAAGTGCAAAGTCACTGGTGCCACGAGCACCACGCCAATTCCTCAAGCTCAGCCACCAGTATGGTGCGAAGACGATATGTCAAAATGTGTGACAGGCGCGAAGCAGATGCTATACTGGAACCAGCTCGAAGGAAACAATATACAGGTTGATGGCTATGATTTGGCAGGGTCACGCAAGTCTCCAGCATATAATCAGAAATGTGGTTTTGCAGATGGCAAGTCTCCGTTTTATTAATTAAATAGTCGTCGCTGAGAGATGTGTAGGTGCTCAAAACGATATTGTCCAACAATCTTCTACTAGCAATTCGAACGGTTCGACAAGCCACAGCGTATCATATACAGAGATTGCTAGTGCCTTTTCGTTCTCTATCGGGGTCCTTGCTTTCATCTACTCAGATATCATCTTTTAGAACATAGAGTGTATAGATTAATGATTAACGATGTTCACGATATGATGGCACAGCCACTGGACTGAATGACACCGAGTGTACAGTACCACTGTCCTTGTCTTGCCAGCGCTCCCGTACCTCCTCCTCCACACCTGCCTTCTTCCTCCTACAGCTTTCATCCCCTCCATACCCTATTCTTTTGCGAAGAATGCGATGCAATCCGGTGTAACCGATGTGTTTCTGTCGAAGTCAGCACATATTACTGTCCCAACTGTCTTTTCGAGGTTCCAAGCGCGAGCGTACGGGCCGAGAAGAACAGGTACGTGTGTGTCAGAGCTAACGATCCAAATCTTATCCGTGGTGTAGATGTGCACGGAATTGCTTCATGTGCCCGAACTGCAGAAACACGTTGACGGTCGTTGCGTCAGATCCACCAGACACAGGTGACGGCCGTCTGACAGTCCCGGTCAGCACAGTAGGCGAGCCACCGTTTTATCTGTACTGCAACCATTGTCGATGGGACTCTGCCGAGGTTGGCATCGTGTTTGAAAAACCTACTGGTCTTGCAGGCACGTAAAAACAAAAACGATTGCCAAATCGAACCTGTTGCTAACTATAACTTTGTGTAAACAGCTCAATTACAGAGATACGAAGACTCTGCGCCTGACTCGCTCGAGTTTGATCGGCTAAAAGAGCACTTTGAACCGTTCCTGCGTGCAGCTTCTCTTCCTTCTTCTTTATCCTCCAGTATGGCGCACCCTGGCTCTGTTGTGCATCCTAGCAGCGCCGCCCACTCACATCATCTTCATTCTTCTTCTATCACAGCCGCTGCATCCGCCGCATTGGCGCGCGACATTCCCGGTGTGGGCAAGTACACGCCTTCTCTTGCCCGAAGCACGTCTGCAAGAGCTGGCCGCGATCGTTCTGTGAATAAAGACGAGATGGCGGAATATAGAAGCCGTTTAGACATAACGAATGCTAGCGTGGTTGGAGGTGGGGGAGGAGATGCGGATGTCGAGTTTATAAAGCGTGTTGAGAAGATAAGCAGTGTCGCAAGCCTCGAGCAGAGATGGGGCAATAGCTGGGCAACGTCATTGCGAACACGGTAAAGTATTTGTTCTCTTATCTTTTGCTGTATGATAACGAATTTCTGCTTTTCAAGGGACATTAGACCTCAACGGATACCCCTTCATTCGAAACGGTCAAAGCGGTGTCCTGTCTGCACGCATATTCTCATCAAACCTGAACAAAAAGCCCAATCCGTACGTTACAAGATCAAACTCGTCGCTGCCAACTATCTTCCAGCCATAACTGTCGCTCTACCTCACACTTTTCCCACTCCCGAGACTGTGAAGCGAGGGTTAGGTAAACCGGCCTCTGCTTCCGCTGCCAATGATCGGTCAAACGTGGCACTGCATCCAGGAGAAAGTTATTCCTTCCACCTGGCTCTGACGAACCCTCTATATGATCCTATCCAAGTTCGGCTGGCTACTCCGCGTGTGCATGCAACGAGTAGCAGTAGTGGGACTCAGGAGAAAGCTCGTCGGCCACCTTTTGGTGTGTCGATACCTACCTCGACGTTTACTGTGGCTGCCTTTGCGGAGGCATGGGAGTACGACGAGGACGAAGAAATGTATTGGACGGATGAAGAAGAATTTGGAGGGGTGGGATCAAATAGAGGAAGTAGAAACAAGGAAGGAAAGTCAAAGGCAAAGGCAAAGTCTGTGGGTGTCTTGGAGAAGAGGGCGAACACGACTATTGTCGGAGGGGAGGTTATCATTGGGAAGGAAGCCCGTGGAAGGCTTAAGGTGCGCATGAGGTGGACTAATGAACTTGCATTGCTGATAGGCGTTTTTAGTTCATAATGCTTGTTCAGTATACATATCGATCCGACGATCCTGTTCCGTCGGAAAGCGGTGAAGGGGGAGGAGCCGATACAAAGGCCAGCACGAACAAAGCTCCAGAGACGAAAACATTCGAGTTTTACACGGTGATAGATCTGGGCGAGATCATACCGACCAAACTGGACGGAGATCCTGATGGATAGAGTACCTGGATTCACATGCTGTAGCCTCATGGCGACAGTTGCCATAGCCAACACTTAGGTTAGGGTTACGCTGATCACTGTTCTTCCACTGAGCAGCGCTCCAGTTTTCCATTCTTCAACCAATCTTTGACTTGCCTGGTGCAAGCCTTTCTTTATCTTCTTCAAACAGTATAAATGTTGTCGAGAGGTATACCGACTGGCTCGGTCCAATCACCACAACAACCTGCGCGGGCGTACAATACACCATACACAAGGGACACTCCCGAGGAACCGCGTCCAGAGGCTGGTCCTGTACCACGAAAACGGGGGGAAATTGGGTTTATTGACAGCATACATTCACAATTCGAGCCGCGAGCACCTCCGTTTGCTCTTGCCTTCCCCGCACGACACCCAGCAGACCGAGACTTTGATTTGGAAGCTCAGGTCCTCTCCGCAAACTATGTCGTTCCAATTACACCTGGACCGGCACGTTCGAACAGTCGTGATGAAAACGCAGATGCCTCCCAAGACCCAGCCAGCGATCCCAAGAACCATAATTTTCCGTACAGGGTTGCAGGCCTCAAGCTAACGACGCTGTCCCTATGCGTGTTGCAATTCCTGATTCTTATCGCGACCGTTGTTGGGTGGGCAATGGCAGCTCATTCAATCCAATCAAGCACGGAATCTAAAGTTGGGTTTGGCGGTACCACACTGCTCGTCACCATCCATGTCATCTTTGCAATCGTTCTACTTGTAGAACTAGTCTTCCTGGAACGAATCGTCTTCAAACTCCGCATCGAGAGGTACACGTACCTTAATCCTGGGGAAGCCGTTCCATCTTCGATTCGGGCTGCGGTTCCCACCCCTTCTATTCCGTTTGCGCCCTGGAATAGACCCCCGTTACCCACCTATGCAGCTGCGTTGGCCCAGAGCGGTGTAGGCACAGGGGATGTGGAAGATCATTTGATAGCAGCGCCACCACCGCCTGCTTATGGCAATACAAGGGGTAGTACACTCGTCTTGTCAGGTTATATGAGGGACAGCCTTGCGGCCCAACGGCCTGTTTCTGTCGCCTCTGGCCTGAGTTACATCAATCAGGTTCCAGAGGGAGAACCCGGACCCGAGAACTATGAACAGTTCATCAACGGGTTGTTAGAGGGAAGGGTGGTGCACGGCGGTCAAGGATACGATGTCGATTCCATACGAGATGAGGCCGATAGGGAGAACATGCGCCGGCGGACGCTGGCCGTGTTGGAGAGCAACTCTCGCCCTTCCAGTTCGCACGAAGCTCAGGATCGCCAATAAGGGTGGTAAGGTAAGCAATCGATTTTGATATTTCACCAGTCATTTGACCTTTTGTAATTGTCAGCGCTCTCTTTCTCTTTTCGGGTTCATTGTCAAGTGTCAACCATGTCAACTCTGAAGTGAATATCAGTTCTGTATGTGTACTTTTAGCTCCAGGATTAAACTCGCCGCCGTTGTTGTTGATGTATTAGCAATCCAATAAATTGCGGTACCTTGTTATTCCGATTCGAGTCAGCGGCATGGAGGTTCCCACGCTCTGCTATTTGCTGGGACCTCTGGTACCACTCTGGTACCTTTTCTTGGACCGTCATGCGATCAATACAGATCAATATACGGTCATTTGTGTTCCTCCGACCCTGAGACCACGGAGTAAAGTGACTCAGTTGAACCACTTAAAGCTAGAAGAAATCTCAAGTCGAAGATATGTCATGATATTCACCCAACCTCTCCTCTGCGACAACGCATAACTATCTCATTCTTAAGCTGAACACGCAGCTTGCATGCTTGACGCCTTCCTGCTAGACGACCCTTTTGCTCGCCGCGAGCCTCCTCCAGCCTACTCCTTCGAGCCTTGCAGCGGCGAGCAACGGCTAGAAATTACACCTCGACATGGCAGAGGCCATACACCACTGGGCAGCATCATCAAGAGATTCGGTAAGATCACCCTGGTCATACCCGATCAAGAAGACGGCGCGCAGATACCGACATATGGACGCAACGACGTCATCAGCGGTGTATTCTGCTTTGACGATCCTTCCAGAATTACAAAGGTTACGATCAAGGTATGCTTGTTTTCACGGATCTTTTAAGCGCCATTCTTATCGAAGCTTGCTAGGTTCGTGGTGAAGTCGAGACCACGGCAACTGAATCAGGCGCGAAAACGACGCGCCTGCTCGATGACCCGTATACTCTTTGGCAAAAAGACGCCAACGCAGACGAGTCGAGTTGTCCTCGTCAGCTCGATTTCGCTTGTGCACTGCCGTCGAATATTACTCGAGAAGCAATACCGCTTCCTCCTTCATTTCATTTCTTCGATCCCGGTTTCTACGTCAAGACTTTCTATCGCATCTTCGTCGAAATTACCCGCAAACGCCGATCTAAATTTGATTTTAGCCCCTCCGTCAAAAGGTGTGTGCTTATACAGTGCTAGCTGTATGTATCATTCCTAAACAGGAATTCTTGATAGGTACTCTGTCCCGTTTAAATACTGCCCTAGGTCTCGACCTAATCGCCCGTTCGAACCAATACCATATTTTCTGTCCTCGGTCAAGACATCGCCAGAAGAATGGCATCAGACTACATCAACGTTGAAAACATATTCCGACCAGCTCACCCACGATACTTTACACTGTCACGTATGTCTTGACTATTATTCACTGAGATGAACGCGCTAATGCTGAATATCTAGCTTTTCGTTCCTAGTGTACGCATCTTTGGTCTTTCAGACAACATACCCTTCCACATTCAACTGAATGGGCCCATTTCCTCCTTACACGGTTTTTTCCCGCCTGATGCTCTGCAACGTGTAGCGTCATCAGACACCTCCCTCTCTGTACCCTCAATTCGCCCGAAAAGCGCAAAAAAGAGATTTGAGGTTCAACAACATAGCGTTCGAGTACAGATACTACGACAAGTCGTGGTTATGGCCAACGGCCGCAAGGTGTGGAGAAATTCAAATATTGGAGAGGGTGTCGTACACCCGCTCCCTCCGCCCCTATATCGTGATCGGTGTCTTGGTACGAGAGAAGAGAGCTTGGACTGGGAAGGCTTCGTCAAGTGCAACGATGACGTCAAAGTGGGAAGCTTCTCTACTGGCCTGTTTCATGTTCACGTTCGTGTCTCATCACTTGTCTGGACTCGCAAGAGGCTGAGGCTATCTATCCTCCAGCATTTCCTGTCGTTGACGTTGACTCCCCCTGACGTGCGCAGGTCGCCGTTCCAAGTTTTGAATATCCATGTGCCGGTGAGACTAGTGACGGACTCGTACCAAGAGTTTGGTTAGCGCCATTTGTAAATTTCTCATCTTTATTCATCTTGATACCAATCACCACTACCTTTTATGCATTGTTACGACATCAGGCACGTTAATATACCGCAATATAGATGTATAGTACATATCACCAGAATAATGTTCGTTGTACTCAATCGTGGTTGGCAGTGTCCCACTCCTCGCGTATAGCAGACGCAAGACGTCGCAATGCTTCGTCCACATCCGCATCTGGCAATAAGGAAAAACACAGACGGACATACGGCGAGCGCCTATTGTCAGAAAACGCGCAGCTTCCTGGCAATGCTAGCACGCCCTTCTCAAGCGCCTTTTTCCTAATCAGGAGCGTCGAATCCCCCTCCTCTTCGTGTCCTTTGACGTTGCCAACGGTTTGGACTGTAATATCAGACGACGGCGGAAGAAGCAGCTTGACCCAGTAGAACATCCCCGCTTCAGGGGTCGCCCACTCCGCCAAACCCGTCATGTGGCGACGGAGACATGCCTCGAACCTGTCTCGCTTGGCTCTATAAAATTCCGCAACCTGAATAGTGTGGTCAAGAAACCCCGAGATGCCCCATGTGGTTAGAGTTTTGAGATACAAAACTTGCGTAAGTGATGAACATTGCACAGTCGTGTTGGTACTCTGTTGATTTACATCAATTGATTTATTTCTTCGGGGAAAAATGGCCTCACATGTGCATCGATAACGTCCAACAACGCAGGCGCACCTGTGACCCAGCCGAACCGGAACCCGGCGGCGAGGACCTTGCTAAATGTATCAAGCCGGATAACGCGACCGACCTCCTCCCCAAGGGTATGTTCGAGGCTAAAATATGATGCAGGCCGGGGTTTCGCGCCGAAGTAGAGGTAGAAGTAAGGGTCGTCTTCGAGGATCAGAAAGTTGTGTTTTCTTGCGAGGCGGAGAACTTCTATACGCCTTTCTTGGCTCGTTGTGGCGCCACTCGGGTTACAGCCGTACTTTACAAAATTGAACAACAATATTGACAGGTAAGCGAGGAAGCACTTACGGGTATTGTATACAGCAGCTTTGGTTTCCTTTTATCTGCCGGCCAGTTCTCCAGAAGCTGCTCTAGCGAAGAGGGGATTATTCCATTGGCATCGATTGCGACCTCGACGATGTGAGAGTTTACCGAGTTGAGAGAGGGTATCGCAGAGCTAAAATCTTCGCTGAGGACATGTTTGCGATGAACACAGAATGACTTACGGATACGTGGCGCATTCTACGATGACTGTATCGCCTGGGTTCAGCAAGATTCCAAATACCTTGTTCAACAGGTCCTGGCTTCCAGGGGCAAGGCTGAGTCTCCATCCTTTGTCTGATCTGCCATGGACATGTTCCGTCAGTTTTGTCATCCAATCGACTAGAGGAGGCAGTCCCCTCGTCACATTATATTGCATCGCGGTCTTTAATTCCTCGTCTGAAAGAGTAATCTCCGTGGTGTCACCCTCTAAAGAGTGGGGTGATCGTAATCCGATGGAGAGAGATTTGAATGGAGCCGTTGCTGGATTCGGCTTGCCAATCAACATTGACAGCATGCCAGGAGTGTACTCAAGTGGGAGGAGATCCCAAACTGGGACACGGTGTGAGTTGACGAATCTATTGAATCGTGGTGATCATGCTTACTTGGCGCAGGTTTCCATGCCTTTGCAAAGTCAGAAAGGAACTGGTCATAAAACTCGCGGGGGAGGACCTCAGGTGTCGGTAGAATAGTAGTCGTGTCGGAACCAAAGGGCATGTCGTGAATCAGATAGGGCAACTTGATGGCTAATCATGAAGACAGTGACTTACATATATACGCCCACCAGCTCCCACTCTAAGCGCTGTCACTTATTGCACAGCACCTTTGACAATTCTGAACTGACCAATCGCGTCGCTCGAAGTGACGGCGACAATTCTTGACATATCAGAAAATACTGACATACGAGCTATGTATACATTTTCCTATGTAGAATTTAAATTATAAATAACTGACGACGTCATCAGAGATGTGCATTCACACGTATTGAGTGCACTTGAGAGTTTCCATCACATTGCTCAATATCCTAATCGCGGAGATATCTTTCAATTTACTATATCTAGACATCTATGCAGCCTGAATTTGAAAGATAACTGATTGGCGAAGCGCCGAAGCCCTTTAAGTAAGGTTTTGCTCTGAAATTCAGCCTTTGTCACGCCTGCAAGGACGGCTAACTGGGAGCATTTTCGCATAAGAAATCTCGTTGATAGAGTCAAACTGTTATGCCAGAAAAGTTCGGCAACCTAGAAGTCATCGTCAGCTGACGTTCCGAACACACGGTGGTGGAAATTTGACGCGTTTACATTCTGATATTGGGCACTTATGTGCCCAGTTTTCAAGCACACCTAGGTCTGGGAGAGCAACAATATTGTAGTTTATAGGTGTAATTGTAGTAGGCAGAGTCTGTACGGCATCGGATCACTCGGTGTGCCACGCGCCGCACTGATCATCCAAGGAGTCGCGATAGCGTGGAGTCGCCTAGTGTCGAGGCGGGCTTCTCAGTAAAAGGCAGAATAATTGCTTGTAGTATAAACCAGGAATAATTGAACAACGAATAAACTGAAAAAAGTGGATAGTAACGTTGATCCAATTGGAGCGAGGCTGGGAACGGAACCTTTAGTTACTATAATTTCAATCACTCAGTCAGTCAGCCGTCGCCACCGCTTCTCCTCCAAACTTTTTCTCTCCTTGCTCTCAAACCTGTCCTCTCCTTTGCTCTACACTCTTTTGAACGCATGCGCTCTCTTATTACTCTTATTCTTTGTATCACCGTCCTCCAATTTTCAGCTATCAGGTCCTATGGTATCCTGATCCCTTTTGACATCAACTTTGGCAATGTCTCCCCGGCTTCTTCAAGGCTCGGGCGCAGGACGCCTATTTCAGTCACTAACACCGGGAATGCTCAATATTCTGCGAACATGACAGTTGGAGGTTCGCAAGTAAGGGTGTTGTTAGACACCGGAAGGTTAGTTCAGGCAATAAAATAAAGGACCTCAAACCTGACTAACTTTCGGAATAGCTCGGATCTATGGGTCAATTTCCCTGGCCAGACTCCCAACACAGCAGACCTCGGGAAATCCTTGACGCTGAATTACGCGATTGGAAAGGCTTCAGGTATATTTTATGCGCATGTTTCGAATGTTCAAAGTGATTGAGCAACGCGTCTGCATATAGGCGATGTACATTCGGCCACAGTTGGAATCGGCAATTTTTCGCTAGACAGCCAGGCTTTCTGTACGCCATATATAAAAACATCATATTGCTCTGGCTAATACACTAATAGTACTCGTCACTGATACAAGCACGTTCACAACGGATATTCATGGTCAAGGTTACGATGGTCTCTTTGGGCTTGGCAACAACGACGGAAGCGTCATTCAGAAGAAGCTGGGCAGCTCGGCCAACTCCTTCCTTGACCGCGTATTTTCCTCAAATAAACAGACCAGCAACTACATTACTATCATGCTAGATAGGAAGTTTGACCCCGGCGAGACTCATAAAGGCCAACTCACAATTTCTGAGCTTGTGCCTGGTTATGAGAATATCACCCAAGTACCAAAGCTGGATGTTGACAAAGTCAACCGTCTTTTAAAAGGAGGTATGTTAGTTGATGGAGTCGTCTTTGACTAGCAGTCGTGACTGTTTTGTTTTTGAATGCAGACCAGCATTGGCAAGCCTTGACTGACAAGAATATTGGCATTATTGGTCCGGACAATCAGCCGATACAGATCAAATCTGTTGTTCCCAGTGCACCCGACGGCCAGCTTGTTGCAGTGTTCGATTCTGGATTCACCTTTAGGTAAGTCATGTTTTCTTTCCAGTTTCGGTCCCTCGGGGGTAATCGTCCTTGCAGCCAGGTTCCTCGGGATGTTGCTGACGCCATCTACGGTCGCGTACAGGGTGCCCAGTATGATGAGCAGAATCAATACTGGACCGTTCCCTGTGGGCAATACTTGAATGTATCACTCAACTTTGGCGGTACCAATTTCCCAATGCACCCCCTTGACACTGTAGATGACAATTTCCACATCACCAACCCCAGTGGTAATTCAGCATGCATCGGTACAGTAAGTGACACCCACTCTAGCAACACCAGTCAGTGCTAATCAATCTGTTGAAGTTTCAACCAATTACAACGGCTTTCAGTATGCTTGGTCACTATGACATGATTCTTGGCATGAACTTTTGTAAGAGTAACCTCGATCACTTTGTGCATACATGCTCACCCGACAATTAGTGCGGAATGTATATAGCCTTCTTGACTATGGTGACTGGACGGGTTCTAATTCCCGCGACAAACCCTTCATCCAACTCATGTCCATCACGTCTGTGCAGAACGCAAAACAAGATTTCATCAAAGTCCGTCTCTCTGGGAGTGACACAACTGGCGATTCCCGCTGGACTTTGTTGCCTGCGTCACAGATGCAACACTCTCCGGTATCGGATGCCGAGAAGAAGCGACAGTATCAAGAATGGATTCTTAGCCGTTGGCCGTACATCTTTACCGGTTGCTTCATCTTCGTTCTTCTCATGATCGGACTGTGTATTTGGAGATGCTGCTGCAGACGTGGCAAAGATGGTCGTCGGCGGTGCACCTGCTGCTGTGGGAGGGACAAGAAGGGCGGAATGGGTCAGTTGGAGAAAGGTGGACTGGGCAACCCTGTAGGGAAGCCAAGCGCGAATCATAATCTTGGCCGGGCCAAAGGCGAAGGCATACCGTCTACGTATATTCCGCTCGAAGACCAGCAAGATTATGGGCACAAGTCACCCCCAGTGGTTGATGACTATGATTACAGTGCACATAACATGCCATCTCCTCCGCCCGCAGCGTATGGGTCATATGGGTCTTTCGAGTACGACCAGGATCCTTACCAGATCCCAACTCGTGCCTCTGTGCACCCTTACAGCGGGAATCAGTCTTCGTACTCTTCATCGCTGCGAACTTCCTATCCGCCTGGATTGGAACCGTCAGATAGCCCCGGACACCCGCCAAATAATGGCTATGCTGTTCGGCAAGGGTATTTGTAATCGAATATCTAATTTTGTACATTGTTCTTGATGCAATACAAGTTGGCTATCGCTGTGCGTGGCTCACATTCATACTGATTGCTAAGATGTACAACAAAACCAAGGACACATGAAGGTATATGCAATAGACTTACATTCGCATCGATTGCAATAAAATGAAGGACACATGAAGATATATGCAATACAGGTTGGCTATCGCTGTGCGTGGCTCACATCCGTATCGATTGGGAAGATGTACAACAAAATGAAGGATATAGGCAATACAAGTTGGCTATCGCTGTGCGTGGCTTACACTCATACCGATTGCGAAGGTGTATAACAAAATGAAGGACACATGAAGATATATGCAACCGTCGGCTAAGATGTCCGATAACTCTACCCGATCAAACCCGGATACCAAACTTGACACTGCAGTTCTTCACGGTCACCTCGTCAAGATGGATGTGATCCACTGCTCGAATCTAAGAAGATCGGCCACACTTGTGCTCCAAACAAAATGGGCGAGGTATACTTTTAACCATAACAATCCCGTCAACAAAAGATCTGCATGTAACTGTCGCCGAGGCCACGTACCTGCAAGTAGGACTATAACTATGTGCATCGGCGAGGCGGAGGTATTCGACTTTGGCTTTGACTTTACACTACTACCGTCGGCTCCTGGTCCCTGCAGTGACGCAAGCAAGGCTCCATTGAGCTCGTAGGCTGTCTTGACTTCGGATAATATGGCGCCTTGAAAATTGGGGTCAGCAATCGATCACAGGTCCAACAATCTACTGTCAACAACACAACAGCAAGCTACAAGCCAAGGGAGGAAATACAGGCGTTGGATACAGGGAAACTTCCGAAATGCCCGAGGGGAAATGAAAAAACTCACGTTTACCGACGACACCTAACTTCTCACCGGCGCTATTCATACTGTCTTTGAACCACAGTTTGATACGCTTGATCTCTCCTTGGTTAGCGGGCTTGTTTGAATGGAGGGACTGGAAGGCGTAGAATGTTACCCCTGGGACATGCCCATAGGAGAAGAGAGGTTGATCAGAGGAGCCCGAGTCCGCCGCAGCCGCGTCCACCACGAATGGTTCCTTGAGATCATAGGCCGTTGCAATGGCGTATCGAGCAATTTGCCCGCCACTGAGGTCACCAAGGTATCGAACGTAGGCATGTGAGAGCAGTTGGGTCGGTCCGTCAAAGGCACTGGTGGTAGGGGTGCTGCTAAGCAACTGCAGACGAGCGATGTAGGCGGCCAATATAGGTGGCATGTTCGTGGTCAAGTTGACGAAGATTGGGTGGAATTTCCATGCGTCTTCCGGGAGTTGGAGGAAGTGAGATATGTCCGCTGACAGAGAGGACGTTCTCGCGAGGAGGGAGGGGTTGTATGTTGATTCCAGAGCGGGATGGGCGGCATGTTGCTCTAAAGCCTGTTCAAGGGCGCTGTGAGACAAGACAGGTAAGAAGTCATTAACCATTCATGAGTTGTAAGAATAGGACTGACCTGTATATATGCCAGAGCATCATCAAATATCGGACATATTCATCCAGGGATAGTTCTCCGCTTGTGAGCAGTTTTGCTCCAGGACTCTCAGACAACGTGTCATGCTGTTTGATTGTACCCTTGCGTATGAGGGTAGCGAGAGGTTGTGAGTAGTCAAGTTGCTCCTCATTGTTGGCTTGGGTCATTGCAAGTTCGAACAGGTTGTGTTGGCTAAGTACAGGGAATTTCAATTTCAATTCAAATACATAATACTTGGAGCATAAGCACAACAATGGACGTAAGTGACACCATTTGAGTCACTGGGAATCATTTCAGACCGCAACCCATTTGATTTGGGTCCACGGAGATCACGACTTTTTGGCGGCGTTCGGGACACTACCTAGGCTCGATCCCAGATACGTCTTTGAATAACAGAGGCATAGGATTTACGTTTACAGTGATTGCAATAATAGCACCGTCAGACACAGTTCGGTAACGAATAGAGGGTATTTTGCTGTACATAGCGGTAAGCAATAGTATACATGGTTATAGATCTGTGTGGTATACAGCTAGTGTACGTGTACACGCTTATAGGTCTGTGTGGTAAACAGCCTTGAACGCAGCTCGGACTTGTATAATGAAGTTAAAGATATCCCTTGTTGTATTCAGCGTGTCAACCAAAATGGGCATGGAGGGCAGAGTCGGCGACGATGTCATGACTGCGCGGGCAAACGCGTCAGGGCTGTGTAATGTGGCATGTCATATCGAAGTGGCGTACCTTTATATAGCGTGGAAGAGACATCTAGAACAAGACTAGATTCGTGTTCTTGATCCGTGGGGTTGAGGCGGTAAAAGCGTATCAGGATTCTCTCGTTTTCGATGCCTTCGAATCCGCATGCCAGATACTTCTCGCAGGCTGTTAGATCAGGCGCTGCACGTGCCGCGAAGGAATTTAATGTCGCGCGTTCGGCGCCTTTTTCTACGGAGCAGATGAGAAAAATATCCTACGATGGGAACAATCCGACACGGAACCTCTTTGCAGACTTGCAACAATGGCGCGGTATTGCTCAATCTCCGCGTCTATTTCAGATATTCTGTCTTTCAGAGACGATAGTCGGCGTTTGTATCCAGCAACAGCTAACTCTGCCTCTTGTCGTTCTTCCTTTTCTCGTTCCAGCTCTATGTAGAAAGCGCGCTGAGCGTAGTAGACATGATAAGAAGACAGTTGACTGACGCGCGCAAAGCTCCAGTTCCTTCAGCTTGCATTGATTTGTTTCTGCCTGCACGGCCTGACATTTATCCAAAATCTTCTTTCTCGCAGCAGCGTTCTGGTCGCGGCGTTCTGAAAGAGCGGCGATAGCGCGTCGTTTGTAGTTGGAGACGGCTTTGAGAAAGTTGCGGGTGGATTTCTCAAAGTTTTCGAGATGCAGGTCGATGTGGGGATTAGGCTGTGCGAGAAGGGCCTGGATGTCGTCGAGTTGCGGGAGGCGAAGAGAGGTAGCCATAAATTGAGCACGTGATGGATGTTATCATAGCGCCAGTCGTCCGAGTGCTTTGCCCACTGCCCAACTCCTTACTATGCTCGCTACCTTGCTCAGGGCTCTTCTCGTCTTCGTCCTCACCTCACGAATCAAGTCTTATCCAGCCGACCCGGCCTCAAAGACTCCAGTATTTTCCCAGAAATCAGAGCCCACTTGGCTGTGGGGCTGGGCTTGGGGTGCAGAGAGTACCGTCTCCGTCGTTGATCATACCCCAGTCGTCTCTTTCCCCTCGAGACCAGGTACTTGACGCCTCTTACACTTGATTATCCATCCGCTTGACTCCCTCAAAAGCTTCGTTCGGTGCAGAGATCAACGACCCCATCTTGGGATATGTCATTCCCGTCTCATCTTTTAGTCATCCTTGTCCTGCAGACGGGTCTGCAGCTCTGTCATCTGCACCGAACAATGGATGTCCGCCGTTGTGTTTGACGGCTCCAAACTACCCCACTGACACTTGGATCGCTCTCGTGCAGAGAGGTCAGTGCGAGTTTGTGAAAAAGGTACGCGAGGCGCAAAGAATGGGTGCAAAAGCCGTCGTTGTCGGTGGAGAGGATCCAGCGATATCAGGATACCCCGACACCCTTGTCAACATGTATAGTCCTGGTATGTCTGCATTCTCTCCAAATTTCCTTTTTTGGTTCAGCTTGGTGTTTTTCAGAGGACGCCTCCGATATAAAGATTGCTGCCACATACATCAAGTTCTCGGACTATATGCAACTATGGCAACTCATTGAAGCCTCCAATACGACGCATTCTGGCATGCGAACACTCTCCGTCTTGATCACGGCGGAATATTCGGCTTGGGAATGGTATTCGTGCGTTTTTTATCCCGATTGAACATGGCATTGACATTCAATTCGCTTCTTTCAAGGCCAATCATCACATTCATCATCATCTTGCTTCTCCCTTCTGCCCTGACATTTCTTACTCTGCTTATCCACCGCATACGCGCTGCTCGGGCTGCACAAAGAGACCGCGCGCCAGAAGGGATTGTCCATAACCTTCCATGGTGCATATGGACTGGCTCTGGATGGGAAAAGCACGACCGTCCGGCGAATGCCAACTCTCCCCCTGAAAGCCCGGTCGAAGAAACGGGTCCTCAATCTGGAGAGACCGCCAATCGACCCGAAGGCGGCGACGGAAATCCCTCGTCTTCACATAACCAATTTTCATCTCCTGTTTTTCCATGGTACGAAAGCCAAGTCGAATGCGCTATCTGCTTGTGCGAGTTTGTCAAGGGCGATCGCGTTCGGGTCCTTCCGTGCCACCATATCTTTCATATGGACGAAATCGATTCGTGGCTCATACAGCGGAAGAAACTGGTATGTCATGAGTTCTGTAGTTGTGCACTCAGTCCTCATTTCAACTCGCGTTACAGTGTCCCGTATGTAAAGCCGATGTAACGAAAACACCGACCGCTCCCACTGAACGAACACCTCTGCTAGCGCAAAATCGCGGAGCGCAATCATGACTGTGATTATTTCACCTTTTTGTTTCTTGACCTGCTTGTCAACTCTGAAACTCTCTTCTCGTCATTTCGCATCTTTCACAGTTTATGACTGCACCATCCACCCTACCATATCTTCGCTTTTAATTTATACCAAACGTACCAAGTCGAAATGTCGTCATTTGTGTAACTGTGTAGTGTAAGTTTAGTAGGCATCTATAAAAAAACATTGTATTTCGTACTGTAACATGTATTTCACCCTCCTCTTACGCGCACTGATGTTATCACATGCTAAATATTTAGTGTGTACTGCATGGAGCTGCAAACTCTATCACGATTCACGACATGCATGCGCTCACCTAATCATTCTTATCTTGATCCAAGACGTCCCGCGAGGACTTGAATCAAATTGCCAATTCCAAAATCTCAATTCCACACCTTTTTTTGGGCCCTCAAACAATAAGCCATGTCCCTCATGTCCCTCAATGTCCCTAATTAGGTACGTCATCCCCATCACATCCAATACAAGCTTCCCCCAACGGGTTAGTTCTCCATCTCGGAGATCATTAGGAGAACCGGATCGTGCTTGTAGTCAAGGGATGTCCTGAAGGAAATTTTCGGAACGCTCCCCAGACAATAGGGCCCACAATAAGTGCGCCACGCTGGCAGTGGGATTATTAAAACGTGGACGCTCGACCGACCGTAACGAGCGAGCCAAGGACGTCCCTTCTAGGGCGTGTCCCAGATTATGGGGAAGGATAGTATTACAGCGCACAATATTCATGATCATACTTTTTGTCCCCATTCCCGCGCAGCCCGCGTGCAACGGCCACGACTTGCCCTGGTTCGTATTGGGGTTCGTTCCGCCTTATTGTTCTTGTCAGTCCCGTGTTTGGATTCTTGGCGAGCCAGTTCTTTGCTACGTGCCTTACTTACTTTTCCCGCCCCTGCTCAGCTGCGTCGCTTGCTCAGACCTAGCACTCGGTACTCTTCATCCAACACAAAAGTCATTGTATGGCATTGGTTCCGAGCCGCTTGCACTCATCTCCGCAATTCGCGTGTAGCCCGAGCCAAATTTTGTTCCTATTCACTTGCCCGAAGGCCAAAACTTGTTTGAACTCACCCTGATTCCGCCCATCTAGAGCACTTGCAAGTTACCTCGCTACGACAGACTCGGAGTCAAGTTCTAATAGGTTTTGGGGCCAAGAAAGTCCATAAGTGGTACAGGAATCACACAGGATTTAGGGACAGTCCGGTAATATCCCTCACTTTTGTTCCTAATGTGTTCAAAAAGTAATCGCCTTTTCCTCTTTCCTCCTTACCACCTCCAGCCTGTGAATCCACGCTGTCGTCTGGGCATCCTGCGTCTGATACTTTCGAATTGCCAACTGATCCCATATGCGATACAATCCATCTGCAAATCACTGACAACAGAACTAGGCAACCGAGCCGTGGCATAGAAACGTCGCAAATTTACTTTTACCTTTTATGTTCCCGAGGAAGATACCAGAAGGTCATCATACGCGACCGTGGAATAAAAACAGACACAGTATGCCATTTCACCTTCTTCTTGACCGTACAAGACCTTTGACTGTATGGTTAAACGCTTTAGCGAAGCCTTGCAAGTTTTATCAGACCATGTCATGCCCATTGTCAGCCGATGTCTGTGATTTTGCACACGTGCTGGTGGACCCGACTCCGCCGATCAGGATCGATGCTGCCTGTCGGTATTATCAGGCCGGTTTTTGCCCCAACGGTGCATGGTGCAGATATGCACATGCACTCGAAGGTGAGTTGGCGTTGGATGTATGGTTTGAAATAGTCCATCGACCGTATTTCCAGCGTCTCCAGCCTTATCAGGCGCGATGAATGGCATGCGGATATACAGTCGAGATGGGCCAAGACGAGGGTCATCAAGCAATGCAGGGCCCCCGCAATCTGTTCCTACTGATCGCGGGGTTATATCTATGCATACCCCAGTCGCTGGGAATGTCCTTGGTCCCCCACCAACACCTGTCAACTTAGCATCCCCTCCGCCATCCAATTCCTTTCCTACCTTACGACATCATTCCGCTACCATGGCTTCTCCGGACTTCACCGATGACGTATACGCTTTCACTGAGGATCCACAAATGAGCGAGCATTCTCATTTGCATCAGTCCAGGATTCACATTGCTGATCCTTCACCGCTAGTGCACGTTCCTCCTTATTCTAATACGTTGCCTATTGGGCCTATGAGTCCTCAGTACCAGTTTGCACCACAGCTTTACATGCTCGAGCCGAAGTTTTTCAGATTTCCCCCTCCGCCCAGGAAACACAAACCCAGAGGAATATCGAAAAAGAAGCTCGAAAGATATAAAAGTAAGAATGCTCCAAAGGTCTGCATTTTTGTGGCGAGTTGATATTCATTATGTACACAGCCAAACCCTGCAAATTCTTTTATAACACGGGGATGTGTCCGAACGGCGATAGCTGCACATTGTATGATATTTATCATCGTCTTTTCGTCAATTGTCTTGAGGTTAATCAGCTGTGTTCCGAAGCATACATGATGAGGATCCGCAATCGATCAAAAGGATGTCGTTATCCAAGAACAAGGAGGTGGTTGACGATGGAGGGTCAAACTCTTCCGATGCTTCATGCGATCTTGCAAAATTGTCATTGTTGACGCGGGACGAGCAGGATTTCTGTCGTGTGGGAACATTGACCATTAGTACCAGAGAAGATGGTGAATCGTTCGGCCCAATAAAAGTTGTCCGACTAACTTGCGTAGAATCACTCTCCCACGACAGCAGCAACAGCTCAGATAACGGTTCGTCTGAATCAGACAGCCCCGCCTCGAAGAAAAAGAAAACCAAACGCAGAACTAGAGCCAACTCGATCCCATCCAGACCAACGGCCTCTGGACAATTGAATATGGATAATGTGCGACGTTTTCGTTAAATCTGTCACATTCCTGTTGCTCACTATAACTAACCCAGCTATTCCCCGCCGAATCTCCTGCTGTGTTGTAGGAGAAAGCTTAATCACATCTATTTTCTACATCTTGGCGATTCATCATCTCTCATCACACATCAACAATTCTAAATTTTTGTCTAGTTTCGGCTTGCTCATGAAGTCCATGGATTTTTGTAAATTCTTGACAAACGTTATGATTACTTATATGCAGCTTAGTAGTTTGTATCGTAGCTTCCCCACTTGGGTGTCAATCATAGATCAACGTTAACCTTGCCCCTTGCTAATTTCGTACATGATCCAATCGAATCATTGTGATGTGAAGAACACGGCATCAATTTCTCGCGTGATCATAGATGAACGACCATATTACAAAGGATATCGTTCTGCGCCCCTTCCTGTGCGGTGGATTTGCAATAACGTCACACACGTACACACATTTCTGGTTATAATTGCTTGCCTGAGACTTCAATATCGTCGCCCTTCTGATTGTTGTCGGCCCAATATATCAGTTTGCTTCACGCCTTGCGCGCATTTTCTTAGATCTATCTTTGCAGAGTTTGACTTGATCGACTCACTAATTACTTCTTCTGTTGCCAGTAATTTTGCACACTGAATCTTTCCATGTAATATATTTGTCAGGCCACATCTCCGGATAGTCTATGTCAATACAAACTGAAGAGTATTAGATATAGACGAACCCATCGCGAAAAGAAATGGACATTGTTAAGCTCGCAAGTCGCAACGAGTCGTTCATCACATGCATCACTATTCACATACCCACGCACGCTCACTGCATGCTAGATGTCAGTTTGGTGCATCAATCTTACCAAAATTCGCAGAAATTATGCAGTTGTTAGGAGGACATTGTAGGTCGTCAGACGTTTCCATGTTGTGCTGCCTGAGATGAAGAAGGCAAAAAATGCACAGCATGAAACGGTCTGTTCATGGTATCGCTAGTCCTGGGCAGTTGCTAGAACTGTGAGTGCAACTTGCAGCACTTTTTCTCTCTCTCTTTCACCGTTAAATTAGTTCAGAACGGCGCCTTTATGACATATCCTTGCGGTGACAAGTTTACATCTGACCGGATGGTCAGCAGTATCCTGAAGATTACGTGTGTCCCGCCTACCATTAGCTATCAGGCGACGGAGCGGGTGGAGATTTGTCGCACTGATTACGAGTCGGTGAAAAATGACTTCAGCAGCAAAGTCTGCCATTGGTGTGGTGGACTGCCGAGTTGTTAATGCTGAAATACCATCCCAAGCGAATGTAGTACTCGCACCACCATTGGTTAAAAAGCTGTTGGTACGAAGGTAGGACACCTGCGGTACCCGTACCGTGCTTGAGTTTGAGTGTTGTTAGCGATTACTGAGGGAAATCAAAGGACTGACGTTTAAGCACATGGAGGAATGCCAAGCTGCAATATGGCTATGCTCACGAGAAGGTTCAGCGACAAAAAGGTTTGATGGACCAAAGTCATTCCTATCTTGGGATACTTCGTTGAGAAGTTGATGAATCCAAAGTTACTGCCAGCATTTTAAAGCTTCTGATGAAGCAAGCAAAAGGAGAGGACCTTAATATGAGGACTCGTGTGACTTGCTCGGATTGCTCCTGCTTAACCAGGGATTTCGGCAGTTGACGTTATGATTCCAACATCTCCACCCTCCAGCGAGTGCTCTCATTGCGCCGTACTCTACTTTTTGCTTTGCCATCTGGGTCCTGCGAATAAATCAATAATGAATCGACATAGCGTTTCTCAGACATTGGACTCGTCGATCATACCTACAACATGACTTGGTCGTCGTAAAAACTGCCGAAATTCAACTTATAGGTTTGGAACTGCATCATCGTGGTTATCAGCGTGCTGGTTTTGATTACTCCCCTTTGAAGGCTCCCTGACTGTCTGATACAGCTGACATGATATATTGTCAAGTCTGCTTAATCTGATTGGCGAGTTCTTTTAGCGATCTTGTGCACTGGCAGACCTTAAAACGGAGTCTAAACATTGAGCCTAGATTAGGGTGGAATGGAACTCCGCCTCGAACACCGAAGCCGCGAAGAGAAAATGGTAAGCGCCCTGCGCCTACATACTTGATTTTCCATCTTCTTGCTGGGTATGAGTTACCACGCCCCTCAGCCTCCCCCCTCAAGCCCTCAACGACATCTACTCAATGCATTCGGTCCTCATTGGATGCCACCATATCCTACCGGGCCAATATATCCACCTTATCCACCGTTTTACCAACCCAATCTGATTCCAGGACCGCCGCCACCTCAAAATCTGCCCGGTACAATTGCTACATCTTCTCCTTTGAAGAATGTCCAGATCCATGAATTCTGGGCCAGTCGTATAGCACCAATGCCAGGATCTATTTCGGGTACCAGACTAAAACCGCATCCCTGGAACCCGCATTATCTTCGTAAGACAGTTGAATAGAACGACACTGGCTGACGCCTTCATTTCCTTAGCTGCTAATGTATATGGTACTTCAAGCGATATATCTGATTCGCCAAGATCCTCGCAAATGGTGGTAAAGGGGAAGAAAAACAAAGTACGTTCAAACCTTGTGCATCCAAGATGCGTAATTCAATGTCACAAAGCAGACCGAGGAACCCTTCAATTTAAACAAATTCGTAAGTCGCCTTTGTCACTTCTAATATTGGTCGTGTGCTGTAAATGTAACTACACCTAATAAATCAGGCTGAAATATACGTCCCGCAATCTCTGCGCGACATCCAGTGTACTACTCACACTTTGGATCCGCTCCCCGCTGCACAAGAATACCCACCGGCGTCCTACACTGAGACCTTTCTTCCCGTGTCACTTATGCGTGAGCTCGCGAATCCACATGCAGCTGATCTTCTAGTCTCGCCACCGCCCTCTGTCTCTACGACAGTTCCTCCCTTAGAACCACATTCTTATTACCCGCATTGGAGCCACCTTCTGGTCCATGAATTAGACCGTTTAGCAGATGACAAGGCAAGTGTTGTTCTATGGGAGACAGGCATCAAAGTGTATGACTGGTTCGCGACGGAATTTGTTATTTCCGTCCCTGGAATACGTGAAAACTATCCCCGTCTCGAAGTAGGCGACCTAGTGCACATGCGTGAAGTTCTCCTCCCACATCGGACGCCATCAGCTAGGGCTTTTGAAGGCCGCATAATCGCACTTCGAAAACGAGAGGGTCTTGTCAGTGAGTCTGAAAAGCCGATTTCTAGACACAATCTTTGATGATTAGACATATATTGTCCTGCTCTTAAACGTTACATACACCAACGCGGATTTCAATCCGCATATATAAGCGACCTTGAGGATGGGATGCCAGTTTTCTCGCCGTCAGATGATATTCCTCTGTTTTTCAACTGTACATGGCTCATGAATTCTCGCCCGTTTTGCGACATGGATGCTGCGGCTCGTGTCTTTGGGAATCACCTTGCAATTATGGGGCCTCATTTGGCAAGGCGTTGGCTTTTCCCCGAAAAGTCTGACATGAGGAAGCCAATTCCATTGCGGGAGGCGGGAGAGGACACAAAGTGGATAGATCATGGTTTGAATGAAGAACAGAGGGTAAGGTCACTAGTGCTCTTAGACCGAGTCTCTACTAAAGCGTTAGCGTTCCTTTAGCTGGCTGTTTCTTCGATCGTCTATCACCATTCTCCAGTTCCATTTCTGATATCTGGTCCCCCAGGTACTGGTAAAACGAGGTTAGTTGCCACCCATGAACCTTTTGGGTAGATACTTAGTACCTTCCGGACGTGATAGAACGGCAGTGGAGACTGTTCTACAGATTCTTCGTATTCAACCTGAGTCTTGTATCCTTCTTTGTGCACCGTCAAACCCTGCGACAGATGTGCTTGTGCAGAGACTACGACATAACCTTACGCCAAAAAGCTTGTTGCGGCTAAACGGCGAAAATCGCAGTTTTGCTGAACTGCCCATCGAACTTATGCAATATTGCCGTGCGTTTGATGATGTTTTTGCGTTAATGCTAATGACATTCGATTGCATTAGATGTCGAGAATAACAAATTCGCTCTCCCTGATTGGGCATCACTAATGAAGTATCAAGTAGTGGCATGTTCCTGTATAGACGCCAATGCTCTCGTCACAGGGCTGTGCACAAACAGTGCCCTAATAAAACTGGAGGAAACGGTGACAAACTCTTTGCACCCTCATCGGTCAAGTAAGCACCGTCCCAAGCCCCATTGGACGCATTTGATCATCGACGAAGTAAGTCATATGGGTAGCACTGCCAGAAAGAATTGACTACCTATGAAAAGGCTGCTCAAGGTTCAGAACCAGAGCTACTGGTTCCTATGTCTGTCGTGCTTACTCCCCACGACGATGAAATGGACCAGGGAGTTGTTGATCAGTTGTCATTTTCACCACAGTTAGTGCTCTGTGGGGATCCCAACCAGCGTTAGTCTAACCTTTATCATGTTACACTCTGCGATATCTGACGTGTTCCTAGTTGGTGCCATCATTATATCTGATGTGGCACGGCAAGGAGACCTTGACGTTTCTCTGTTGGAAAGGTTGTTCCAGCGGCGTTTGTACGCCGAACATGAACACGCTCGATCGAATATAGCGGCCTTGTCGTCATTCCAGCGAACCAACTTTGCACCTTTTGTCAATTTAGTGAAGGCAAGTCTTTTCACGCGTACCAAGGGCGCGTACAAATCGCCTTGCATCTAGAATTATCGAAGTCATCCTGCCATTCTCATGCCACCGTCCGCCATTTTCTATGACGATTCGTTGGAACCTTTTGCCGATAATGGCACAATTTCGTGGTCAAAACTCCCTAATCCCGCTTTACCGCTTCTTTTCATAGGACACAATGGCTTAGAAGATTGTACTGACGAGGTTAGTGATTCGTACCCGCCGCTACTTCTTCGCTATCTCATTCTTTGCTTTTAAAGCGTGTTAGCTTCTTCAATTCCAGAGAAATCAAATTAGTTAGGGATACATGCAAATCTCTTATAGCGGAAAGGGAATTATCATCACCACCCCTCCGTCCTGAACAGATCGGCGTAATGGCACCATGGAGACAACAAGTATGGAAAATCCGTGAAGATCTTCGTAAAAAAGGTCTTGGGGGCGTCGACGTCGGAACCGTCGAGGTTGGCACAAATTTTGGACTGAGTTTATTGGGCTTTACACCTTTGGACAGGATTACCAAGGGCAAGAGAACCGCGTCATTATTCTCTCCTGTGTTCGAACGCAGGAACAGTTCCTCAAGGACGATCAGAAAAGAGGGATAGGTCTGGTTTCTGAACGTAAAAGGTTGGCATTTATTATGGTTCCCAGTGACTCAAACATCCTTATTCTTCGCAGGATGAACGTTGCCTTATCACGTGCCAAGGAGTTACTTGTGGTCATTGGTAACGGTAATTTCTTGAAGCGAGATCCTTACTGGAGAAGCTTCCTCCAGTTCACTTTGAGGAATAACTTGTCAGTTTCTATTCTAACTTGGTCCTTTCTCCGTTGATCTTCTTTATCATAGGTACACCGGGCCTGATTTAGATATGCCCGTGGACGGGAATTACATATCACGACTAGAGTATGTCCTTCCGCTCCTTCCTGCACCGCTTCTTCATCGTTCCCGGTCAGATCCCTCTATGCAAATCCCAGCGCAAATGGCGACTTGTTGGATGAAAACCAACAGGACATGCGTTTAGTGCGCTTTGCTGGTGGCATAGCTCGCGAAGTACTTAAGGAATGAAGGCTACTTCCATACATTTTGTATCAAAATACATCAAAAACATCCGTTCTCAAATGCATATTATTACCCATCGCTCTTGTGCGAGTAGTGTATGATACTTGATAGTCGATGAGTCGGAAGCACGAGTTTTTTCTCGCGATGTTGCCCTCAATCCTAACGGTCACCGGTAGTGCTAACAGGAACAAGGCTTACTTTGGTCATTGTCGCCTCATAATCATTGTGTTGCAAGCCCCTCAAGTAAGCGATTATTAAGTGCTAAGTATGACGCTGACATTAGTTATTGCACCTTTACTAAAGTATCCAACTTTTCTATTAATTTTAAAAAAAGTTATGCGGTGACGCCTAAAGATAGGACTACCGGCAAGGCCCAATCAGTTCCAAATCTTATTACACAGAGGGAATCGGAGTTCGCACCTGTAGGAGTACCGACGGCAAGTGCCTTTCATTTGGATGAGAGAACTTTTCCAAACGACGGCTTCATTTAATCACGCTCACCGGTTATAGGTGACACGGACTCCGTCGGAGACAAATCCGCAGCTCATAGTACAAGCTCCCGTCGCTTTGATGGCGGCAGTTGCTAGTGCGGGAATTGCTTTGAATGTTGGTGCCCATTCTAGCAGATACAATATTCCGCTGTAAATCCTGACAAGGTTATGTACTCAGCAATCGGCAAACTTGGACTCCAAGGTCAGCAATATTGTAAAATTTCTAGTCATGTGAATAGTCGGCCTAAATCAACTTGCGGGGAAAAAGACATACCTGAGGCCTAAATCATAGCCTGCTTATAATAGACTTGGCAGTCATGGGAAGTCTTGGCGTCCGCGTCATAGGTCGATTGCAACCTTATTTTTGTTCTATGCGTTGTTGTTGATTGATACCAGCGTAAGGCTCACGCGGTATCGCAGACATTGAGCGATCAAGCCGCTCTCTGACTCGTTTAGTGAAATTTGTTCCATGGGGGACTCGTCGTCAGGCTTTCGAGAATCTTCCACGAATTTGCCAACGAATTCAACGCAGGTCCGCACGAGTTCCTGCCACCGTCAGGGCTGCGAACATAAAAATAAACAACCTACTAAGTATGTTATCACGCGACCGCCACTACTTAGTGGAGCTACTTTTCCAGAAACGTGGTATTATGTCAACGACGCGGTGGGAAACCTTGGCAAACTTGACGGGAAATCGGTAAAGAGACGGGTTCCTGTGGTACACTGATAATGCATCAGTCAATCCCAGTGAAATGAATGAATCCTTTTACTACAATGCTCTGGTTGCTTGGACGCACTGCAAGACTTACTAGCTGACTTTAAAAATAGTTGATCAACCTGTCAATCTTATATTAGCTTATTACGGCAACTGTTAGCCTTGATTGACGTGATCATTCATTCAAATTTCAAACAAGGTAAGTAAGAATCAAAAGTGCAACAATAAATTATGTATTTATTCAAGCCCAAGAATGTATCGTAATCCTTTACAATGTGTAGTGGAGGTATCCTTATTTACATCAATAGTCGACCTAATCGGCCAGTAGGCGGGCGGAGTGGTGTGAGGGAGCCGAGGTGCGGTTAGAGAACAAGGGTGTGTAATATGATAGTGGTAAGGAACGGATGGAGTTTGACCGAGGATAAAAGACCTGAATGTCGCCAGATTCAGCGTCATGGGAAAATGAAAAGTAAGGATCCTGAACGGTAAATAAGCGAGTGTTGGCCCAATCATGCTGGAAAAACTCACCGTTTTGGTACAGTAGACCCATCAAAAGAAAGGGAATATCAGAAGCGTTGGAAGCCAGGTTGCATTTTTGGACCGGGTATAGAAGACACTGCAGCCATGCATGTTCGGGAGCCCGGGAAATTCCCGGATGATGCCATAAGAACTCCCTCAACACGCTAGCCTTGCGTTAGCGGAGCATTCGGTTATGAGCTTATATATGGCTCTAAAGAGGCAAATGGGAATGCTAGAAAATGAGGTGGTCAAAAAATGGTATATAACGAAATCTGGGTAAACAAAGTGTAATATAAGTATACCAATGAAAAGGGTTCCTTTTGGATTCCGTTATGAATGGAACGGGGTAAGGGGATCTAAAGTCTCGGGAAGCTTGTAATTGTACGAAATCCAAGGGGTGGAAAGAAAGGTACTCATATAAAAAGGCATAAACGGTCCGATTATGAATGGTTGTAAAAGTTTATGTTGCAAGTTTAGAAGGTCGATGTGATGGGAGATAGCCTCCGGTGTAAGGGGAGCGGCGAGAGGTGCAGGGATCAATTGCGCTATTATCTCGGTCCGCAAACGATGATTTTTCCGAACCGGTCGGCGACAGTCGCTGGATCGAATACACCAAGTAGTAAGAATGCCGAAAGTCACTTGAAAATCTTGAATTGAAAGGACACCAAGAGTAAAGCACATGATTTGGACGAGGTATTCAAAAGAAGGACGGTGGTCGGATGGGCAATGGCGATGAAGATAACTGAAAAGGCGGCGCCGGGAACAGCGGAGGAAGTAACGGAGGTGGCAATAACGTAGAGATGTCAGGTGTGGCGGTATTAACGGGTTATTGGTAACAGTGGCGGGTGCGTGAAACGAAAAAGGGGATAAACGTTAAGCCACAGATCCTAACAAAGTAAGCGAGAAAGAAGAACGCAGCAGCACGCAATGTAGAGTCCGTCATGGGAAATAACAATACGGAATGGTAACAAAAACACAAGAAGGCTGCGAGCACTCTAGTAGTAGGAAGGTTGTAGGATGTGTGCGCAAACGTTTCAACCCTTGTGGGTTCCAGAGAACGCAAACAGTTGCACTCACCAATTAATACACGTATAACACAACCGGAGACATAGAACGGGATAAAGAGCGAACGAAAAAGAGAGCATATCTCAATCTCGTAGACGATCTTGGATTGTATCCCCGTTGTCGCTCAATGTCTCCACCCTAACTCCTCTTGACGAGCCGACGCTCCGAATGTCTCTCCCTTCTTCTGCCAGTTCCCGTGTGATGATGTCTTCTTTCACTTCCGGCTCCGCGTCCTCTTCTACCCGTCCAGTGAAGTCTGGCTTGCGTAGCACCTTCCTATATGCATCTGCCATGATCGCCGCATCCGCATGGCTAAATGGTCCAGTCTCTGTTGCGCTTCCTGGTCGTGATATAGAGGATGCACCGTCATGAATGAGGCTGGCTGGAATCGCTCCATGGTGACCGCTGGAGCTTTGTGGAGCATTAGCCATTGTGGGAGACTGTTGCTGCATATCCGCCATCATGGGGGAAGCCGACCCCATAGAATTTCTATTAGACTCATTACGACGTCTGCGTATCCGCCTGAGGATTAGGAAGACAAGTATGCATGTGGCCACTATAGCCAAAAATCCGAGCACAACGATGACAGCTATTGCCCAGTGAGGAAAGGGAGATGTATTCGCGCCATTCTGCAGATTGCCTGATGATGGGGAGCCTGCTGACTTTGTCTCTCTAGCGGACGCGGAGGATGCAGAGAGTGACGATAGGTATGAAGCCAATGACGCTGATGCTGACACAGAAGATACGGATGCTGCAGCCGACGACGACATGGAAGCAAGGACGGAATCGGCATAGGTTGTCTCTGCGTGAATATGAGCGAAGAATAGCTGTCTGGCTGGATCGTCTACTTACGAACCGCAGAAAACGTTGTCTGAGGCACTGGAAGATTATCGACGAATTTAGTGTTAGGGGCGACCAGCCAGAAGAATGGGTAGGTCATGTTTTTTCCCGACCAATTACTACCATCAGAACCCCACCATGAGTCGTTCACCTGAGCAGTGACAATTCCAGCTTGTGGATAAGGATTTGTCACATTTATCATCTGCAGTACCGGTTGTCGCGAGTCGGCACGGAAAAGATATATGTTGACTAGATTAGTATACTGGTAGGTGGGTTGGCGGGAATTCCCTGAAATCGACAAATTTTAACGAGTCAGGCATATTCAAGAAGGGAAAGTGACATACAGACAAACGTCGCCCATTCATCCTGTGGTATAACAACGTCGGAGGTGGGGAAACAAGAGAAAATGTCGTTGCCAGACGTAAACTGGCATGCCGCCTGAGCGTCCGCTAGACGAGAGGATTGAATCTATCATGTTCAGGGGGAAGTTGATGTACGCACAGACTGCTTGCTGGTATGCTATTTGCCTCGCATTTTTCGAGGTCGCTGCGCTGGGTTGGACATGGGACTTGAAGGGGTTCCGTCGTTTAGGCCTTTTTCTACGCATGCCCTCGTCAAGTCCAGGGGACGACGTTTCCCTAGGCAAGGGATAATGAACTGAGCGAGCAGCCATGTGGGTGGTAACGAAAGCGGTTCTAAAGAAAAAGGTGAAGAATACTGTGGTGGAAGATGAGGATGTAGGTTACGATATGGTAGGGAGCGATGAACGAATATCGCATTACCGGATTGAATGGCGTCGTGGAGGATCTCGACAGGCCGTCTTTCGCCTGGGGAACGGGGCGGGAGGGCGGCGACGGGACGCTCGACGACGAGCAGCGGGTGTGCGAATGGGTAAAGCTGAGGAGCGTGGTGACCAACTTCCCCTCCAACTTCGCATTTTTTCTCACACTCATCACGACCCCCGGTCACCCCCCGGACTTACGGCCGCTTTGTTGCGGACAAAAATCCCATTAATCTCTGAAGCTAAAGCCTCAAAAAGCATCGCATTCACAAGCACCAGCTTCATTCCCGTCACTCTTGTTCGCCAGCGCGATCCAGGCGCTCGCATGGGATCCACATGGGTCCGATAAAAAATAAACGCCCCTTGCCCATGGCGGAACGTGTGCGGAGGTACAGCCAAACATGGACAAATAAAACCTATGGCGCACTATTTTTGACGCCGTCGAACGCCGCGTCGCCGACCTGCATTAGCTCACAGACAGCGACGAAGCCCGGTTCAATGTAACATCGACAACCACGATGACCCTACCACAGGAAGTCTGCGGACTAATATGCCAGCAGCCATTTCTAAGTAAAAAAGACTTGCGTACGCTGTGCTCTGTTTCGTACTCTTTTCGAGACGAAGCGGAGCGCCTCCTCTACACCACCGTTCGCTTGCGCACCCTGCGTCACATCCGGACTTGGTGCGTATCCCTTGGGTCCCGGCCACATCTCGCTCCCCGCGTTCGACTTCTATCGTTCTCTATGCCCCCTGCCGCCAATCTTGAGGCTGCAGATTATTCGCTCCTTGTATGCGCCCTCGGTGCATGCACGAACCTCAAAGAGCTCCAATTCCTGAGTGATGACCTGTCGCCAGAGGGCAATGCGAAGCGGACCTTTTTCTTGGAAGGTCACTCATGGCAGCTTTTGACATTCACCAATTCATATTTTAACCCTGTTATGCTTCGTTCTTTCTTTGAAGCCCAATCGAACATCCATACTCTCGTCATGCGGACGGGGGAACACGAATCTCCAAAGCCTGTCTATCTTCCTCGCAGCTTGATCACACTAGACACCTCCGCGGCAGTGCTGAGGTCAGTTGCGAATGCATCAGGGATGGGGGTCAAGCGACTGCAGTACCACATGGCTCATGCGCGAGGCATAGATGAGCTTCCAACCTTTGTGGCGCTAGCGAGGTTGAGTCACTCCCTCACCACTCTGAGTATCGAGCGTCACGGAATGGATGAGGGCATGGATGTTGCCGTCGTCGCAGCCTGCATCGCTGCCCAACTGCCTCATTTACGATACTTCAAGTTGATGGACAATACTATCAGAGTACGTGAGCTCTGCATTCTCCCTTTATGATAGGCTTATCGAAAGACTTGCACCTTGTTTCTCTAGTCCTCGGACTCGCTCGTCCCTTTGCTCCCATTCGCAATCAACTTTGAACACATAGAGACTCTGATCATCAAGCCTGCCACAAGGTTGCACGAGGAAGAAGACACACTTCGTTACATATACAGGGAGCTCGACACGGAAAGTGGTCGGTCCAACGCAGCCGAGCGGATCATGCACAACTTGCCGACTCTCAAATTCTTAACTCTTGTCTTGGACCAGGACTACGGGTATGAAAGAAGGGAAGGAAACGCTATCACGAATCTAGGTGTGGTCGCCCTGGACGCAAACGGTTGGATGGAAGCGTGAAACCGGCGGTTGCTTTTAGCGATTTTCTTTCGCTTTCTATCTGGTGATTTTCCCATGATCATTGATTAATACCTCCATATGCCATACAGTGATGCTCCGGTGGATTGGTGTTTCGCTTCCCTGTGTTCGCACGTCCTGTATACTATATTACTGGAAAGTACAATACAGAACATTGATGCCTTCTACAAGAGTCTTGATCCCTCTAGGTGGCGTCTGCTTCATGATTTCTTCCGTTTGATTCTTCCCCTGCCTTCGTCAGCGTCCGCTTCTCTCTTGTTCTTCTGCCCAATGACTCGCATCACCTCTTTCTTCTTTTCCTTCCCCTTCTCCCCCTTCCTCCTCTCCTCCCTCTCCATTTTCTTGGCCCTTTCCTCCTGTTTCTCGGACTTTTTCTCTTTCCTGCGTGCAACTTGATCTTTTCTCAGGGCCTTCATCTGTTGCAGCAGTGCTATTGCCTTCTTTTCTTCAGGTTCCATCACCACAGCCCGCTTCTGAAGATACGTCTGTTTGGTCTGTGGTGCCATCAATTTTGGCTTTGATGCATAAGGCAACACGGCTTGTAGTTTTTTGGGCACGACGAGGGGATTGAAACGCCGTGGAGCCCGTTCAATTTTCTTGTATATAGAGTTGACGTTGGTGGGCGTCTTGAGACCTTCTGCTCGCCTAACCTCGCCTGTGAGGCGCATTCCTGTCCAATTATCCTTATCCGAAAGGAGGAGAGATGTAACCGGATTGCAGAATTTGCGCGGCGTGACGGAATACCATGCTCGCAGGAATATGAGATCTGCGTTATGAAGAAATTGTCGAAAGCTCGTTGTTATTAACTATCAGATACTTACCACTCATGAGCACTTTGTCCTCAAAGGTAGCCCTGAATGCACCATCGGGTTTGGACAATGCTTTCTTGATCTGGCCTCTGATACCAGACACCGTCCTAATATTTGCACCCTCAAACTTGGCGATCTCCAACGCACTGGAAAACATATCCTTGATGAATGCCGTATTCTTGAATATCTTTAACGGCACTCCTGTCAGCTTGAGCTTCTTCACGATCTTCACCGATCGATCGATGTCTAAAACTACCCCCGTGCCACTTATCCGAAATGCAGGCGTCTCGCTCTTGAGGGAGTTGAACGTGCAAAAACCAGAGTTAGGAATGGCAGCTGGTCCATAAAAGGTGGCATAACAGTGCATGTGCTCGGGCGTATACTTGAGCATGCGCATCCGGATGGAATGGTCGTCTAACGAGTAGATGGGAATCGTTTGAAATCTGCGCCATCCCAAAGAAAAGATCAAAGGATCGTTCGTCTTGAGTGTCTTGACGAACCACCGGTGCCGTTTGATACGAACTTGCACATACCCCATTCTCTCCTCCACTGGCAGCAGCCCACCAACGATCACGGGATACCGTGCATCGAAATGATTGATGAACTCGCAAGGTACATCAGCTACCTCGATCCGCACGTATTGACCAGGTCGGTGCCCCTCTACTAGAGCACGTGCTGCTTTGTCGACGATGGACTCGAATTCTGCGCGATTGAGGGAGAGCTGCCGAGAAATCTCCTCTTTCTTTTGGGTATAGAAGTCGGATTTGGGGTCGGCGTCAGGGTCGTCGTATTGTTCGTCAAACTTTCGCTTCAAGGCTTCCTTTTTGGCAGCTAGAGCGGCTGCACGAGCCTCTGGCGTGTCTTCTGCGACAGAATCTTCAACATGATCCTCCTCTCTCACCCCATCTTGCAAGCCTTCTTCGTTCCCATCTGAATCTCCATCTTGCCGTTCATTACCGGCCTCTGGTGCATCTTCACCAGTTATGAACAGGTGCCTGATGGATTCTAGCATCTCTTCATCTTCCCATTTGCTAAGCTCCTCGTTACTCAGAGGCTCCTTGGTTATATCCAATTCTTCTTCTGCTTTGCTATCGCTGGCCCTTTTAAACGTAAAGAAATCTTCGTCCCCATCTATAATCCCTTTGCCGTCATCTGTCTTGGCTGGGTCTGGGGAATCGCCGTTGAGAATCTGCTCCGGCGTCAAATTCGTGTTATATATCAGTTTGATCCAGTTTTTTCGCGTACTCCTCCGCGTAGTAAGGGAAGCCTGGGTCTTAGCTGCCAGATGGGCCTTCCATCTTGGTGCATCACCCTCGTCCTCATCCATCAAATCTTCGTCGTCACTCGGTATATCAACGTCAGGGTCTTCTTCATCAACGAACATGCGTTGATTTGGATCGTGAGCACCGTCCTCACTGTCTCCAAGGTCCGAGTCAGACTCGGCATATGTAATCGCTTCTTGAAATTTCGAAGATGCAGAGGGAAGAACACGGGTTGGAATTCTCCGCGAGGTTCGTCCAGTATTTTGGAGGGCCTCAGAGGATGGTACTAGGTCGTTGTCATTGTCGTCTTCTTCGTCTTCTTCTGAGCCAATTTCAGAGTCATCCTCCGTATCGGCACTAGCTTCGGAGCCTAACTCATCCTCAAAGCCGGACTCGTCTTCGTCGGACGGCGCACTTTGGGAACGCCCCAAAGTCAAGCCTTTAGAGGAGGTGCCAAAGAGGCGAATTTGGCTTTTAGAGACAGCATCTTCAAGAGTCGCGGGGGCTTCTTGAAGGTCCATCACCATCTGTTCACCTTCACCTTGAGGAACTTGAAAAGATTATCGTCATCGCGAAAGTCAGCTATATGCTTGCTACCTACCATCGATATTTCCCCTCGTGAAGCTACCAGGCACATTGATCCATACAGCATCCTTGTCGTACATGACGCCGCCTACGTCACTCATAGGGGCATGGATGAGTAGTTTTTGCTTCTCACTGAGCCTGCGCCGTTTCTCACTATCCACATCAGGCAGCGGGCAAGGGTCACCGAGGATTTCAACCGATTTCATATCCAAGTCCCCAACGCCTGGTATATGAATTTTTGTTCCGAGACGAAGGTTAGTCCCGCGTAGATAGCCGTACAGAGTCACAGTCCGGTCGCATTTCCCCTGCGACTGGCGTATCTCTTCCCGCGGTGTCAGATCCTCCACGCGGTCTGCAAGGAGGTAAGGATGGGAGTTGCGAAATATAAGTGGGCGGAATTTCATGACGGAAATGAAACGGGAGAGATTGAGGATCTCGGTATCCGGATACCGACCATTGAGAACACCAGAGAGGTAGAAGAGCTTTGCCCCTTGATAGATTTCAGTCCAGAATCGCTTCTTCAGAGCTTTTTTGGTGGCGCGAACTAAGGAAGCCTTTTTGATGAGGTCAAGGTGGGTTAGGACACCGATAACTTTTGGGAAGCCATGAGCGTTAAGGATATTGAGAAACTCGAAGGTTTCCTATGCTACAATAAGTGTATTTATAATCAGAGCAAGTCATAGCGTACCATTTCATAACCAAAAGATGCATCAATCATGAGCAAGACAAGGTCTGCAATTTTGCCAACATCAATCATACTGTTGATGTCGTTATTACATTCAATGAATGTAAGACGACGTTTCTTGCCAGTAACGACAGTAATGGGTCCTTTTGCGTCGGTCAAGGTTTGCTTTGTATATCGACGGACGAGGCTTTTTAGCAGGGTCGTCTTGCCGACTCCTGGAGGACCGACTATGGCTACAATAACTGGTGGGGGCTCATCTTCTGGTGTCCGGTTGACAAGGGGGACATGAAGCCGTGTCTGGTCAAGCTCAACTTTGCGTCGACCTTGTCGCTCAGCTCGACGACCTGATCTCGGTGCAAATGCCTATTTATCGACATGGATTGATCAACATCTTGCTTCAAATGACATGTCAAGTCGTTCACCTTTTCATTAAATCCTTTTTGCTTCTCTTTTCCCTTGTTCTTGTTCTTTGTTACACGATGAGGCTTGCGTTTTTGGTCCTGGTCCATGATTGGAAGGACAAGCCCCAAATTAGGGTTAAGGGACAAACACGGTCACGTGACTTGACGCGGTGCAAAGCGTTGAATTTTTCGAGGAAAATATACGTAAAATTACGAGAAATGGACTTGACCATCCACGAGGACGAGCTTGAACACGACCGCATCCTCCTCGAGCAAAACCTTCAGATGCAGCACACTGAAGCCTCCTTTCGTCTTTCCTCTCCCGGTGGTGACCATGACGAGTCCGATGAACTCGAATATGCTCGCCATGGCTCACTGCCTTCACCAGAGTTCAACTTCAGGGACAGGAATCGCCATACTGACGAGGACGGCACGCGAAGCCACCTTCATATGTGGTCGTATCGTACAGCAGAGGACGACGAAGGCGTTAATCCGTATGGTGGAGAGAGCATGTCAACAGCAGGCCATCACGCCAGTGCGGTCACACTTACTGCAGGCCTCGCTGGAGCTCGGAGCAGAAGAGGCGCGGACGCCAGTCATAGCGGAGCAGAATATGATCCAGACCGGCCTATTGGTGCCATGATAGCTGGCGTGGAGAAACTCAGCATGTTCGATACTACAGATCCATCCAAATCAAAATACTCTGTGAGCGTCTTTATTCTTCTACCGAGCTCGCATTGTGACATATCTAGAACAAGAATACAACCTTTGATCCACTCATTGTCGATAGCACCGCTGAGCTGGACCGTGTACTTCAATCGGGCCACCAGCCACCACCGTCTCTTCGATCACGCGACAAATCAGGTTCTCACTCTCGTTCAGTCCGATTGCGTTCTCCCCATCCTTCATCTATTTCTTCAGACAACGAAAATAGTCAATCCAACATGGACGATAACAGGCCAAAACTCTCTGACGCCCTTCGTCGAGTATCGTTTTCGCCCCAGCGACCACGTAGTCCACACTCTATGCCTCGTGCATCCTCTTCTCAATTTCCAAAGAACAATACATCCGGGCATACACGTCAGCCTTCTTCTCCATTAGCTCGCTTCGATGCTCCAGTTCTCCACGATGAAGCCGATGCTCCGACACCTAGACCTGCCCGACGTGCTGCCTTCATCCCTTCAGATCAAGCATCCCATCCACGCAGCTCTTCTGCCGGAGCCAGTAACCAGCCTCAAGTGAGGCTCCATCCGGCAACACCCTCCACAAGTTCACTTCCTAAATCTGTCCGCGGCAAAGCTGGCAACTCAAAACGAGAGAGCAGTCGCAGTCATCGTAACCACGAGGAAGAAACTGTGTACAATAGAGCGCAGGAAGACGTGGCACGCCCCTCGTCTGCACCTCTTCTATCACGTCATGTGCCAAATCATAGGCAAGCAACACCCCTGCGTAAATCTTCTCTCAAGGTGCCTGCAGGCACGCCGCGGTTTGGAAAAGTTCAGCTTCCTGACGTCACAGGGTTGACGAATGCCGTCGAGTCTCCTGCCAAGATGGGACTTGGTGACGAAGAATACATGAGCATGGCGGCTTTGCGAGTGGACGACACCGCCGCTCGGGAAGTAGAAGGTAAGGCCGAATGAACTCTCATTAATTTTGTAACCTTTAATTGGCCATCCAGCTCGTCTGATTAAGACGCTCAACGCTGTGCAATATCGCATAGAACATCTGGAAGAAGAAAATAGCATTTCTCGAAGACGCGTGCGTGAGCTAGAGTATGAATTAGAAGAGTGCAAGCGCGACGTGGTTAGAGAACGCACCAAACTCATGGAAGAAACAGCAGAGCTATCAGGGGTTATACACGCTGCAACCATCGCTCGTGCGCTCGGGAAAAGGTCGACCAAAGGTAAAGGCAAGGCAAAGGAAAATGTAAGTTAATCTCTTTGCTGCCTTTGGAATCCATGTCTGATCCTCAACAAAAGCATGCAGTTGCGACGGCAGTTAACCTCAGTGCTGCAGAGGAAAGATACCGCGAGGTTGTTGAAGAGAAGAAAGGTACTTTTTTGATGTTCATCGCTCCGATCAAATGAATAATGTGCTCCATAGCATTGGAAGCCTTGATCTCCTCGCTCCGCTCTCATCTCGCTCGCCTTACCTCTGAACTGTCGGAGCATCAAGCTATTCTAATGGAATTACGCTCCCTGCGAGAGAAAGATGCCATTGCTTTGCGTGAAAAGCTGGCTGAGGTGGACAACCTCAGGAATGAAGTTGAGCGCCTTGCTGGTGAAGTTGAAGTTCTTCGCGGTGTCGTAGAGGAAGGCTTGAGGGAACGACGGCGGTCAGGGAGAGATGTCAGCGTTGATGCTTCTGTTGGCCCAGAAGACCGGGGAATGTCTGTAGACGAAAACGATGAGTCTGTTGATCAGGCAGAATCTCGGGTCGATACAGAGGAAGAAGAAATCAACGCGAGTGACCTCGAAGACAGTCGTCCGGACAACCTTACTAACACGGTCACCAATGATGACGACCCATGGTCAATTGATGGATCCTCGCGTGCCAATACCACGACGAATCCCGTTAACAATGACAATGATGGTCCTGGAGGCTTCCCCCGAGCGATGCGCACAGACCGTGCTTCGCTTGGATCTAGTGTTCCACCCCTCGGTTTATCGACTCTGTCCAATGGGTCTGCTCTCACAACTCGTACAAACGCGGCTCGGGCGAATACGAGTGTCGGTGAAGGTAATTCATTCCTTGGAGAGGACGAGAAAAGCCGCATAGAGGCAGAAATCGAGGAACGGAGATCCATGCATGGATCGTTCGATGCATCCGGTTTATCACCTTCCCCCCGGCCTCGGCTGAACTCCCCTACACTGCGCCGAGGTATAACTCAACGGCGAACGACCGGAGAAGATGCCAGTGGTGATGAAGAGGCAATTTTGGGGCACGAGACAAGGACAAGACCAGCTCCAGGAACGCCACCACCTCACTCTGAAATCCCACCACGCGCTCCTGCGCCGACGCCCTTCCATGCCACTGTTGGAGCGGATGGATCTCCTCGACGTGAGGTTGACGATAGATCACCGCGATCCCGTAGAACATCAGATGAGCCTCGACGGACGGATGGGAAGGATGGTTGCGCATTCGCTGAGACGCCCTTCCCTCGGATCCGAGGAGAATATCTCGAGCGCCTGTTCTTTTCTGCTCCAGAGCACGATGCCCGTACTTGTAGGGCTTGCACGAGGCGACGAAGACCGGCGAACGCACATGCACTTAGAGAGGGAGAATATAACAGGGAATACGAGCACTGTGCTGGGGACGGCACGGCGGAGGGAGAAGACGATGATGACACCATTGGCCAGCTGTTGCCATCGCGTTATGATCGGTTCCTCAAGGCGCGCAATGGAAAGCGGAAGCAAGGTGTTAGGGAGACCCAACGGCAACCAAGTGGTTCAGGCGCGAGAAGAGACGAAGTTGATGATGAAGGATTTGCTGATGCGTCATCGGAAGAAGGACCTGCAACAGTCCAAAATGGAGTGGGGGCTAGAGACAAAGGGAAGCAACGCGCCGCTCAGTTTGTGGAGGCCAAGAAGGGAGGCGAGTCGGGCCTTCCGCCCCAAACAGTGGCGACGCGTGTGATTAGAGAGCTGGAAGATGACTTTACACATTATAAAAGGTTCAGTCGTTTCGATTCGTTTTCTAAAGTATAGAGGCTGACACGCTATCACTAGCGTCTACTGTGAACTTGCGGACCGGTACAAAGAGATGGATGCTGTATCGGAGGTTCGGAGACGAAATATCCTGGCGAAACACTTGAAGGAAGTCGTTGATATATTGGAACAAAAGGTAACAGCCATTCTCATGAAGTTAGAAAGCGGACTCAAAACAAAACACAGGGTGATCAAATTGCGGCTTTGTATGATCTATTGTCTTTCAAAGATAAACCATTGTCACAGCGAGGATGGTCAAGAAGGCCATAGGACCTTGAAAATATTGTATAACAATATAATAACTTCTTGTATTGTACATACGTCGCATATACTGTATATAAGTTTCACTGTCTTGGGAACTGCACGTTACATTACCGTCAACGAAATTTAATCTTTCTCCCGCGTCGTCGTCGCCGCAAACTTGAATATTATCTCATTTGCATTTTCATGAATGGATTTTTTGCATAAAACGGGATCTAGAAGTAAACCTACAATGGTCCGAATAGACATTTGAAAGTAGCGAAAGAACCTGAAGATTCCAGGACGGCCGAAGACAGCGCGCACGATCTTGAGAATTGCAATCTAGAAGCTAGCTAGGAATTTGGAAGCCTTTGACAGGAGTAGGTGACATCATGCAGCACTCGTATTTCGCAATTTTTAAAAGGCAGTGTAAGGGAAATGAGACCAATCGGCTTCGCTACTCACGAGGTGACAAGTGTGTAGTCCTGAGGTGCGCATGACAGGATACTACATACCATTGACTGCGGAAAACGTACATATGGTAGCGAAAACAACGACTTACAAGCAAAAAAAAACAAACATCAAGTTAGATTAGGACACATCGATGATGGCTATTCTCTCTGTCAACAGAAAAGAAGGACAGTCATCATCCACGGTCCAACCTCACAGAATCTGACGGAGCAGGTACTTCAATACTCCACTTTCTTTGGCACTTTCCAAAGGAAAGTATTTCTCGGTTTCATTCGTGTAGTCTCGCAACCCTTGTGCTGTGCGGAATTTTTTAATAGGTCGTCCCGTTGTGCGTGTATCAATAAAGTCGACTAGATTGACGTGCGTAGATTTGATGATCTGCCCATTGAATAAGACAACGATAACCATTAGAGAGGGCAGAGACACACCTTCTTGCATTCTTTGACCGTATCCGGCACTAATTTAACACGAAGCGCAATACATAGAGCTTGCCATGCTCTGAGATCGTTTATATCCGAGCCATAAAATGTCGAAAATTGTTGACCCATCGCTTTGCTGAATCTCTCCCAAGCTTCATCCCGTTGAGGGGACTGACGTTTCCAACGATGAGTTGCGACTAATCGACGAAACTCGGCTGACACAGAAGCTTGGGGATCATAAACAAAGTTCGGGTAAAGGGCAAAGAATCGAGCTATGTGTTGTGCTGCTGGTTGTGATCGCTGTATAATAAAGCTGAATGAGGCAGAAGAGTTAGGCATATATTATCGTACCTGTGGAAGGCTGGGCATGGTGAAATACAAGAGCGTCCTGGGACTCGGAGTTTCAATCACTCTGTACTCCACGTTTGCACCAATGATCCTTCCCCAATTCGACTAGATTCCATGCTTGTGAACGATTTCATTGATGAAACGGGACGAATAACTACGAGATAAACTGAATTCATGTGCGCCGAAGGAGATCATAATCTGCCGAAAACGAGCGCGTATGGAGAGAACGCGGCAAAGTCTACAATTGGCAGATAAGTTGGCTCGCGTAAATCCGGGAAGCGTGGTGCCTACATATCATCAGGCTAGGGAAAGAATGTGCGAGGAGTGAAGTAGCGTTGAGGAGGTCGAATGGGCAGAATGTTGTTCCAGATCCGATGCGGGGTTGGCAGAGAAGGTGAAAGCATTGCTGGTGGGTCGAAGGATCGCAACTTCCTAGTGGATAAGAGCTAGCAGAGACAGACGGCGTCCGACTCAGAGTTAGCGATGTCTTCTTGCCTCAGAAGTGCATGTCAACGTTCAAATTCCGATCATAATATCCATATGGTGAACAAAGGCGGACAATGCGGAGAAGGCCTGAACCGAAAGACTGGCACAAGGAACCTATCTGCAAGATTGGCCCAATCGTCCCACTCCTTCCCAAACCGCTCTCTCAACAAAGGTAATAATGGTATAAGTAATAATAAAGTTTGTGGAAACGGCGAGGACACTGCCCGCCAAACTGTTTGTTTCGATCCTGGGCTGAATGCGTCCCGCAAAAGCTACGACGGCAGCCGCCTGTGTACGAACGGTGGCATACAATGCTATATGGTCCATGCTTTATGAGTCTGTGTTCTTTCTGGATGCTGACTTCGTCACTACTAACGCTGTGTAGCAACTTTGGCGACGTCGGAGTAAGGTTTTGTCCCAAGGGACGAACTCGAGACGAAACTGACAAAACCATTTCTCTGTATACACATTGCTGGGTGGTACGAATGGACAACATAGTAGAAATGTTTGTGGTATAGGTGCAAAATAATTCATTTTCTTGTCTTATTTGAAGTTTGATTTCTTCCAACTTCAAGGAGATCTCCTCTGCGAGTGGTGTTAGTCATATCCACTGGCACAAGCTATCTGTCGCATAGACCATAGTCTTAACAACCTCTGTCACGAAGGAAAGAACACAAGGTATGCATGATCGCATCTATTCAAAGCTGAAATTGTGCTAAGCAATCAATCTGATGATCTGCGACCTTTTGGTCCGGATCTTTGCGTGCGACGCGGCGACGCCACAACGGATGGGAACGCCGAACGAGACTACGGGCGCCTCAGGATCCTAGATAACTCACTGCTCGTCCCCTTATGGCCTTAGTATTGGACAGTGATGGTCAGCGAGAATTTCCACTTTCAAGATCCGATGTACTAGTGACCGCAATTTGTGCGCTTCTAGTCTCTAGATTAGCAACTTGAAGGTGCACAGTGCACTGATTTAGTAGTGCAGGGCGCAGTTCCTGTTCTTTGCTTCGCTCTCTGCCGAAGGTCCCGCACTACAACGGATGGGGACGAGACTAAGCAGTATGATCCATATCCATATGCAGGGAACTTGAAGAACACTGCTCGCAGATCCAATCGCAAACGACCTGCAGTGTCCAGTCAGCTTTCATCTAATGGTGCAGCTCCTCAAAAATTTATACAGTAGGAAGGTCATACTGAATAAACCTCATCATGCATAGGATTTTTCTTTGTACGAGCTCATCGTTGTCATGCAGCTTCATTCGCCCAGTCATTTACAGTAAAGGTACTTTGGTCGCTGACTTCCGGCCCAAACATCAGCGCTCAGCAACTGTCAAACTATCATACTAGGCGCTCACTGGTATCAAGTCCCGATATAACCTACTCAGACGCGTCCTTCCTTACACTTCGGTGGGCTTCTAGATTACACTTCTCATGTCATAACCGGCCACCGGTCAGGTACATGATACGTCCCCCATCCCCTGTTATTCAGCTAACCCATAACGGTCGACCAGTGAGCGCTAGTGAGCGGTTGAGCTTTTACCAGCTCTGTTATGTGAGCTTAAAAACATATCGCTGTGACCCTGCCACTTGATCTTCTCAACTTTTCTGATTCCTGAAAAGTTTCCTTATCGCCGCGTGATTCGATGACTCCGGTTAAGCCACACCGTGCTTTCTCAACTTCCAAGCCATGTCATATTTCGTCTTCTCACAGATGCAGTCAAAAGAGGGAAAGATAGCGATTCTAGTGAACAAATATTACGTCGGGGTCTACTAAGTACAAGTCCACAATGGATGGGGACGAGACTAACTTTATAAGCGAGGTGTGGGGCTCGGAAACAGTTGCTAAGATTAACGTGACCCCCTAACTGGAATACTTACGATCATTGGATAAGTAAACTCGGAGTTGCAGTAACTTCCAGACCAAAATCAGCAACTGTCAAAAGACTATGATGGGCGCTCATATGAGTCATATCATACAGTTGAACCCACTCATTGGTGGGCTTCTAGATTACATTTCTCATGTCATAGACTTATAACCGGTCACCGGTCAGGTACACATTCCATATCCTCTCCTGTTATCAGCTAACCAATGACTCATAATACCTATCGTTGTATATTCGAACAAACAGTCACCTTTGCGGTAATATAAAACCATGCGAAAGGCGTGCTAAAGCTTCATCAGCAACTCTTCCAAAGTATTCAGCTAACGGTGTGTGCTCTATTCACTTTTTCCCTAACATGACTTCGATACTGACTAGCTTGCGGTTGGGCATTACAGAACCATGGCAAAAGAGAACAAAATTAAAATTGGCAAGGGCTTGGACGCCGAAAATGCTCGTGCAATCGCAGTCGGTGCTGCCGTCAGTGCTACCCATAATGCTTCCGCGAAAGGATATCGGAAAAGTTCAAAGCCCAGTAATATCGATATCGGCGATAAGGCCAAGTTTAAAGGCGCATCCGGTATTGCAATTGGTCACGCGGCCACAGCTAGAAGCAAAGACAGCAAATAGAAGCGGTGCAGGTAAGGATGTTTTTCATCTATCGCTGTTGAACTGTTTGAACTAAGGCAAGAGAAGTAGCAGTTGACCGTTCCTGATGCGAGAAATTGGTTGTTCTATAGTGTCCCTGAATATATGCTTGAAAAGATATCTTATCTCTATGTGTGGCAGTGACCGGTCACCCGGACAGGTACTTCCGGCTGGGGCGATTATCATCGAGCTCAGTCACCAAGGTCCAGTGTCGAAACTGATTCCGGACTGCACATAACAAAGTGGTTCCTATTAGGACAGTTCCACTGCTGTCGACTTGCTTCGATCACTAAAGCCACCAAGTTAACCTGCTTGCTTGAATCGCAAAAGGTGTACTTGAAGCTAGGTGGAGCGACTTAGTAGACATAAGGAACCAATCTGTACGGCACCCTCTTTGCCCAATCTTCCCATTCCTTCCCAAACCGCTTTCTCAACAATTCATCCTCTGTAGGCAACCTGATCAATAAGGTTATAATGATATAGGTGAACATAATGATTGCGGCAACGGCGAGGGCTCTGCCTGCCAAATTTGTCGTCTCGCGAAGGAATGAACCTCGGCTGAAATACCACAAAAGCCGTCCCACAAAAACTAGGCAGCTGCCTGTGTATGAAGGATGGCGTACAATGCTATATGGACCATGTTTTACGAGTTTGTGTTGTTTCTGAATGGTGACTTCGAAGGTAAACATGGAACCTAACGTTCTGTAGCATTGACGGCGAGTATATGCGCCCATCACGATAAAAAAAGTTCCCAAAATCGACGCCGGAGTGAGATACAGGGGACTCGGTTCTGTGAACGTTAAATTTCAGTCCTTCGGTTCGATTCGGAAGCATGCAAGCTGACCGTTCTCATTCCCCCAGATGTATCCTGCAAGTATTTGGGCTATCTCAGCAAAGGCTACGATCCAGGATGCTGTTGTCTATGATACAACAGTCCTTTCTCAGTCGAACATTTACAAACGTGATCTGATTACTGCTTACCATAAATTTGGTTGCTTGTGGTAAAAACTTGTCAAACACTCCCGTGGATGCCCTGTCTTTATCTGGTATTGAGGCATTCGGGCTTGTACTGATGATTTGGATTGCAATATTGGTAATAACAATAAATGGCAACTTCAAGAGCGGTGACATTGCTGAGCGCTGAGTTGGGGGTGGACGCTCCCACGATCTCAGATGCCTGATATGTTACGGAAAACGAGCTCCGAATGAAATCTCACTAGCGCATTGTCGGTGTTCTGGAACACTTAGTCGCTATATAGGTTTGCACCCATGTGTCTGGTTTCTCTTCTGTTGTCGATTTGTTCTCTATTATCTCCCATCTCTGACTTCGGGAGTGCGTATGTAGTCGATCTGAGTCCGATTCGCCCGAATATAGTATCAACCACTGCCAAATACATGTAAACAAACGTGATACCGTTCTAACTTCTAAACTTCCATCACGGAGTTATTACTAGTCGCAACGAGAGTTCCCGGTGATCTCCAAGTCACTTTGAAGTGCGTCCCATAATTTGAACTTGCTCCCGTTGTTTGGATCTCAAGGTCACCACCCTCTGCTTGACCAAACCTCGGCTATAATTTTGAGTCAAATTCAAGTTAAACATTAACTCATGGAATTGCAAGATGCTAGAGGTGCCGAGCTGCTAGAAGATGATAATTACGGTACTTTTTGCCATTATTAGCCTTGATACGTGGGCCAATCGTATTGGCTGCGGAAGGGTACGTCGCAAAGCTCGATAATTGGTCAAGCTGCGCTGAGTAAGTACATACTACATGATAGCTTCTTTGATTGGTAACACAGATTCATCCGTCTGTCCACGCTACGAAGTTTCTGCGCTCGTTTCTCCGTCGCCACCGTCTTCAACACTGGGGTCTGTTAACTTCCGGGCCAGTTCCTCAGCTTCCTCCCTTTCCATCAACTTCCGCTCTATCAGCTCGTTGGTAGCGCTACCCAACACCGTTTTATTAGTCTTGACCTCTTCAGCACCTCCTTTCCCGGACTTCATTGCGGTCTCTACAATCGTTTTGAACCACTCCGCCCTCTCTACCTTCCATGGTTCTCGGCGGTAGAGGTATTGAATGGCCTTCTTCATCTTCTCCTGTGATTCTGCATATTCAACGTCATTTTTATGCGACCCGTCCCTCCTCTTCTTCCCTTTCGTGGCCGTGATACACGCCACACTATTCGGGTATATTAAGTTTGTCGTGAAGGATGTCTGGTGCTTTTCCCACCACGCGTCCATGTCGTCTTCATCCTCTAACCCAGTGATAGCTAGAAGTATAGGCACACGCCTCTGGCAGATGATCATTGTCCCAGAAAAGCGTCCAGTTGCGGACGCAAGAATTCCAGGTGATTCTTGGTCCTCGCACGCAGAATATAAGGAGGCTGACTCCGTCGCTCAGGCTGCGAAGCAGTTTGTAGAGCTGGACAATCGCTTGCTGCTTGTTAATTGTCACGGTTTTACCCTCTTCTTCAAGCCCTGCAGTATCATGGAAATTAAACATCACGCCATCGATGGACACCGGGAAAGCGTTGCTTTTGAATGTACAGCCATCTGGAGTGCTAGACGTTTCAGCGACGTCATCACCTGCTAGTAGGTTGACGATGGAGCTTTTTCCAGCTCCAGTTGTGCCGAATATGATGACATTTGGTGGTGCCATGGCGATAACTAGCAGTGAAACGTAAGCTTCCAAAAGTCATGGCAGGAGAGTGAACGCTGACCGCAACAAGACGTAGCTGGATTATTCTGTTGTGCATTAGTATCTCGCCCCTTGTATAACAGTGCAACGTAAGCTTTCAAATGGTGCCAGTGGTCTTATCCCGAGAGGTCTATTCTATGCTTCCCGATTTTCAATGGTTCCTAACAACTCACGGAGTTCACATCATTCTCTTCGCGGCGTTCTCTGGGCGGCCATGTTCATTTGTTTGTCGATGCTAAGGTTAGAGATCAGAACATGCGTTTCCAACGCGCAGAAGTACATCCTCATGTTCACTCCACATATGGCAAGAAATCTGTCAACAATACCAATACGGAAAGCCCAATGGCTCGTTTGTTTCAATCCGCAGCATATTCAAAATGGTGGCCTGTGTGCAACCTTTCAATTAAACTTCATTCCGATCACAGCAGAACACCGATATACCGTTTTCATATCCGATAGAAGCCGTGCGGTGAACAAAAAAGGATGTATCATTCAGTGATGTGTAATCCAGAAGATGTCAGGAGGGACGCGTGAGTGGGTTGTATCGGACTTGATATGATCGCCCGTGATAGCCGTTTGACAGTTGCTGGGCGAATGAAGCTGCATGAGAGAGAGAAATGTGGTTTTGAGAAGCCGCACCATTACATGAAATTTTGACTGAAGGTGACAGGTCGTTCGCGATTGGATCTGCGAACATTGTTCTTTCCTGCATATGGACGACATATCTGGATGCAATGTACAATACATATTAACGGGTCTACCGTGAGTTGATGGATATAGGGCATCATCCAGATCATAGGACTCAGAAAAGAACAGGAACTGCGCACTGGCTAAAATAGTGCACCTTCAAGTTGTTTATACGGAAATGAAGAATGCACTAATCTAGAATTGGGGTTACTAGTATATTGAATCTTGAAAGTTGAAACCTTAGGCCTCAGGCCTTATCGCTGACATCACGGGGACGAGCAGCGAGTTATTTTATTCTGGATAGGATCAGGCCCGAAACTGGAAATGGCCAGAGACAACGGCATAGGCATGG
>KN818230.1:595745-618668 GCA_000827485.1 Amanita muscaria Koide BX008
ATCCGGTATTGCAATTGGTCACGCGGCCACAGCTAGAAGCAAAGACAGCAAATAGAAGCGGTGCAGGTAAGGATGTTTTTCATCTATCGCTGTTGGACTGTTTGAACTAAGGCAAGAGAAGTAGCAGTTTACCAATCTATGTTCTGTATCCCATGAATGCTCCTGATGCGAGAAATCGGTTGTGAATAGCAGTTCTGTAGTATCCCTGAATATATGGTTTAAAAGATCTTATCTCCGTGCATATTGGCACTCTGTGCAAATACACGATGGCCAAGTTACAAGTACTTACGCTGGCCACCGTTTGTCTATGTTTTTTCGAATCAGGTCTTTTGAAAACGCGTGGCACCACTGCAAATTGGAAACCGGCAAGCAAGTGTCGAATAATAGTTGACTCATAAGGAGAGGCTATCGATATCCTCCTTCAACAGCCTCAACAAGCAAGTTGGGCCCGCTCAAATATAGGTAGGTAGTAAGGTATGCCTATGTGAAAAATCCATCACAACGAAGCACAGAGAGGCACACGAAGCGCAGCCTAACAAGCATCACGCTGACGACTCAGCACGTTGTTACTTGTTAGTTGCCACTCAGACACCCAGCACAATTGAAATCACGGCTCAATGCCCACATATGCACAAGTGAACAGGAAAAATAAGAGTTATAAGACACAATATACTTAACTTGCGTTGCGGAGCGCCCAATGACTCGAACTATCTGTTAGGAGGGCTTGCGAAACTCTGACAGTGGCGTAAAAGAAAATGAGTACGAATCGCTATTACATTTGATATCACTGCAAGTACATTTTCGTTGAACGTACTACAGTATACATATTACATGCTCAGCTTCCGGGTCAAACTTGAAACTTCTATTCACCATTCGTAAATGTCGCATACAATGCTTATACGGATATTCTAGATCAAATTTCTATTCACCATTCATAAATATCGGACATATCTTCATCGTAGTCCTCATCGATGTATATGTCCCACGGATTATGCGTTATCAGTTCATCATCCGACCCATCCGAGCCGTAGCTCCCCCAATTCACGTTAAGGCTGACGCCTGACTGATTGATTTCTCTGATGGTGTCAGTATACTCTTTTCGTGCCAAACCTTCACAGTAAAAGATGACAGATTTGAATGGAGTTGGTTTACATTTCCGTGTGTTGCCCTCTTGACCAATAGAGGAACGTGTTTTGATCATTTGAAATAGCCGTTCCAACACAGGAACGGGTTTCTCGATTGTCAAGTCTTCCAGAAAGGGTGCAATAGAGCCAGAGCCGAGCTTATCCATCGCCTCCTCTGTGAAGTTGATCGTCGGTGGGAGTACAAGACGTCGCAATGATGGAAAGCTCGCCAAAAGAGGTAGAACTTCGAGGTCACGCGCGGTATTACAGATGATGAGTTCCTCGAGGTGCATCCCGGATACATGCTGCATCCTGAGAAACGTTTGGAGATTAATTGACCGCGGCAAAATGTTGAACCTGGCGGCGAATTGATCAATAGGGCCGACCGTCAGTGACTTGATCTTTGGGCACCGAAGTGAGCCGAGGAAAGGATCAACGATATCTTCAGGCATAGACTCGGAGTCAGTGACTGACGGGGAATGTATGTCCACTTTGAATTCTCGCAATTGGCTACATTGAAGGGGCTCTTTGAGGGTTGACGGTGGTGAGGACATGAACGAACTGTCCACATAGACCTCAAGCGAGCAGGTCTCCAGAGCACTAGAACTGAGCTCTAACATTCTCAAGCAGAAGAGTATAGGGAACATCCTGTGAATCTTGATATGCCGCAACTGGTGCCATGGGATGCTCGCGAGCCTTGAATCGTCTTCAGGAGCTACGCCGAAAAGGCGCGAAGTCTCCAAACGTGGGCCGAATAACGAGAAAGAAATGAGAGAGGGTAACTTGTGTAACTTTGTTTCACTGTTGGTGCTGTCTTTTAGATCAAGCCGACGGAGGCATAGATCCTCAATACAGCGCAATTTTTCATCTGGAAACTGTAAGAGGTCTTGCAGATGGTAGTCCGGAAACGTGAGATCAAATTTTTTCGGTTTGAAAAGAGAAACGATGTCTTTGACAATATTTCTGTGCCAATCTCGATACTCGTCTGGTTCTGACCAAGTAGTATTATCAAATATGATCTCGACACTGCAAGGCAAAGATTTGGCACGGGATAGCCATGCATGAGCTACGTCCACCTCTTTTATATTCATGACCGAGTCGGACTCGAGTCTGATGCTACACCAAAATGCCGGAGTATCCAGCATGAGCTGCCGCCATGTCGAACATACGTGTGAAATGGTGATTTGTGGAGGGATACATAAGAGTGGAATGGCCGCAGGCAATTCATCTTGACAAAGCAACTCGAATATGTTACATAGGACGTTATCTGGGAGGCGTTTAATTGGCGCCCGAGCACTGAGATATCGGTCAAGATCTGATCGCAATGCTTTTTCGCGAAGAGTAAGAGCTCGTTTGTCCTCCTGCACGCGCTGGAGAGCTTCTTTTATTCGGCAAATCGCCTCGTCAATGAGCCGTCCTTCTTCGTCTGAGTGGTAGAGATTCGTTCTTCCAACTTTGGAAAGGTCGAGCTTAGAAATGGTTTCGCTCACTCTGCATGCAGATAAGTTAACGTTGTTGATTATTCAGCAGAAACAACTCGCCGTGGCTGCGCTCGATACTTGTGTTGGTGAAGACCTGGGACGGAAGAGGCGTGACTAAGCGCTCTGTGACTGCGTTTATGTTGACCTAGGTTGCGAATGGCGAGAAGTCCTAGGTACAACTCCTTCCTCAGTCCAGATGCAGCACGCAAGGCAGCACGCCTAGCATCAGACCATTTTGCAAGGGTATTCGCTCGTTTTCTTGAGCAGACCTCACGATAGTGGTCGGCCCGTATCAGGTATTCTTCTAGAGGTGAGTCAATGCCTATAGTGGCTTTGTGGGTTGTTTGACCTTGGTGATGCGTGCGGCATGACAGGTGGTGTGCCAGAGAGCGTTCATTAGCAGAATCCTTAATTGCACTCCCAGTATTAGGAATATACTTGGGGTCTTGCATCATACCAGCTTTGCTACCTATTGCATACAATGCCAATCCGCCAACTTCAGTCCAAATCTGACCTTTGATTGAACGGGCACATACCGCGTATCAGGACCACGTCCTTGAGGGTAGTGACGAAAAGTCACTTCTTACAGCCCATCCTCCATCGCCACACTCACATTGAGAAGACCAATGGTTTATTTAATATTGACGAGCGAACACACGAGTCCGCCGGCAATGAAAATAACGTTCAACTGTCTAGTATCGATGCGGAACTCGAGTTTAACATATGCCAACGGAGAAGACGCCAATGCCAATTCGACTTACGTTCATCTTGTTGAATCGTGCTATCAACTGTCGCGGGCAACGCACGACTCGCTCACTACTGCAATGGATACCCGAAACAAGCAAGTTCTTGGAAGAACTGCTTCGTCAGGAAGGGAGGGGAACTCCGATGCACGGATGCCCAGGATGTTCCATGTCAAGTCCGAGTACCGTTGCTCAGACGGTTTGAGCAACTTGATTTCCTGCTGCAATTGCCTTGTGAAAACGCATTTCTCAATGCTGTTTCATAGATTTCAAGTTTGTTTCCCCCGGGCCTTAGCTTGTCTCTTCGCATAACTGACGAAGATAGCAGGTATGAACTGGCCGCTTCTTTGCGCGGGTATCAGCGCGGTCTCGGCATGCGAATCCAACTAAACCATCAAATCGGAGAAGCCATCAAAGCCTACAATGACACCTTGACTGTTATTGACGTAAATGGGATACACGATGTTGCAGTCGAATATTGTGGCTGCTATATGGTACAACCCCGTCCTGTGCAATTACTTCGATCTAGGCTATACCCAGCCACCGTTATTGGTCACAAGAATCCGAGTACTTAGTAAGGTTAACAACCATCTGTTCATGCATTTCTTGGCAGATGCTCGAAGTAGCGAGGATCCGATACATCCATTCCATCAATCACATTGTTCTTCTGTGCTATTGAATCAATCCATCGCATTTTCGACGAGCGCTTCTTTACCAGGACCACTTTGCTTTGGACTCGAGGCACAAACTGCAAGGAACGGTTCAATTCACGTCCGTGCGAAATAAATGATAGCTCGTCTGACAAGCAGGAAACAACACTGCAAGAGAGCGTCCTCAAGGATGAGGTCGGCGAGGAGGGCCCAAGGCTTCGCATATATTGTTGTCGTTATCATTTGATAATCAGCCCGTGCCTGCGAAGCTGCAATCATGAGACTGGGAGAGTGGAAGTGTGGCCAACGCGACCTTCCTCTCCTTCTTCGGACCTTGCTTCTTCGATTTGAATTTAATTATTTTCCGAGCATGCCGGGTCGCTGGCACATAAATTCAAGACCTCGAGCTCTTCATCGATGATCTAATTCTCCTTCCCTCCGTCTGCGAGTCGCCCAAGGTGGCTTGGACCCGAATCCCACTGCAGGAGAGCCTTGTCAAAGGCCACATGCACATATGCCTCAAAGTTGACGTATCCTGCAAGCTGCTCGGACGCTGCATCCGAGGAAATACTTATGCCGCTTCTGCCATGAACGGTCGGCCCGTTCAGGTCAGAAGCAGCTTAAGTATTTCGTTGCAAACAGATGGTCTCTAGGGAAATATCCGTCAAAGTGTTTAGGCAGCTCTGCTAGCGATCGAGGAGAGTTCCTTGTTATTATGTGCTCTGGCGCGAGATTCGACTGTGGGTCTGCCAGTTGATCGTGGGCCGTGGCCATCCCAGTAGTAGACATTTTGCTAGGCCAAAGTGTCTGCTGCTGGGCAGACCCACTGCGATAACTTAATCCACGACTCCACCAAAAGTACTAAGTAAAGCCAACCTGCGGCGTCTCCGCTCGGATTTCCCCCGTGCTCTTGATGAAATTATTGAACTAGAGTCCTCTACTTCAATCACTTCATCAAGGCTCACCAGGAATCCGTTGTCACGCAAAATAACTCGCTGTTACTGATGGCAGGTGACTTCCTGTGCGCCAAATGGCTGGACTCGAAGCACGTTTTTGACGCCACCAATCCATTTGCGAAAAACACGCGCATGTCTATGGATGCTGGGATGATAGACATTAGTCTTGGTGCTCCAAGGGCCAGTGATTCGGTTCAAAACATTAACATTCATGTAATAGTAATTAATAGACGTTATCAACCACGGCCAAAGGGATGTAAACAAACGCGAGGTTGAAGTCAAGCCATGGCCTCTAGTATCGGTTCAGTGACACGACAGATCGCAGCTCTCGAGATTACCTCACAAAAGGACACCACCGCTTCTACAAAACCTTCAACATCTCGCGTCCCAAGCCATGTCAAACAACCTTCGCAATCCAACGTCGCCAAACTGTTGACCAAGTATGCAGCCCCGAATCCCTATGGTTTCAGCAAACCCTCGCAGCCGTCAGCACTTCGAAACTTGAAGGCATCATCGTCCGTTCCGTCTTTGACTGCCACACAGCAGCAGCCGTCAACGTCCAAACCGCAACAAACTGTGGGCGTGACACACCCCCAACTTGATATCGGGCACTACGACGGTGGCTTGGAACTCGAAAACGAGAAGAGGGGGGAGAAAATCTACGGAGAAGCTGCACAAGAACTTGCTCTAGATTCGAGCGTATTACGGTAAACCATATCTGTTTCTCTCAACAGCTCGACTTCTCATGACTTTCTTGAAGCAAATCACCCACTCGTGAATGGAGCTTGCACGAGTTTGACATGGGCCGCCCGTTGGGAAAAGGTAAATTCGGCCGAGTGTACATGGTCCGAACCAAGAGCGAACCTAGATACATTCTCGCGCTCAAGACGCTGTACAAATCCGAGATCGTCCAAGCCCGGGTGGAGAAACAGATCCGGCGGGAGATCGAGATACAGCAGAACCTGCGACACCCGAACGTACTCAGACTGTACGGCTACTTCCACGACGAGAAGCGGATCTTTCTCATGCTCGAGTTTGCGGGCAAAGGCGAGCTCTACAAGCAGCTGAGCAAGTACGGCTCGTTCTCTGAGAGACGGAGTGCGAGGTATATCGACCAGATGGCGGACGCGTTGATGTATCTCCATAATAAGCACGTTATTCATCGGGACATTAAACCGGAAAACCTGCTCCTAGGGATCAATGGAGAGCTCAAGATTGGAGATTTTGGATGGAGCGTCCACGCGCCTGGAAATAGACGGAAGACGCTCTGTGGCACGCTCGATTATCTCCCGCCGGAGATGGTGGAGGGAAAGGAACATTGTGAAAAGGTGGATTATTGGGCCCTTGGAGTGTTGACGTACGAGTTTTTGATTGGAAACCCTCCGTTTGAGGATCGGAATAGTGTGAACAGTGCGTGCTTTCTTTCTAACCTTGTGTGTGCAGCTGAGTATCGTCTCTCTCTTAGATACATATCGCCGTATCGCCAAAGTCGATCTTCGATTCCCAGCAGGGATATCTTCCGATGCCAAAGACCTAGTATCAAAGGTATGTCTCATGTCTTTCCTTGTGATGCGAACTCATCAATAGTCAGCTTCTTCAATATGAACCTGGACGACGGCTTCCGCTATCAGATGTCTTACGACATCCATGGATCGTCAAGTACCGACCAAAAGGTCGAGAATCTAGTTCATAATGATGTATACCATATCTGTTTCTGTATACCATTTGTTTTGAATTATTCATGCTCAAGTCATCTCCAGTCGTGGGTTTCGTATGCAATAATGATACACAAGTCAATCAAAGGGAATTTCTTCGTCACTGTCCTTGTCAACCTCGTCCGTCAATTCATCAGAACTGCTGCCGTCACCTGTCCATCTGCGTGCTTCAAACACGTCTGCTTCTCCTTCCTCGCGCAAAATGCTATGCACAGGTTCAGCTTTTGCAGGCCAAATGCATCGTTTCAGGATACTCACTGATCAAACATGCTGATGGTCATCCTGTCGGGGTCGTCCGTTTCTATCACAGGCAAGTGATGTCCATGCAGTGCACGGAAGTATGCTGCCCGATCTACATCTCCGTCCTGACTCAGGGACCGAGTTTCTGTCGGTGAGTCAGCCAAGTCCTGGGTACATGGCGAGGACGGCGTAGGGCTGTGTAGTATGATGCAGTGTTCTATCCCGGCTGTAGCTACATGCAGCATGTAAGGGTGAACAGCCGAGGTGTTGACGATGGAGCGGTGGCCTTTCAAGTATAGTCAGTGTTGCCTGTCCATAACGTCCCGCGGCAAGTACTCGCCGTTCAGTCGACACAGGGGACGCGAAATCTCAACGGGGATGCATTTTACATCATCACATCTCCGTGTGAACGCTGACGATTGTTGGTCACTAATATTCATCTCACGCTTCCATCTACTCACCGACGCCTCCTTCCCAAGGGTCAGACGCCCAATCACGTTCTGATATAATCTGCCTTTGTTCCAGAAGCTCGGGGACGGGTGGTAATTTCCAAACGTAAGCACGGAAATCATCGGAACCAGCCACGTAGAGATCATCGGTTTCCAAACCAAACCCACCGAAAGAGCCGTGCTGTTCAAGCACCATCAGCCAAGTGACTAGCACAGGTTTTCATGCATACTTTCATCGTACATGAGTTGGAGTAGGTCTTTTCCGTTGGAGGCACAAAGCTCCCGTTCGGCAACTGTTTGGCGGTGAGCACAGCAACAGGGTTCGGATCTGACAGGGAATACACGGTGGGATAGTAATGCTTGAAAAGGGCAATTTTCAGTGCGGGAAAAATGGATCAGTCATGGAAAGGGCGCACGAGAAAAGTCACAGCTAATTTGGATCCTACGCTCTCTTTGTGAGTGGCCGCAAAAGTCACCGGAAGATAAGAAATATGTACCGTCGCGGTCAAAAACAACACTGCTAGATTCGGGGTTGCTTAGATAGCTTGACGACTTGCGGGAAATTCTCGTGTTGTACTTGACAACCGATAAGCCTCAGAGCGCAGTCGAGAACGTGGGGGGAAATTTTTTACTTCTAATACGACTCCGAGTTGTGACCGTCGGCTCAACGGTCCGAACGCCATTCGATCGTCGCGAAGGCATACAGAGCCTCGGCTATCGCTGGTAACAAATAGGTGCTCCATTTCAGGGTGATATTCAACCCCTGTAATTTCTGTTTTAAGTTGCAATGTATCCTGTGCTCTCCGTCGGGAGAGGTTGATCGAAGTTTCGCGTCCATCATGGCGTACGACACTTCCGTCATCGCTAGTGAAGTGTTTCAGCAAGGATCAGCAAGATAAGATCATCCTACCTCGCGGTTAGGACAACGTGGTCGATAACTGGATGACATGTGATACCTCGCACTGAATCCTAGTGGTAATCGACATTAGCAGGGCAGAGGGGTGGGAGAAGATGGGGAGGACGGGCCTGATGGTCCGTGTATCGAGTACATGGGGTATACGTCATACCAGAGTCGAAATATGCAATGTCATACTTGAGTACGGTCTCATCCGTCCCTCCACTTGTATGTGTCAATAATAGTTCGTGCATACATGCAAAAAAGACTAACGAGTAAATGTATCGATTTGACGCAGAGACAGCGAGTGCAAAAACATTGCTCTAATTAGAAGCTCGTTGGATATTGACGCATATACTCAGAGATTGTCATACTTTTGGTCCGACACACATGCACGATGGGCTGGTGACGTTGTCTTGGTGAAAATCCCATAAACGGAGTTGCATGTCTATACGCGGACTCACCCGATGTCAGATTCGGAGAAAGGGCTGGGGAGTCTGATACGACGCACCATCACCGCCACTGACAAGAAATCGGCCGTCCCTGGAGAAGACAAGGGCGTTGACACATGATGTATGGGCAATCAGTTTCCTGGGATGAGGAGATGAGAGAGATAGAGCGAAAGGGGAAACTGGGAAAGCTACCTGGAATATGGAAAACCCTTGGAAAGGATGGAAGAGAGATATTCCCTCCGAGACGTAACAGGGTGACTGCTATTGATAAACATGGATGTTGCGTGACGTCACGGCTTACGGGAAAAAATCGGAAGGAAGGAATACCCCATGCGGCGACACCGGGTTGGGCATGATGCGGGGTAGAGAAGGACCGGGAGCGCCGTCCGCGGCTACCACGACCAACTGATAACACGCCCTTATTTCTAACCCACGCCCTTTTCCCCACATCCCCTTCACTCTCTCTTCCCTTCCCCATTCTCCATGCCTGACTCTCACGAAAAAGTCGTCCCAAGACCTTACAAATGTCCTTACGTCCTCTGTGGCAGAGCCTTCAGTCGTCTAGAACACCAGGTAATACTCATTCTCTTCTTCCACTCTTCTCCTCATTATTTTCCACAGACAAGGCACATTAGAACGCATACAGGCGAAAAACCCTTTGCCTGCACCTTCCCCAACTGCGAAAAACGATTTTCTCGCTCAGACGAACTCACCCGTCACTCGCGCATACACAATAGCGACCCTGGTACAACTAACCATTCCAAAAAGGGGGCAACTAAACAAAGAACCCAGTTCTCGATTGGCGACGAGGGGGAGGATCCAAGCTCCGCTGCTTCCGCGGTTAGAGTGAAGAAGAAGGCCAGAAGCAGGGCAAACAGCGATGATGAGGTACGGCATCTCCCACCCCCACACCACTTCCTTTCGCGGTTATCGGACATCCCTCTCACGTCTGACTTGACTTCTGTTCAGGGAGAATCGTACGCCAGACCTACCGCAGTAGGATCATACGATGTACCTCATGCCCGTCGAACTTCTCAACAGCACCAACACCAGCAGCACTTGCTCCTCCAGCCTGCCAATTCCTCGGCGTTCACCACACTGTCAAACGTCGCTATCGATGAGCTTCAAGCTCTAGAACGTGCGGAAGCATTACGGCGTGCAGAATACGAAGCCAAGCACGCCGAGATTCTCCGCCGTGCAGAACACGATACACGTTATTGCCAAAGCTTTGATCCTCCCCACCGAAGTCGTCGGATGAGTAAAAGTGCTACCACCAGCCCCACTTCAGCACCTAGACCCCTCCATCCAGACGTGGGTTCCAGCATAATAGAGGAAGCGAACCTCCTTGGCGTTTCAGCCGCTGCTGTGGACGTCAAGTCCAAAAGGAGACTGAGCGGCCCAGCTTGGCATATGGTGCCTGGTGGCGAGCTGCCTGATGGGAGCATCAGCCCCACTCCCCATCATCCTGCATCAGTCTGGCACCATCCATATCAACATTCTTCCCATTTGATTCCTCGTTTTGGTCCAGAAGATTCGCCATCCCCGCCCAGCTCCGATTCTGAATCAGTTCCGTCCCATGCTCCCCAGTCCCCCTCCCACCTGTTACGACGCAGCACGACTCAACCATACCCTTCTCAATTAGACCATCTTCCGCAATATTCTTCCGCAGTTCGCACTACCACTTCCTCTGAACCAGCTTTTACCCCGTCGACAAGCCCCTTTCTCGGTCCTCTACGTACACTGAACATCCACTCTACTAATGTCTCTCGTGCCCCATCACCCATTCCACTCCCTTCCCCCTTCTTCAACGTCAACAGTGGTGAAGTGACTATAGATGACGGAGTCTCGCTTGCTCCAAGTAATCCGAGCACTCCTCCTACAAATTCCTACTTTCATCGTGCCCTGCCCTTGTCCATAAAGCCTCATCAGCTTGGCAAGAAACCAGCGGATATGACCCTTCTTTATGCTCCCGCTGGAGGTATCCGTACACCTGCCTTATCTAGTGGACCTAGCAGCCAAGACAGCAGCCCTAAGAGCGGGGAGACTGCTTCTATTCACCCAATAAATGGATTACTCACCGGCCAGCCTGCAGGGTCTGCTACAAGTTCCCGAGCTCCCTCACCTTTACATTGGAATTCTGGTCCCACCAGCCATCCGCATCCACCTCACCACAACCATCACCCGAGTCATCATTTGGTGCGCTCAGTTCGCGCGGCGTTTGGTATGACCCCGATCTATCCCCGTGGTGAACTTGCTCGTGATCAACATGATCGTCGTCCGTCAGGTGGACGCTCGCATTCACCACCACCACCTCCTCCTCGGAATACTTCGTGGCATTCACTTCCAACCACCGCATCTGGCACGGTGGGTGGCCATGCCACTGTCCCGGCTCATCGCGATGCGCAGCACGAAAATCATCATAGGCGGCACCACCACCATCGTGGGTTAGGATTTGGATCTGGAGATAGCATGCAAGCCAACCACGAGTATCCACCCCCAGTGGTGATGTCGATGCCTGGCTCGAGGTCAAGTTCGCCCCCAATAACCTTGCCTCCGCTTAGAATGCTGTCACTGCCTGGCGCTCACCATCAGCCCAGTATGAGCGATGATGTGAATAAGAAGCCAGGCGGTGTAGAGACTGGACGCAAAGAAATTGTCGTTGAAAAGGACCACAGCGCGGAAAAGGTTGAGCTACCTAGCTTCAGCACCATCGAAGCTACAACTAGAGGACCAAGTGCGCAACGCCATTGGAGGTATTAAAGCGCCACGTGTAGTAGAAGAACATAAGAAGGCTCGCATTTCAGCACGTTTTCATCCCACCCCACTCAGTGACCAGCCTAAATCTATTTATTCATTTAATGTGGCATTTCAGGCTTACCGATTCTTCAGGTATGAATCGTGTATGGAGGATATTTATTGGCCTCTTTTCTTTTCTTCCTTTTGTTTTTGGGATGAGGCTCACTCTAGACGACTCACCACTAATTCATTGATTACATAGAATGATTTTCCCCCTCTTTTCTGGTCTGCTTGTTTTTGTATGACTCTACTACACAAGTACGTACGCTCTGCAATAGACGGCTTGATTGACGCAATAATGACACATTAATATATCAATGGCGTGGTGATCTCTGACTGAATTTTCCATGTGATGTTGCGATGTAGAAGCCACTAAGATCACGGCCGTAGTGCGCAAAAAAGACTCATCAAGTCATTATAATGCGTCAGGCGACTGCTTCCGTCTATCGCGTCGCCTGTAGCAATTGCTATGATATCTCGCTTTTTTTTTTTCCAATTTGCGCCACTTTATCAAACGTGCGTGTGGAGTCCGAAATACACGACGATAAGAAGTAAAAATCCGACCGGAAATTTACGGAAACATAGTGAAACACTGCACAGAAGGGTTTTCTTTTTTTTTCTTCACGAGTTTCACGGAGTTGGAATGGAAAAACATTGGTCGCGCTTGTGGTGTATCGCAAATGTGTTGTTATCTTTAGAACTTTGATTGCGTACCGCGGCGTAAGAAATTAAAAGCGCCGCACACTCACGGTCGAACGGACCGGGTATCCGGTCCCAGACCTGCGTGGAAGAGCAGCAGGGGAGATTCAAATTGGGGTTGCCCCTATGTGTATTTATTTTTCTAAAAAGAGAGATAAGAGACATTTTATGGTCAAGATTTAAATAAAAGATAAGCTTGGTGACTCCAACAAGGGTAAATGTTTTGAAAGAAATGGAGAGGGACAAAAACAACCGACCTCGTCTGAACTCTGGAAATTGTTTAGCCAATATTCGGACAAGGCAATTCAACGAGAAATTGGTTCCCCGCACCGTGTAAGAACGTATCTTCTTCAAGATCCCGAGACATCTGTATATTGCACCCACAAAGTGACGGCCGGGGTAGTGGCGTCAAGTGCGAATCGATAACCGAAGACCGAGTTCGGACGTTTTGGCTGTGTGTGTTCCTTCTGGAGTTATCAAATTTTTTGTCGCCAAAAAATAAATTCAATGGCAGCCGACAACGCTCAATTAATCGATCAAAGCTTCTATCTTTGCTAGTATTGAGATGCTCCAGATGCTCCGGACATGCCCAGGTCTGCCCATTAATTCTGGGGTGCACCCCGTTGTTGAAGCGTGTACACGTGTCGTAACCCTGGTGAAATTTTTTGTGCAAAGTGAGACGGTGATTGCGCAAGAACGAGGTATTGAAATAACGAACGTGAAAATGATTTTCACTGGAACAACGGCTTTCCGCGTTTCACCCGATATCAGGCGATCAATGAGTCCAGCTCTCAATTGAGGCCCAAAGGCGATACCCGCTTCTAGCCTCTTTTCTCTGACACCTTGTGTTCCGGTTTTCACCGATCTTTCTTTCAATGTTCGGGCGCGGGGTTCACGGACATCAAATGATCGACACATACTTATATGTATATGCTTGACCTTGCTTGACGTGTCGTTTCTTGCGACTCTAGCAGATTGGTCCGCATGTGGATACGCCACCCCCACGCACCCAGTCGCGCACGACTTGCACTGAAATAGCTTGCAGAACAAACTTGGATTTAATACCCCGCTGATGGGCTAGGCCATGAAAGCGCGCTAAAGGTGCCCACCAGATTTCTACGCAGAAAGTTATCAGTTTTCCGAACGACGACTTCGCAAGCTTAGATAACAAAGCCCCAGGGGCGATTCGATGTCGTATAACACCCTCAAAAAATTGAACTCAGCAGTGAGGCTTTTTTTCCTGAATGCGGTGGCGCGACATTGCGCCACTTACATGGTAACATACGGGACTTCTATACGGAACGAGTAGAATAAGTTAAGGACCTGCGTTCCCGCAAAGCATATGTAACACGCAGAGTACTACCGCCGGCGGTTTCGTGTTGTCTGGAATTTAGATGTTTCTCTGCGCAGCCGTCTATACATAGAAACCTGGTTAGACGACTGCCAACTTGAAGATAGGCAAAGCAGAAAACTTACCGGCTCGCACGTTCCCTCTCAACCTCTCTCTTTTCTACTTCCTCCGCAGTCAACTCTTCGAATTTGGTCCTAAACTCCTCCGCCTCTGCCCAGTCTCTCCACACGCTCTTCAACGTTTTCGGTCCTCGACCATCCTTTGGCGCGCGTCCCCAGTTCAACCCTAGTCCAGTCTTGTCCTTCACCACACCCCAGCCTCCTTTGGCCCTTTCTCCTGCAGTGTTGGTTTCGTCTCCAACACCAAGGTCGCCGCCGATAACACCCCACTCAATGGCATCTTTCTTGTGTTTCATGAGTTCTTCGTGGATTGCATGCGCGACGAGTGGGATGGCTTCCCCTGATAGACCAGCTTCCAAACACAGCCTCTGAGCAAAGGCTTCAGGTGTAAGAGGTGAGAGGAGGTCCCATTCAATGTGGTCCATCAAATGGTAGTTGGCTATCTGTACATCGATCTATAGTCGGTCACAAGTCAGGATTGAGCCATGAGAATTAAGATTGTTTGGAGGTCTCACACTTAGGATAACACGGCATTCATGCATATCCTCTCCATTAGGCGGGACAGTATCCAAATCTGCAGCACCGTCCAACCCCATCTCCATAGACGCAACGCCCTCGTGTTCTTCCAGCTGAGCGCGTATTTGATTTGCCACCGTGTCTGCCCATGGAAGGAGGGGCAAGTCAAGATCGCCGCAGAATATCTTTGCGAAATTTTCGGGTGTAATAGTCGTCTCGTTTATGTTCCAGACAAAGCAGTCCCGTACCCTGTGCGTGTCTGTCTCGAACTCGACGCGTATGGGTACGAGTGCTGTTCGTCTTAGAGCTTGTTTTTCAACGACGTCTGGAGAGCTGGTAACAACCAGTTTTTTTTATTTAGAAAAGCGTCTCCATTTCGAAAATGCCAACTCACGGATACTCGTGCGATGTAGGCACAATTGGACGTGACTTTATGAACCTTCCTGGGGGCACCATCCCCAGATAACTCTGGTCAATCTCCGCTTTATCGAGTCTTGGTGTCGATGACCTTCCAGGCGTCGACGCTGCCACCGCTACACCAGCGGAATTGAACACCAACATACCCGATCCCATCCTTGTTCTGCCCTGCCTTATAGACGTTCTCGTACCACCACTCGCGACGAAATCTGAATCGTCCGAATCGATAGCACCAGCGTCTGGCAAGTCGTCTCCAGACCCTGGATCAGCGTAGTTCACCACACCTCCTCGACGTGTACTTGTGCGTGTGGTAGCTGCAGAGGTAGACGCCATGACAGGTTGCATAAGGAGCGACACGCCTGTTCGCATCCTAGACGAATAGGATGATTGAAGTGCTTGGGGTACTGTTGGCAGAGGTGGGCGCGGAGGGTTGGGCGGTGGAGGAGGTACAGTGGGCTGCAGCAGGACAGGAGGAGGTTGGTAAACAGGCGGAGGGGCATATATAGGAGCTGTCGTTGGTGTGTTTGATAAGTTGCTGGCTCGCCCGGCGCGAGCGCGTGTGGTCCGCGCACTAGTGGTGTAGCTTTTCGGAGGCGGTGTAGCGGTCGATGACCAAGTTTGTAGGTTTTTCATGTATGCTGGTTGAGAGACATCAGAGTTCAAAAGTCTAAATCAAATGGACGTTTACTCACCTTTGGAATGTGCTGGTTGTGGCGTTGGAGAAACATAGCCAGTAACGCTAGCAACAGTGTTCTGTAATTGAGCCAGGTTGTATTTGAATTGGACGTCCGTCATGCTGCTATAAGGCTGGTATGTGGAACCCGGTGTTGTCTGCCCTTGTTCACTCATTTTATAGGCTAATGGATGTTGAGTTGGAGGCCAAAGGATCGTCCAGTAAGTATTTCCTAATGCGCGCTCTCCTCCAAAAGGAGACGACCAGGGATTGCAAAAAGACGCGAAAGTCACAGCTTTCGTCACATTATTTCTTTGTGACTTTCAACTTCAAATGCTTGCAGCCGCGCTGCGGTCATGCACGAGGCAAAAAAATTCCAATACAAGGTTTGCCATTAGGTGCATATCACAAGGTCCTAATGATGCCATCCTTAAAATGCTCAAAAAAGGTGAGTGAGCGTTGTCTTTTTAACGGGAAGTGGGTTTGACGCTTCGCGTCACAGAACGGGAATATTACTGCCAAGAACCTGAGCCGGATGGGTACAAAATAAGAGCATTCTCGAATGCAATCAAGGTCATTGAACGGTTCGAAAGGCCCCTTGCATCGGGGAAGGACGCCATGAAGGTAACGCGTCTTAGAGTGTCGTGACTATGGGTTAACAAACTATCAAATAAAAAGTTAAAAGGTATTGGATTCGGGATTGCAGACAGGATAACCGCGTTTCTCGATAGTCAGCAAGTCCGTATGTATTCTCTCTACACCCCAAGAGCGCGTTTTAACTGAAATGCAGGCTCCTGTACAATCTGACACGCCGAAGAAGATGGTGATTCGCAAGGAGTTGTTGCAGATTCCTGGTCTTGGGTATGTCGTCCATCATTTTTGAATACAAGTCGCTAACGTTGAATGGACTAGCGTGAAGAAGACCCAGGAACTTATAGACGCGGGATGCAAGAGCCTAAAAGATTTGCACTCTCGAAAGTTTCTTCCGATGCTTTCGCGCAAGCAACAGGTCTACTTCAAGTACATGGACCATCTAAACCAGCCCATAACGCGTGCAGAGGCCGAGGCTGTTGCGGTAGGTCACAAATTCTGCTCGACGTTCCTCCCCACCGCTCATTGGCACTGGCAGCAATTCATGCGCGACAATCTACGGTCAGCGCACGAAGTCATCTTAGCAGGCGACTAGTAAGACTAGATTTATATCTCCAACTTGCATAACTCAACCAAAGCTGTCAGTCGTCGGGGCCTTAAATCCTTTCCTCAACTTAAAATTGTTCTCCTTCATCCAAACCATGTCAATGTGCCTATTCCTGCTCCACCCAACTCCCCCAACCCTCCTCGTCCACCACGACTTCTTAGCCGTTCTCCGGCAGTAAGACAAAGGTATCTCTCCGTTGCCAACAAGCTCCCTAATCCACTTCATGGCGATGCAGTACCAAACCTTCAGAACCGTGGTTTGATCTGCGAAACCATGAAGGTCGGGGACAGAACATGGGACGGGATTATTCGAATACCGGAACTGGTCGAGAGTGCAAGAAAAGAAACGGCGTCGTGGGGTGATAGACACGAGAGGATCATGGCCATCGCCCAGATGAAAGGTGCTTTCAGACAAATGAGCATTGTGTGAGCCTTTTTTTCCACCGCTCTGTAGTTGTCGTTAACGAATTGTTATCTCTTCTCCCAGGTTGACTCCACAGAAATCCCGTGCTGCGACGATGCTAGCGATGACAGGTGACCCTGAATTCGTCAAGTACATGCGGTACAAAGCGCTCAGTCTTGAATTGTACCTCGACGAGTTTGGGTTGTGGAGATGGCACTCGCGTTCCAGTGATGTGGATCCACCGTCCGCGGAGAAGACCGATCAAAATATGGACGGTTACTGGGAACTTGTGCAGGTGTCTACGGAGGAAGATATCTTTTCAGTATTAGGCATGGAATATGTTCCCCCGGCACGCAGAACTTTCGGATTTCTGAAGGTCAACACTAAGCGGCCTTGAGAGTGTGTGTATAGATAAGCAATACAATAATACATATCGTTATCTCCTTTTAAGATTGGCTGTGCTATTGTACCTGCTACTTGGGGTTTGATCTGTGGGAGTCGACCTCGCTCCCGAACTTGAGCACTGGTTTCTGAGGACTAGCTGTGCAAGCTAGTGTGCAGACCATCCCAAAGCCAAGCTCTACAAGGGAAAGGTTTCGCGGCACCCGAGAAGCCGGTTACCGCTAAAGATCCCGTGAGCGCTCAATTTGGGTTGCGGTCGTTTGACATGACGCTTCATAACGGACGGACGCGACGACGTGCGTCTTCGCTTGTACTCCTCAACTTCCCATGGCGCCTTTCTTCAAAGCGGTGACCGTGCGGCTCGCTTCACAGAGTAGACAGGTGACCGTATATACCGGTGATATCGATAAAGAATGGTTGGTTGGTTCGTAAGTATACCGATCCATATTCCACATACGAGCCTGATCACTGTATTCATGACAGGGTGCCGAACGGAGGTCAGTTCACCGCCTTGTCTCCACGTTGCAATGAATAGAGTAACGGGGCGATGATTGTAGGATACCTTTTAGCCCTCATCATAGAGGCATGCTTGCAATACCAGTCAACATCGACGCATAGAGATCCTATCCATGTGACGGCTCACTTTCTTCGGTCGTCAAGCGTAGAGCCGTATGAAATACGTGTACATGCCGTCAAGTCTGGAAAGGGCTTCACGAACCTCGTTGCTGAGCTGGTGCAAAAGGTGTTGTTTCGAAATATCCTTCATAACTCCTCTTGTTATATGAACGCTGTGAGGCCTGCAGGGAGAGACCAAGGTCACAACACATCTGATATTTGGCATCAACGCTCCTTCTCCAACACAACGAACGCGACTGTCTATTGACCCACCCTCTCCCTATGCACGCCAGATACCTCTCTATGTGCATCCCTCCAAATCTACACCTTCGTCCATGCGGGACGTGTTCAGGTTCGAAGACCAAGTCAAGACTACAACAGATCCGGTCATAGCAGCGAAGAACAGGATCGACAGCCCCACACGAACAACAAACTCGACTGTTGGCGGTGGAGGGTTAGAATGGGCTGGATGGCTAGAGTTTATGGACAAGGGCGAGAAGATCACTAGTCCATCCCTCGCGTTCTTGGTGGATATATTCGTGAACACCCCTCGTCTCTTGCCGCGTGCAATGAAAGGGAATCTTGGTGCTAGGTCAGTGTTTCGTGTCACTTTGCAGACGGAGCTGATTTTTTGCTTAGTTGGTTCCCGACGATGGTTCTTTCAATCGAATTCAGATCACCCATTCCTCCTCCGTCGGCTGTGCATGCCGATCGTACAGTGGGCATATACTCACTCGGTCGGTTCTTAAATGACCCTGATCATCGTCATGATTCCTATGTGGAGGTTTGGACTGCACCTTCGAATATCGGGGAAGGTACGGATTCTAAAGATTGGATGTCCGGACAAGTCTGCCTGGCGACGGCTACGCATATGAGCCTGACTGTACCCTTGGAAGTCAATGAAGCTAAAGGAAAGAGAGATGCGAAGCTATGAAGCTACCTATGATCTTGAAAGTGTTGTATATATGGGTATTTAATTGTGTCATTTTTTTTAGTTTACAAGGTCAGTATATCGCTAGTCGAATGCCAATTACTTGTTTTAGCGACCTCGGACCAGCCTGCATTGGCCCCAAAAAGTGCTAACTTGGTACGGTTGGTTGCATTCAATCGGCTATACAGAGCTGTGAGTGGATACAAAGTGCGACTCAAAAGAGGCTTACTGCGCAGGTGCATTCCTCATGTTGAATGGGATGCATGTCGTGGGCAAGTCGCACGTGCGTCGGACACTCTTCTCCTGAGCAAGGAAGGCCGGTAGCATTCGTTCGCGTTTTTCTCTGAGAGTGCAGTAGTACCGCAGGTTGCTCTGGCTCTTTTTAGATCCAAGTTCCGCGCCACTGGCACCGCTGGGTCGGGACGTCTTGCTCATTCCCCTACGTGCTCACCTGCATGTCCGTTACATGGATACTGTGATCCTTTTCGACAGTGCGCGATATTGTTCCTCTGATTAGTTGCACTCCCCGACAAGTGATACCTTATTCCCAGACAGGAGACCTAGTCTTGGATCACCGTTCCCAGGCCCAACATAGTGTACGCGCGTCCGTGTCCCATTTCGGTCCGTTGCTGATCTCTTTGGTCCCGAGGGTGATCCGGGGTGACAGTGATTCTCATCCGTTTCGACCAGTTGCTCTTTAGCTTCCGCGATTTGATGTGAAGATAGGCCTGCGCAAAGACGGGGCTATTTCCATCTACAAAGTCACGTACCGGAGCTACTAGTAGGCTGTTACCAGGTAGTGGCGATGCTTGCGACGGCCAACTCGGGCATTGCGTGGCACTGAAACTCGCACATCTGGACAAGCCTGTGAAGCACAACGCTGGAATTGCATCCGACTTTCAGGTTCAGATTTTACATATGCCAACTCTCAGTCTCTCTCAGTCTCCTTGTAATATTGGACCCTTGTGGCGTTGACACGAGTACGTCATCCGATGTGCCCGAAACCATCAGGTGCATTTTTAATTTGATCAAATGAGGGCACTGCCTCGAGTCCCGCTATATAAACCCATGACTGCGCATGTTTCCATCCCAGAGCTGGTCTCCCTATCGCACCATCTACAGCTGAGCTGATCCATCTTAACATAACATGCATCCCTTCACTATTGCTGCCCTTTCGCTCCTTGCATGCACCGTTTACGCATCGCCCGTCTACCATGACGACGCTATCCAGATCTTCGTTCGTGGTTGTCACTACATTCCCGAGGATCTAACTGATTTGTTCTTGGTATCAGAAACGACAACCTGATTTCGAACTTGAAGAACGTGGCATTAAATCGTTCTTCGAGAACCTTTTCCACCCAGCGCCCAAGTGCCATGCCACCAAAGGCTCAATCAAAGATACTTTGGGCCACTTGAAAAACGAGACCGACGGACACACCAGTACCATCAAGCACTACGATATTGACGGTGGATTCAAAGGACAGCCCGCAATTCTTACAAAGATCACCATGCCAACGACTGGCAAGAGTGGCAAGAAGACTGCGGAGAAGTTTGTCAACGACAAGGTTGAACATATGTGCCAGGTGAACCAATTCCTCAACTGGGGTGTCCAGAAGGGAAAGGGAAAGGAGGGTGATACGTACTACGTCGTGACGCGCAAGATGGGTTCATCGGCGAAGAAGACGGGTTTGAACGATGACTCGATCCACAAGTTGCAGAAGGAAGCTCTTGAGCGATACCACAAGAGCTACCACCTCGACATTCAGTAAGTGTCCTTTTGCGCGTTGGGCAATGAACATGAAGTGTTTATCACGATTTTAGGAACTCGACTTCAACGAAGTATGTCTACCGCACTGTAAACGGCCATTGGAATGCAGAGATCGTTGATGGCACGACCAAGGCGAAGTTGGATAAGGGTGCAAAGCTACCGAAGGCTCCCAAGCCACAATCTCTCTAAGCGTTATTACAATGTAGTATTTACGCTGGAAAAGATGGTTTGATTGCTTTCATACGTGTGAAAATAAGTTTAAACGCACACGAAGATCGATTATTAATAGCGAATCAACAAAGAACTCATTCGCGTTCTAACAACAACATTCGACTGAGTTTCTCTCGCGCAATCACAGCCACTTTAATAAGCCGAATATTGGCCAAAAGAAGCACCAGTCAGATTTTGAATTCGACCGCCAAGTTCTAATATAAGGTCCACGTTAGCAGATCCTCCTCTTCATTCTTCTTGTACTCGAACCCACACCATCCCTCTTGATATCTGCGATATCTTGCGCCTATATCTTATCATGAACACCATCATCATACATCCTTATAACCGCATCACCCACACACCATCCCATGATATCACCGCCGCCCTCATCACCCCTGTTCCCAAGTGGTATCGGAGCCCGCCCCCGTGGTGGGTTCTTGATGGCACAGATAAAAGATGGAAAGGTAAGAAGTTGACGTCGATTACTGAAGTAGACGAGGAAGTAGAGGTAGATGGTGATGTAGTAGTGGACGATGTTGATGTAAAGGAGAGTCGCCGGTTTGTCGTGTTGGTGGAGGACTTGAAGAGTAGATACGAATCGTTGTTGTGGAGGTTGAAGAGAAGGTTGGTGAGGAAGGTAGATTGGGCGAGAGAATATAGGAGGTGGTGATGGAGTGTCGGCCTCGCTGGCGAGGACGACGCTGTCATCCTCCGTCGCTCAGTCTCAATCACGGTAGTATGTCCAACCATCTCCTAGCGCTGCTGCGAGCTGACAGGTTATGTATTAGTGACCATTGATCTGTTTCGTTCTCTTCTTTTGTTGTCGTTTGCTAATGTTTCTAGTTTGGGCGGCTGGCACTGGCGACTGGCGACTGGCGACTGGCAGAAGACCGCATAGGACGATGGAGAACGGAGGATAGAACGGCGCGCTGAGTGGCATTACCTGCGATTCATTTTCTTGGATTTCCTTGTCTGACTACCAAAATAGGTTCACCAGTGCCGATCTCTTGTGCTGGCTCCCACGGGTTCTCCGATCAAAATTTCTGTTAAGTCCTATTAATCTTCCATCATAACGCTCTGAATGTTTTCAGTTCTTGTATACACTGTACACAACACAATAAAGGTACCATTGCGCTGGCGCATGTTTCTTTAATCTTGCATAGGCTTTGGGAGCAATCCCGCTTATACCCACAGATACCCAAGTCCTCGCTCGATCTATAAGAACAAAACATCCGTGCGTTTCTGTGTAGTTTCGCAACTAACATTTTTAGCTACAAATTCAAGCAAGCGAGGTTTCGCTTGAATGCAGCTGAGTTCGACTCTATATGCGCTCAACTTCATCCTACTGAATATATTTTTGAAGGTAGACTACGGAAGACCGATTTTCCGGGGCACCAATCCAAAAGCTAAGTATCATCTTTCACACTATTTCATCCCGAGAGTTTTAATGCAGGACCCCGACACCGGTCCTGGCCCGGTCCGTTGTCGGGGTGCTGTGGGTGGGCCAAGCGATCAAGGCACAAGTCCTGGCCAGTCTCGTGTTGCGAAAGCTTTGGCCCGCCAAAACTCGTACTTTTCTGTCTTTGTTTTCAGAATGCTGATATGTTCTTTTTCAGGTCGATGTCGCTACCGCTTTCTCGCCATCAACTCAAGCTTACGGGATGACATGGACCTTGTTTCGTGATCTCTCCTCTCGTTTCACAAATGCTGATGCTTTCTGTCCTTTTGAACAGATTCTAGCATCGTCGCCAGTTGCCCTCCCCGTTGCCCCCCATCAAATAACTGTACGGACACCAACATTATCGAGCTGCGCATTTCCTTCGATTTCTTCTGTTCATATTCCAAAAGCTGATATCTAATTGTAGAGTTCAGTCGCTCTCGTCGCCTCCTCAAGACCAAAGTGCCGACATTGGAATCCAGGCATTCTTTCTTTGACTTCTTTATGTATCGCTTACTGATTAATTCTCAACCTTTGGAACAGATCTTTCATCAGTACCAGTTGCCAGTTGCCAGTTGCCGTCGTCGCCTCTCCTCGGGACCAAAGCGCCGACATTGGAATCCAGGCATTTTTTCCCTTGATTCTGCTTTTCGCATATCAATTCAATTGCTGATTAATTC
>KN818231.1:5377-99916 GCA_000827485.1 Amanita muscaria Koide BX008
GTTACCCTCCTCAAGGGTAAGGATTTATAAGGGTGTAAGATGTTAGACCCTCACCCTCACCCCTTCAAAACCCCTGCCATTACCCCCAGGGTACATTCTACCCTTGTTCATCCCTAAGCAGAGTCAAGTCATACCGTATACGCATGTCATTATCAAGGTGACAATTCTCTGATGACAATAGATGTCAAGCAAATCAAAGCCATGGTTGCGATGATACCATATTTTAGAGTTATCAATGATGGAATCCAAGTTCCCAAAACTGAGCATTTTCTTGTTGAGAAGCCATACCTGGATGTCACTCATTTCTGTGGCGAAGAAGATCCTGACAGCAAAAACAGAGTGAGAGGAACAGGAAGAAAGGGAAGAGCATGGGCAAGACTGATTTATATTTTGTACATTACAGACAAAGGGAGTACCATAAAATCAACATTGAGCTTGTTATTGTGTTTTTATGTTGTGCTTCAGACAAGTCAATAATCTTTTTGACAATTTTACTAGAGGATACATGCCTGTGAACTGTAGACGAGGCAACTGCCTATGAAAGGTGAATACACAACATGCTGACCATCTTTTGTGTACCATGCATTCTCATCCGCGCTTTCTGGAGCAGCACCTTCAATCAAACCATCCTTCCAAATGGCATGCATTGCATCACTTGTTATGTTGATAGCATTGTTGAACTGTTCCAAGAGCGATCCTTTGGATGGCACGTGTGTCAGAGTGGATAGAATTTGTCGATCTTCTCTGGATTGTTGAAGAAGGCAGGCGGCATGTTTTTGAAGTGCAAATACATCAGCAAATCACGATTTAGCATTCTAGTGAACTCAGTATAATAATTCAGAAATAGTACAGTATGGTAAGTTCACTCGCTTCCCATCACTTGGCAGGGAAGAACATCACAGCATGCTCGGCGCCCGGCTCCCAAAAGAACGTGTTGGCGTAAATTAAGTAGGGCAATTGTGGGAAATTATTACATAATTCAACACAACGCGCTGTTGTTGGCAGTCGAATTCGATACTTGGAAGCTATGGGTCTTGGTCGGCTCGCTCATTATGCTGTCGACGCCGTCCTTTTGTCTGCAGTCCTTGCAGGCGTCAAGAAGTCAAGCGGTTTCGCGTGGGTGAACTGTATTGATCAGGGCTGCTTGACATCCTCATTTTGACACAGGTTTGATACATCGAATATACACGATCCAAACATTCGCCTCATAACCGAGAAATACCTTCGAATTGGAGAGTCAGCTTTCGACGTAGTCCAGGCCACTGCTATGAAAAGCCCGTATTGCAAAGACAGTGGAAAATCCTCTATGTAAATTGCTGGCAGGAAATTCCGATGGTGGAAGTCCAGGTGTAATTCATTTATCCCTAGAGAATTGTAGAGCAGTCGGCAGCTCTGCGACCAATCTCCATCTCGATCAAACTTCGAATCTTCAAGGAAGCCTCACAGTATGTTATAATATAGACAATAAGTGTGTAAACATGTCAGTAGACACAGCCGTGGGAGTACAATTCTCTCTGTATCTGATCTTCAATCTTTCCCGCTTACGACAACCAAATCCGTGAAGGATTCTTTTTTCTTTGTAATGGGTACGGTAATCCACCGCTGCAAGACGTCTCGTCCCATCCCTAATTGTCCTTAGCACCAAAGAAGGGGAAAAAAATAACTCTCAATGAATTCCTGGGTGATAACGGTGGGTGTTTCCTTTCAAAAACAATCGAGGAATTTAACCCTGTATAGCGTTCGGATCATGGGCTGACGAAATGGATGCACTTCCCTCGGCTCGTACGTGTCACTTAACAGTCAGCGTCTTAAACGACAATTTTCAATAGCTGCAACAAAGTCGGACGACTACCAACCGCGCAGGCAAGACCGCTTCGCAAAGGGAGAAGACGTCGTTAGAGGTTAGTATACCCACTCTCTATTATAAACTATGTTTCTCAAGCGAGTATAGTCGATCGCCCAGGTCCACCGCGCGAAGATCTGCCCTTGCCTACACAGCCTCCGTATACAGCATTTATTGGAAACTTGGCCTTTGACCTTACGGAAGTGGATCTAGAGACCTTTTTTTCGGCATTCAATGTAGGCTCTGCTTAGACTCTTGGTCATGGCTGATGGAGGTATACCACCATAGCCTAAATCCATTAAAATAATCCGCGACAAAGAGGAGAAACCCAAAGGTTTTGGATATGTTGAATTTGAGCATATAGATGGTCTGAAGGATGCTCTTACAAAAAGCGGTTCGGTGAGCGCTACACCATTCTATCATTTCTCATTCTTACGTGCTTGAAGATTTTGTCCGGAAGGACAATTCGTGTCAGTGTTGCGGAACCACGTAAGTTTTTGTCTATTAATTCACAAATTAATCTGAATTGCAGCAGCGAAAGAGCGTGCCCACCTTGTGAATGATGATGATTCCAAATTTGAGGGCCCTTGGAGAAGGGAAGGGCCCCTGCCTGATTTACCTGAACGAGAGCACTCTCGGCGACGATTTGATGGACTATCCTCTCAAGATCGTTCAGCAGCTTCGGACACATCCTCTGATTGGAGGTCAACTCGGGTGCGTATTCCTGATGTGGAACCCACATCCTACAAACGAAAAGGATCCGACTCTTCGACTCCCCATGCTAGTCTCGTGGACAAGGAAGAGACTTGGACGATAGGAAGTAAATTTAAACCATTTGACGACACACCGAGCACCCGACCAGCTGTTGCACGAACGAGGTACGATGGTAAAGACGGTGCGACCGATGATGCAGATTGGAGAAGTGCGGCCAAGTCCCGAGCCATCAGAAACGATAACTCGCGTATGACATCCATATCGCCATTGAGATATACCAACTTACATTCTCCGCTTAGCTGTTGCCTCCAACCCGCCTACGCCACAGTTGAGTCGCCGCAAGCTAGAATTGCTTCCCCGTTCAGAGAACGTCTCATCGAGCCCTAGCCCAATGTCTTCACCGAAGATGAGTCCTGCCTCATCTTCACGACCGAATCCGTTCGGCGCCGCCAAGTATGATGTTACTACTTCATTTATGATATGCCTAATGTCAGCAACCCAGGCCAGTAGACGTTTCTTATAGAGACAAGGAAGTCGGCGAGCGTCTGGAGCGTGAAAGAGAAGCTGTTAAGGAACGCTTCAGCATGTCAAGGACGAGCTCTCGGGGAGCCACCGAACGAACAACAGCGAAGGGCCAGGTCACATCAACCTCGAACCAAAAAGTCCCCTTAACTGTACCAAGTACAGCGCCTACCGTCAGACCTACGCTTAGTTTCGCTAACGTCACTGCTAACAAAGAAAGTACGAAAACGCAGTCAACACAATCCGAAACCGCAGTAGAAACCAAAAGTTTTGCTCATGTAGCTATCTAACGTGGCTGTTGTATAGCGTCTTTTAGTTAGAAAATGACCTTTAGTCAAGGATCTTAAGTCGCCAATGTATGAGCTTTCTTCTCAACCGTTGGAAGTTAGTCAAGAAGTGCCTAGTCATCTGCGATCGAACCAAACTTGTAGTTTGGCACCTTAACTTACCATGGCTTATCGAAAGACTCCATGATTTTGATTCTCACGATTATTTACACGTTTCAACAATTTCAATACCCATTTCTATACTATGGCAATACGTCAATTCAGTGTTCTCGTATTAGGAGGTAACGACATGGTGGTGATATGGTTGATTCCAATCTGACAACTCCCGAAGCAGGTGGTGTTGGCAAGTCTGCCTTGGCAGGTAAATATTCTCGCGTAGGGTGTTTCAGCTTCAGATATATGCGTAGATCGAAGTTCGTTTTGTGCGCGATACCTTCCTAGAAAACTATGACCCTACAATTGAAGGTACAAGTTTCAAGAATCTTCTGGGCGCAAGCTTGACTCACACTGCCAGAACGGTACCGCAGGCGCACTACAGTGGATGACGAAACCTCCTTGGTGGGCTTGAGCATAATCTGCCCGTATAAGCCCAAACAATCCCCCATAGCTAGATATCTTGGATACGGCAGGCGCAGACCAGTTCGTATCTTCCAATGAGTTAAGCATTAGAGTGAGTGATCAATTCGAGTCTTGGATCCCTTGCATCATGATTATCAGTCCAGTCATGGCTTTGTCCTAGTCTTCAGGTTGGAAGGATACCCACCATAGCGTAAGAACACTCATAAACCCCGTTAGCTTAACCCAAGAAGCAAGCTTGAAAGAAGTAGACAATTTAAGAAAGCTATTGTATCGCATCAAGGGGTCGGACAACGTAGGTCTCCATCTCTTAGGTTTTGAGTCTCGACTTACCACAGAAAGTCTATTCCCATTGTTGTGGTGGCTACGAAGCTTGACCTGTCCAACGAACGAGAAGTCCAAAGAAGTACGATACAAGCACTAGCGAACCGCTGGGCGATCCCATTTTATGAAACGTCAGCAAAACGAGACTGGCACGTAACCGATGTTTTCGAAGATTTATTAAGGCAGATGCGGAAACAATGCCCTGCCGAAAGAACTACAAAATGTGCCTCCGGTTGTTTTCTCATGTAGAAGTGAGGGTTTGTCCTGTATTCTCATTGAAAGGAACACAAGACGATGGCAACATTAGATCTCTTTTTGTTAAAATCTACTTACACTACGATATCGATGCTCTCCATCTCGCAGTTGTTGTATACTGTAACTTGTATTGTTGCCACATACTAAATATTAGTTGTGCTTAGGTTGTGCTTTGTTTGCCATGATTTGGTAATTTGCTCAATTTTCTCAACACTTGCCATCATTCAAAAAACGAGAATGGTACGTATCAACTTCAACCTAACGTTACATGAGTTGACTCCAAGTGAATCAGAGCTACGGAGCTTATGGAAATAATTATGGTGGTCAAAGTAACAGCGGGTGGGGTCAACATGATGACAGGACACTTCAGTTTGGCGGTGGTTTACGAGCCGTTGACTGGGCCAACACTCGATTAGAGCGCTTTGAGAAAAACTTCTATGTTGAGGACAAGAAGGTCAGCAGTATGAGTGAACGAGAAATTGAAGAGTTTAGACGTACGAAAGAAATAAAGGCAAGTCTGCCTCTATTCTTCATATTCTTCAGCCCCAATTTCCCTCGACAGGTACAGGGTCGTGGAGTCCCTCGACCTGTAACTTCATTCGATGAAGTCGGATTTCCCGAGTATTTGACATCTACCATCCGAGCGCAAGGCTTCAAGGGTCCTACACCTATCCAATGTCAAGCCTGGCCGATGGCCCTAAGTGGCAGAGACATGGTGGCCATAGCACAAACAGGAAGTGGCAAGACAATTTCTTTTGCCCTCCCCGCCATGTTGCATATAAATGCGTGCGTAGCTTCCATGAGACAGCGTATAACTCGTTCAATAGAGATTTCCAGTCAGCCACTGCTTGCTCCAGGTGATGGACCCATCGCCTTGATTCTGGCGCCTACTAGGGAGCTTGCCGTCCAGATACAGCAGGAATGCACAAAGTTCGGGTAAGCTATACTGCTGTTTGCCTCGATTGCTGTTTACCGACTACGTCAAGGGCAAATTCCCGCATTCGTAATACGGCAATTTACGGAGGTGCTCCTAAAGGGCCCCAGATCAGGGACTTACAGAGAGGGGTTGAGATAGTTATTGCAACACCAGGCCGATTGATTGATATGTTGGAATCTCATAAAACCAATCTCAGAAGAGTCACCTATCTCGTCATGGATGAGGCCGATCGAATGTTGGATATGGGATTTGAACCCCAGATTCGCAAGATCGTTTCGCAAATCAGACCTGATCGCCAAACGCTGATGTTCAGCGCCACCTGGCCTAAGGATGTTCAGAAATTGGCTAATGTCAGTTTTCTTGACCTAACGTTGCCCTCGCTCATATAGTATCTAGGATTTCCTTCAGGACATGATTCAAGTCAATATTGGTTCTATGGAGCTGACCGCGAATCATAATATCAAGCAAGTTGTTGAAGTCTGCAGCGATTTTGAAAAGCGTGCAAAATTAATTAAACATCTCGATCAAATAAGTGCAGAAAATGCCAAGGTGCTGATTTTCGTCTCCACGAAGCGTATTGCGGATGATATCACAAAATACCTGAGGCAAGATGGCTGGCCAGCACTAGCTATTCATGGTGATAAAGAACAGTACGTCGGATCTTGTTGTCTGCTCATTTCAATAGCTCATGTCGCTCAGGCGTGAACGAGACTGGGTTCTGGGAGAGTTTAAGGCTGGCAGGTCACCAATTTTAATCGCCACAGACGTAGCGTCTCGTGGTCTTGGTACGTTTCGTTCTTTGTTAAGAAGCGCTCCGATGAGGTCTCCCTGCCTGCCAAGCTTGGTCATAAGGTAATATGAGCAAGAGCTTGTGAGGTCCCTTGTGGAGGGAGGTTCTCTTGAAAACAATGGTATGACATTCCTCATGGCAAAGCTCTCTCGAAGCGCTTTTTTTTCTTTTAAATCCAAGAATACTTGTTGACTTTATATCTCCCTCCTCCTATCCTCAAATACTTTTGCTCTCAACCACGTCGATCGGTTCACATCTTTTGCAGATGTCAAAGACGTAGGTTATGTAATCGTAAGTGCACATTATATAAGTTGCTCTCGCTAGAACTCCTGCCCTAGAACTATGATTTCCCTAACAATTGCGAAGATTATATTCATCGCATTGGTCGCACTGGCGTAAGTACACAGGGAAACATGCTATCACACCCCATTGACATTCAATAGCGTGCCGGATTGAAAGGGGTCTCCTATACCTATTTTACAACTGAAAATGCCAAGTCTGCTCGGGAGCTTCTTAATATCCTCAGGGAAGCAAAAGCCGCTGTTCCGCCTCAACTTGAAGAAATGGCAATGTATAGTGGAGGAGGGGGCCGAGGTAGGCTTCATTACTATTTTTATTTATTGACAATGGGCTAAGTTACCCCAGGTCGTTACGGTGGAGGCGGTGGGAGGGGGCGTGGGGGTAGTAACGGACGCCATGGCGGAGGCGGTTATGATAGTTTTGGTGGCCGGGGCGATCGTTGGTAACGCGCACATTTGCTTTATAGATTGATTGTCATAGAAAGTACAGCTTACGTAATATACCTGATCTCGCACAAGCACACAAAACGCCTCTCTGACTAAAGGTATCATGTCCCTCCGCTCGACCATATCTCAACCCGTATCTCAATCCTCAAAATCGCCTCCCGAGAATCTAGCTATCCTGAGAACTCAGTGGAAATGGGCAGCTTTCAGCCAGTTTTTCTATACATTCTCTCCCCTTTTTGCATTGGACGATGTCTCCCTCATTGTATGAGCCAACTCCCACGTCATTTTGCTCAAATGACAATTCCATATTAGGATATTGAATCTGACTTGGTTGAAGGGACCAGTCATGTTATTCCGCGTATCACGACGAGACTATTATATGCCTTGACCTATGACAGAAAGGTATCGTAAGTGCTTTTTCTAGCACAAAGCTCCCAAGTTCATCATGTCTAGCCTCGAAAACTGGCAATATATACTGCGTAAGCAGTATACAAAGCGTGCTCCACACTTGAACCCTTTCGCCCTCAGGTCGCAAAGCGGTGTACACGACAATAAGAATGTGGCTCAGAAACCACCAGATGATGAAGATACAGCGGGTCACCATGATGATGCTTCTAGTACAACTAGTAACGAATTCAATGACTGGGATAGATTATCTATGTTACAGAAACTTGACAGCATTCAGTTACTCACTGAATGGCAATTTCAAAATCCTTCAAGACTTAGGACATTGATGAAGTGTGAAGACGAAGGCGCCTCATGGGTATGTTTAAATACTTTATGGTTCTCGCATTATTGAATAGATTGTAGCGGATTGAACCAATTGGGTATGATAAACAGAAAAATGCTTACTGGCTCATCGGTCGTAAGTGTCGATAACGTGGCATCGCCATCGATGATCATATGCATGAAACCACTTTGCAGCTGATCGCCTCTGGATTCAACGCACACACCCCAGACGCCCGAAGAAGAAGCGCAGCATGAAACAAAACACCACGAATCATGCTCGGAAAGATTCCTTCCAGGATTCGAAACGGCGCCGAGTAGATGAAAATTCCAATTTGGACGGTTCCGAAAATCATGTCTGTCATTCTGACACCAACCGGCGAGCGGCCAGAACCCAAGCGAAAGTCGACCTTGATGTCCATACGCAAACAATTTTGGAGCGCTGTCCATCTCATGGACGAAGACGGCGAGCAGTGTATAATTCAACCAGTTCTGTTCGTCCATCAGGAACGCGAGTGAGCTCTCGCTTACGGGGCACCCAACAAGAGGAGTGGCAGCCTCTTCCTCAAGAATGGAAGGAAGAGTTAGAAGAGAAGGATTCACACCCCGACTACACATCCATTTCTGAGCGTATCTTAAAGACCGGCCTAGAAACTGAGTCGGATGAACTGAGCGAACTTACCGAACTGAGTGACGATAATGATAGACTTCCACCTACCCCTTACCCAACCTCCGATCACGAAGAGCTGCCAAATAGAGTGGTTCTACGTGACGCACCTGAAGAAGAGCCGTTAAAGGATTTCGTGGAATGGGAAACCGTCAGTGGCCCTGCATTGTCATATCTCATCGCTGATCAGGGACTAGATTTGCGTGTCTTCTTACGATTGGGAGCACATTGCCGACCGGTTCGCATCTGGTACACACTACAGCGAAAAGGGACTTCATAAATACTTAATTCATCATTTGGTCCCTTCCGTTACGGAACGTCTCAAGGTACGTCATAGCATAGAATACGCAAGTATGATCCTTTAAAACGTATCACGTTAGGCCACTGAAAGAAAAAGACGACTAGAAGAAGCGATCACACATCGAAAAAGGTCTTCTCGAATAGCATTGAAAGAAAGTAAAAGAGAGCAAGTTGCTAGAAATCGGGCAGAAGAGAAAGAGAAAATGAGCCGTTCGAAAAGACTGGAAGCGCGACAACAGCGGGAAGAAGAAAGGCGCATACAACAGGATAATCCCAGAGAACTACGCAGGAGTGAAAGAGAAACACAGCAGCGCGGAAGGTTTTTATTTTACTGTGTTCTGCAACCTGCGCAACTCATGAGCCTAAAGGCAGAAGGCGAACGAAGGATTCAAAAGTCCTTTAAGTTATGAGCCTAACAGAGTTAGCTTCACGCCTGCTAAAACAAACCTGCTAGCACAGGCCGGACGGGACTTGAGTTGCGAAATCTGTCATCTGTATGATGCTAACCCCGTGGGTTATCTCGATAGATAATTGCTTCGTAGGATAATTTACAGTTTGCAGGACGACCAGGGGCCCTTGATGTCTTGCGGCTCTTGTTTCAAATGGCAACATATCGCTTGCAATGCTAAAGCGAGAGTGACAACTGCTGGCCTTCTGCAGGGTGACTGGGACAGCACAGATTTCGTCTGCCAGAGCTGCAGGACAGGGGTTCAAATCAGTAATGGATTGCTGGAAATACGAGCACCACAAGGCGGCGATCACATGAACAAACCAGTTTCGCGCACCAAAACCACTGTCAGAGATCATCAACAATCATACACGGTCACTCAGCCATGCTCTACCACAACTTGTGGACCTTCCTGGCGACCTAATGCGACACCCTTGATTGATCATGGAACATCGTCTACTTCACATTATGTTACCCAACCTGTAGGTCCAAGCCAGGAAAGGCAGCTTGCACTGGTAATGCAATTTTCCCTTCAGGAATATCTTGACCTAACTGCCTGTTTTCCAGAGCTACCCAAATGACGAAACCAACTGGAATACCCCCTTAGCAACTCATTCCTCTTACCTCCACCCTCATTCCGAGAATCGCCTTAGACTTCATCACAGCCTGCCCGGAACTTCGGCTTATTATGAAACTTCATCAATAATTACTCAGGCAATAGAGGCCCATTCATATTCATCACCGCTAACTACGTCACCATCTATGAACAACAAGTTGCCGCATTGCACAACACTCTATGATTTCGACTATCGTCCATGACTTCACAACATGGGTGTAATATTATAGAACCATGGTATTAAGGTTTAGAACTAGATACTCATCTCAGTTGTTCATACAACCTGAATGTTGGTGTTTTGAATAGAAAGGGATCGTCATCATTGGTATTTTCACTAGTGGCGACTTGAGCTCCCAATTTTCCGGTGCATTGGTCAACTTACTCAATAGGCCCAAGTATTCTGAGACCTCGGACGTGTGTGTCCTTGCCGCTCATATGGTTTGCAGCAATGATTATCTGAAGAACAAACGCATAGACAGGGCTCCTATGGACCAAACTTTAGTATTACCAAGGAAAAAATGTGGGAGTGTTACAATCCATCGCCATCGTCGTTGGGCTCAGATGATACATCGAAAGTTATCCAGCCGTCTGGTTTGTCGAGCGTAACAACTCTTGTGTCCTGCAGGTCATTGGGACCTGTGCCGGCCCTAATTGCGAGTGTCGATGGTGTGTAGGAATCATCCTGTGGGTAACTCAGGTAGATACTTATTTTCTACATGGCTACCAGATCACCAAGGGCCAGACAAGTACTCGATCAATACGTGCCTGGATGGCCATTTTTCTTGGAAACTCTGCGGTTATGAAGTGCGGCTGTGGACCATCAGAACTACCCCATCTAATCTAAGCACAATCCCGTCAAAATGAGAAATTCCTTACTGCCAGAATGTGTCAGGGTCACCATCTCGAAGGCACTCGGCACCAAATCCAAACTTGTACGAAGAGACGGACCACTTTGCGTAACTCGAGATATCAGGCCATGGAAGAGTTGGGGCTTGCTTGACACCTTCGAGACTTAAAGGTCAAAGGAAAGTATGATTGAGAATAAACGCGATCGGAACTAACCAGAATGCACAATTGGGGTGCCATCGTCTGGAAAATCCATTTGTAGAGTACGTGAGTGTGTGACAAGTCAACTTGTGGATCAAGCGGGACGATACATACTCAAATTGTAAACCACGTCTTCGGCGCTAAAATGAGCATGCTCAAGCAACAGGAGTATGAATTATATGGAAGGCAAATGATTTTGAGCGGATTTGGGCTTTCAGGTGGGAGCAATAAACTGCTGCTATAGCCTCGCATCCGAAATGTTCAGGTCAACTCAAACTACGACAAGCCGCTGTCGCAGTCGTTGGGGCGGGGGGTTTAGGCTGTCCTGCACTTCAATATTTGGCTGCCGCTGGAATCGGTGAGATTAGGATACGGCTGCGTCAGTTCTCAGCTCAATGGTCATCAAGGAAGAGTTGCTATTATTGATCACGACACTGTCGAGCTGTCTAATCTCCAGCGACAAGTCTTACACCGTGAAAAAACCATTGGTTGGAACAAAGCCAAGTCTGCTGCTGATGCATTATCAATGTCAGTTGACCCACAACAGTGATATGCGCATCTAATGCATGAGATTGTAGACAATATCCGTGGCTGGACACTGAGGTATATGAACATGCTGTGACTGCTGAAAATGCTCTAGGATTGTTGAGACCGTATGATCTCGTCCTCGACTGCACCGATAACGCACCGACTCGTTACTTGCTATCTGACGCATGCGTCCTCCTCAACAAACCACTCATCAGCGGGGCTGCTCAAAAATATGACGGCCAGCTTTGCACGTACAACCTTGGGATATATGGCCCCTGTTATCGATGCCTTTTTCCAAAACCCCCCGCTCCAAAGCTATTACGTTCCTGTGGCGAAACAGGAGTATTAGGAGTTGTGACTGGTGTGATTGGAAATTTGCAAGCTCTGGAGGCGATTAAAATCTTAACAGGTTTACATGGTGAGGTTCCGAATGCCATTTGATAGCGACCCATACTAATCATATCTCAAAAAGACATGAAGCCGAGTTTATTATTGTTTTCCGCGCTAACCCAACCACCTTTTCGCACTGTTAAGCTGCGTTCTCGCAAAGAGAAATGCAGTGCATGTGGTATTGACAAGCCTTCTGATTTACCGCATGCGGCCGACTATGTTCAATTCTGCGGAGGTGATAAGCGGGATTGGGAAGCGGAGGGCCTTCAATCAGGTGACCCTAAAAAACGTGTAACGGCAAAGGGAAGTCATAACGCGGAACCTCACTTGCCTAGTCGCTAAATCGGCCTATGTAGGAATTTGAAGCAATATTGGCATCAAGCGAGTCAAAAAATCTCATTGATGTTCGGCCTCAGGTTGAATTTGAGATTTGCCGAATTCCGGGTTTTATTAGTATGTCAACTTGAATGCCAGTGACCTGTTGAACCAATGTTATGCAGATGCGCCGTTAGATGAGATCGTCTCCAACCCTGAAAATTACCTTCCACTTGACCCCAACATGGATACGTACATCGTATGTCGACTTGGGAACGATTCACAAATAGCTGCCGAGGCTTTGCGAATCCTTAACAGAAGTAATGCCATCAAAGATATCATCGGGGGTCTCAGGGCATGGACCAACAACGTCGATAACGACTTTCCCATCTATTAAAAGTACATTTAACTGGTACAAAGATAGGTTCCACAAAAAAAAATAAGGAAAGGAATCTATGTCGCTTTCTCTGTAAAATCATTATAACGTACTTGGTTATTATTGAGAATAATGACTTACTTAGACCCAGCTTGAACCACTTTGGTGCTTTTCTTTCCTGTGGTTGTGGTTGTGGTAACTGCGATGATGATCTATCTCGAGACTCTGATGAGGTCGATTCATATGTCGGCGGCAAAGGAAGATCAATCGCTTGGGCAAGGATATCTGGTGTTAACGGTGCAGAATAAGAGGTAGCTGGAAATATTTGTAAATCAAGCAAGGCAATCTTGTCTACGTACTTACAATTCAATTCTTCCGATTCGAAGCGAAGTAACAGTACAGACGACGGAGACAACTGCAACTCCGACAAGGAAAGATCCCGGACATTTGGGTCGGAAACTTTTAGATCCCGCTTGGGCGGTGATTGGTCTGAGTAATCATAAGACAAAGGAGTAGAAACTGGTGCGACTGGACGCACAAAGGATAAACTTGATGGGCTTCACATCTTCCTTCAGACAACTCCGTACAAATGCGTAGACCGATTTGATCTTATCCGATGAAGAGTACACAGCCTCCAGTTGCGTTCTGTCTGGAAACCTTACGCGTATTGTGGTCTGGTAACCAAGTTACACGAGGACAGATCTGACCTTTGACATGCACTCACATATGGCCATTTCTCTCGCTTCACCTTTTCGGTGGAGTCACGCATTGCCCGGGTTTGGAGAGGTGCATTAACCAAAGACTGAGTGCGTGCTGCCAGCACTGATTGGGCTTTCTTTAGATCTGTAGCCGTGGGATTGTAGTAATCATCTGGTACAGCCGCTATGGCACAAGGGATTCACAGTTGGCATTGTGGAACATACCACCTTGATAACTTACGCATAGGAAGTGAAATATCGCAGGGCTTATACACTTTAAACGGTCGCTGACCCTCTGGATGGGTAGCTAGACGAGAATCATTATGGGTCATGGTCGTATCAAGGATGTGACGGGTGTCAAAGAACTGCAAAATATGTTAGTCAGCCTCATCACACCGAACGAAGAATGATCAGAAAGTGAATTTGTCTCATGCGACTGACCCAGGACTCACTGGCGGGTGGTCCCTTAATGGGAGCAGTCGAAGATCGAACGCAAATTACGAGCATCATTTCGAGAGAAGAGGAATGGTCAACTCACCTCCAGTCATCAAAAGAAATGGTTACAGACAGCAAGATGTTTTCGTTTATTTGTATTCTCCAATGCCTCAAGATCATCACTGTGGCCACGACTGCGACGCTCACAATCATGAACTAGGTTCTCAGGATAATTTGTATCCGTATATTGATCGCCAGAATGTCGTTGCCCTCAACACCTCTAGTCCAGGTTCTGACATCATAAAGCCATGGCACCAACGTTTAGATGAGAGTGTGGTAGATGTTCTCCTATCTCCCAGGTTGCTTTAGATTAACTTTGGCTTGCGTCAAGTTTCTTGAATCGGACGCTGACGACCAAATGTAATCCATCTGTCGTCGCGCGAGGAAGTCGTTAATCAATGACATAGCATCATCCGCGTTCCCTTTACTGGCTCTGTTCGACTTCGCGCCATCCTCCTTAAATCAGGACCTGCCGAATATACTCCGTCCAAAGTCATTCTGGTTTGTTGCCATTTATATTCCGTAGTGTAGGAGTAACTCGCGCATCCAGTACGCGAATGAATTGAATGCCGACTTTAATGATATCGCCGATATGAAGCCCACACAAGAGTTCTGTGTTGCCCAGGGGCGAGAAGTAGGAGAGTATGCCGTTATGTGCGTGTACTTCTAAAGATGTATCTCGATGTTAAACTCGGACCTGCTTGCAGGGCAGCCAAATTCAGCAACATATCATCAATCACGCTATTTTTCCCCTCTTCTCAAGGTGCTGATGCGATTCAAATTTCCTACCTAGGGTTTCTTGGTTCTTGGAGTGAGGTCAGTTTTATTGTCATGACCAGTTACTCGAGTCGACATCTTTGCAATAGCGAACGGATAAGCCTATTATTACAGTTTACGAGGCACGGCCTAACATAGCAGATCATGGAAAGATACAAGGGATGGAGGGCAATTTTAATGTAACACAAACATAACCTTGGTCCTTGACAAATACATTTACCTCCCGCGGTCACCGTGATCAATGGTATTGATATGACTGAGCTGCTGCTGCACCTCTGAAAATTGCACAGACTCCATTCCAGGATTTCCGCCAAGAGGCAGTAAGCTTGATTCCTGTGAGTTGAAGCCTGGCCTTTCTGAATTTATATGTTGAGTCTGTGTCAGATTCTGGCCAGTGCGAGCGTGCATGGTCTGAGGATGGCCAGGCACGACACTACTGTGCGCATGTAAATTCCCAGTCGGATACGGATTTGATCGCTGCTGCAACAAGCGGGCAATCATATAATCCCTGTGCTCGGGTGGCAGCCGTTGCAACTGGGCCAACACTTCTGATCCTTGGCGTGAAGTCTGAATGCCCGTTGACCGGGGCTTGGGCATTTCTGGTATGCCAGTGACGGGAAAAAATGCACCTAGAAGAACTTGTTCGTTCATAGGAAACACCAGAACATTGTTTTCTTGAGCACCCGACGGTAGAGTCCAGCCTGCGACGGCAAACTAGTATTGATAGTCAGGTTGTAATCCTGCTGATTATTCGGGCATTTCCCTCACCACTCTCTTTGCCACCAGTAACTGAATAAGAGATTTATAATACTGTTCGTTCATTAAATCTCCGGGCTCTGTCTTTGGCTGGAACCGACAGATGACGGGCTTGAAACGAGTAATCCATTCACGGAGCTCAACCAAAGAAACCGCCGGTTCTGGCGTTGGCACGAGGGTAAGCTGGGGAGGCCACGTGTCTGCGCGACTGTCCGACATCCTAAGTCACTCAATTGCAACCTCATCAAGAACAACCTACCATTCGGCGACATGCGGAGAGTGCGCAACAACTCTAGCTCTGCATTCCTTTTTACCCGCGGAACCATGGCCATTCCAAATGAACTGGCCCTGCCAGACTATCGTGGAATTCATAACGGACTGTCCTTGTGTTGGATTTCCTGACGGTAGGTGGGCAGATACTGGACTTGCGTTTGAATGCATCACGGTGCCTGGCATAGAGCGTATGAGATGTTCCTGCTCTGATGGCCATTTAGGTTGTGGTTTAACTGTCGCGTCTGAAAACATATGATCCCGCGAGGAGCTGCTGCCCTCTGCGTTATCTGACATGTGAGAATAGGGAAGTAAGAGGTCATTGCTTTGATTATGTGAAGACGGTCCCGGACCACCCATTTGCTTCTGTTGGATGTTTGTGGGTGGTGCTGAGGGGTTGCCTTGCTGGCTAGGGGTAACAGTGGGGTTGCCAGAGCCTATGCCGCTCCCGGATTGACTTGCTTTTAGTGCTTGCACATGCTCGAACACCCGTCTTTGGAAGTTAGTCAGGACTTCCTTTTTTTGCCTGCATTCCGACGATAATTGATCGACCAACTGCGCGTTGTCTGCCAGCTTAGCATCCGAAATTTTCGCCTCCAGCGCACGGATGTTATCTTCCATGATGCGCACCCTTGAGAGGAATTGAGCAACAAACCCTTGTTGGGCTGAAGCTGTGGGAATCGGGGCAGGCTGAGCCAGTTCACCTTTCTCTTGTCGCTCTGGTATAGCTCGATTGATTTGCGACGGTGTTTCCGGGTTATTCTGCGACAATCTAGGTCGTTTGGATTCGGGAGTTTTCTCTAGATCACTAGAACGTTTGGTAGGTGTGATTTTTGACTCTGAAGCGATTCAACACACTGCCTCAACCTGGTGTGCCTGACATTACCTGCAGCCGGAATTCCACTTAACAATACGGCATGAGTTGCCCGAACAGAAAACCATAGCGATGACCCAGTGTGTCGTTGTTGTATCTGGAAAAAATAAGTTGACTGCAAGAAGGAGGCCTAACACGTACCGCCGAGTGTAGTGATAAGTGTTGGTGTAATTGATTATTGAGGATTATGGCATTGTACGAAATATTTCTCTGCCCGGATATAAGGATGTCTTTAAATATGGTGAAACAAATAGATGTGCACCTTTTGATACTCCTGCGGTAAGGTTTCCCATGTCGTGTTATCGAGGGATGTGAGGTTATTCCATTGCGGATGTCGTGAAACATCAGGAGGGCATGCTGCAACATGGATAACGAAGTTGGAGAGTACCCGTCCTCGCTTCGTTTGCGATGGCTCGTTCAGAACGTCAAATAACTGGATTTTGAGCCGAAATCTTGATGTAGTAGGGGGGATTACATACTTCTAACGCTGCGACGTGGCCTTCAAGTGCAGCCATGCCCTTGTCGCCCCCTGTATTTGCTTGGCCAAACGCTAGTTTTCCTGGAGACTCTGTCATTTCCTTGAAGACAGTTAGATGGTCGACGAAAAATCGTTTGCAAAGGATCGGAGATTGCAGCATATCTGCCAGTCCATATGTGACGAAAGCAACTTTCATCTGGCAGTGTGAGCACTGAGCAGCGCAATACAACAAGGACATGTTCGCTTACCCTGGCACCAGAATATGTATCAGCCAAGCGCCTCATAATATTGGTCAAATAGTCTTTGAATATAATACCCCATTGGTGATACACTGGGCGAGAAGACTCGACGATGAAAGCGATGGCGAGGATGGCTTCCTGTCCAGACTCTTGAGCCATGTTGTGATTGCTCAATCCCGTGATGTAAGGAGTGTCAAGTGCAATGCAGTGCTGATGATTGGTCTACTAAGTGCATACATAGTCCTTCACGATGGAAAATTAAAACAAGGTCAAGTCATAGAATAAAAGTGGCACTAGTCCGGTTATCTGCACTACTAGCAAGGTGTAAGCAGCCACGCCAAGACAAGTCATGGTGACTGCTCCTGTTGACGTGGCTTGCCCATATTGAGACAAGTATGAGCTCAAGTTCCATATAGTTCCTGACATGGTAGCTTCAACGGGTGTTGAAGCAGGATTAGTCGGTGTGAAAACGTCTGTAGTCACAACGGTTTGTCCATTGATAATAGTTGTGTAAGTGAAGGGGGTGGGGGCTCCAGGCGTTGCTGTAGTTGCAGCCGGTTGACCGACTGGCCCGGCCTGTGGAGTCGTGGAGGTTGTGGATGTGGATGTGGATGTGGATGTGCCCGTGGATGTGCCCGTGGAGGTAGTCGCCGTGCCCGTATTAGCGGTACTGGTTATACCCAACGTTGATCTGACATGGTTAATAATAAACTGAGCATTGAACCCGATTTAGACGATTCATGCGCACAGAGTACGTGTAGTTGGAAGCCCTTGGATGGGATTTACTGTGACGACTTCGACTATGGTCTGCCCGGAACCCCTGGACAAATACTCTTAGGGAAATTGAAAACATTCGCGACATGAAAAGACGAACGGGTCAATTGTTGTAATCGTCTGCGCACCGCAAAAGAGAGGGATGAGGAGAGGCCAGAGGAGAAGGTGTATCCCAACCATGGAGGGCAAGCAAGGTAATGTGGGAAGAAACTGATCGCAGTCACAGCCTGAGCATGGACATCGCTCCAAACAACCTATGTAGCACGATTCGTTCCTCTCTTCAAGTATCTATGGCATAAAACAAGAGCGCACTATGGCGATAAGTGCTCTACACAAGCTACATACCACAGCCAACATATGGGCAGTGAATCAGGGTCGTTTGAATTGCTGCCTGCAAACCAGAAGGCGATATTTTGGAGTATTTGGTCACCTTGCCTGATGATGATCAATTTGTCTTTTCGCTGTCCCATCCGCATATCTAGCCACAGTTTTCATTCGTCCATTTCCCTCCAAAAGAATCGTCGAATGCCTCCAAAAAAGTCTAATGCCCCAGAGAAGAAGCTTCTTCTTGGTCGTCCAGGCAATAACCTGAAAGTTGGCATAGTAGGTCTGTTTAATCCCGTGTTAAAAAATGGCACCTATCGATAATGTATCCATAGGTTTGCCCAATGTCGGAAAGTCGTCCTTCTTCAATGTTCTATCAGACACAGGTCTGTCATGATTCTCTCTAACGTGATGAGTTCCTCAGAAAAAAAAATCTGGCTAGATCTTGGGAAGGCTGCCAACTTTCCATATGCAACGATAGATCCAGAGGAAGCACGCATCCCCGTTCCAGATCTTCGCTTCGATTGGCTCTGTGACGCTTACAAGCCTGCGTCTAGGGTTCCTGCCTTCTTGACGTGCATTGATATTGCTGGATTGACAGCGGTAAGTCTACAGGATATGTTGTGAAGTATTATTTCTGACCTATGCCAGGGAGCATCCACTGGCGAAGGCCTTGGAAACGCTTTTCTATCGCACGTTCGGGCAGTTGACGGTATCTTTCAAGTGGTTCGTGCATTCGATGATGCGGAAGTAACCCATGTCGTGGGGGACATCGACCCAATGCGCGATATGGAAATCATCTCAACGGAATTGAAACTGAAAGACATTGAATGGGTGAATAAGGCACTTGACAATCTGAAAAAGACTGGACGCAGCCTTGGTAACACCAGTCTCGCAGACAGGGCCAGGAAGGAAGAGATTGTATGTCATATTTTTAGCCTTGGATGCTTTTCGCCTAACCAGTCACCCAGGCAACTGTAGAAAGAGTCTACAAGGTCTTGACTGAAGAAGGCAAAGACGCCCGCAAAGCTGAGTGGACTAATAAAGAGGTGAGAAAATCACCTTGCATCTCACCTGATAAGCAATGCTCACAATGACATTTCAGGTAAAATTTTTCTTTCTATGAAACTCAATTTCAAGATGAAAACGAGTATTTTACTCGATAAACCCAGCTCGCTGAGGCGGGAGTAACGCCCCGATCTTGAGAGGAAATTTTTTTCTCTGATTATATTTCATCGAATGCTTGATAAAGACTAACGGATGCATTCGCAGGTAACTGAGTTCATCACGCGTTTTTGTGAGCGGTTAAGCTCTCGATTGCGTGTCGCTCCGGTGATGAGTGATGACTGATAATCGTCTCAAGATTGATGTCGTCAACGGTTTACAACTTTTAACAGCAAAACCAGTGACATATCTGGTGAATCTCAGTGAGAAGGATTACATACGGAAGAAAAACAAATGGTAAAGCAGGCAATGTACGAAAGTCAGACCACTGGACATTTATAACAGGCTTCCCAAAATCAAAGCATGGATCGATCAACACAATCCAGGGGACCCTCTGATTCCATTCTCTGTTGCCTTTGAACAACGATTATCCTCCCTTTCTACTGAAGAAAAGAATGCGGAAGAAGAGAAAGTAGGAGCGACAAGTGCGTTGGGCAAGATAACGCAAGCTGGATACACTAGTCTGGATGTACGTAGAACTGTTCTGTCTCTCTGCAAGTCTGACAATTGTTCACCCTAGCTTATCCGCTACTTCACTTGCGGGCCTGACGAGGTTCGAGCCTGGACCATTAGGAAAGGTACCAAAGCTCCCCAGGCTGCTGGCGTTATCCAGTATGTTTTCTGTGCAATGAGCTTAAGATGCTATTCTAACTAAACCTTTTCCACCAGTTCCGACTTTGAAAACAAATTTGTTTGCGGCGAGATCATGTCTTTCATTGATCTGAAGGAGAATGGAAGCGAAACTGCCGTCAAAGCTGCCGGCAAACTTAGACAGCAGGGTAAACCTTACGAAAGTACGTGTGTATACCCTGCTTCATCTGTCCGATCTAAAGCTTTCACAGTGAATGACGGTGATATTGCTTACTGGAAGGCGGGTGCTTAGAATCAAAAGACCGACGCAGACTTTGTGAAAGTATTAGATGATGGTAGCCTACACTAACGTACAGGTGGAGTAAAGCTACGTCTCCGATATCGTTGACTGGTATGCCTATCTCGTGGTCGTGGCGACCTTGATCGAGACCTTGCAGAACGTTTTCGCTGACGATCATCATTTTCTATTCGTTCGTCTTCTTCCCGCTTCAACTTGCGCATCTCTTTCTTTACGCGTTTTTCCTCTCTCCTCGCTGCCTTTCTGCGCCTCTTCTCTTCCTTTTCTAACCGTCGTTCCTCTTCTGTGGCTGGTGGCACGCCAGCTTCTCTCTTATTTGTATCTTTAGTTTGAGTGGTGTTGGTAGGGTTTGGTTCAAATCCACTGATAATGAGAATCACACAACCGATGTATACTACACAGTTTTGTTACGCACAGTGCGACAGCAAGAGCATTTGCTTCAAGCTCTTTTACTTGGCGTATTTCCTCGTCCCTTCCATCAAGTAGTGACTGCTGGTCACGGCTGTACCAATGGATGTCCTTGTTCTTTTGCCACCGACCGGTAGGCGCATTGATACTATGTCCCAAATAATGCTGGCAGGTGTCATCAATACCTATATAAGAGAAGAGGTGTATGACAAACCTCTCTGTCCTTGTCTGCAGCAACATCCGTCCACTTGAACTCTGCTTGTCCACCGCGGGTGCCCCCACGTACTGGCTCGAACATGGTCTAAGCAAGGGGGTGATGTTGTCGGTTGTTTATAACTTCATCAACGGTTTCGTTGACCACTTCATCATCATGGACTCGGCCCATGACGAGAGTAATTCCAGCTTTCTATCTGATGTTCTAGATTTCGTGTCGCGCGAGTTAAACCAGTTTGTAGCAAATGCTACTGGAGCACCTGTGGCAACGGTTTGTCCTACTCTATATTCGACACTGAAGTAATGAACTCATTATTAATTAATAGGAACCAGACACGCAAAGGCGCCGTGAAACTCGATCCAAGCGGCCCTCTGAGTTGCAGCGTGTCAAATCCATATCATCGCACAGCTCTACGTCCGATTCGTTGCCGCTTCACCCCGAACGTTGCTATTCCGCCGTCGCAAAACACCTAGGTCAGTCGCATGTCCTCCACAAATTCGCACCTCGGTTATCATGTAACCAGCTTGAACCCGTTAGCTCTGAATTCTGCGTCTCGCCGAAAACATCCCATGACAATGCCTGGTGCCTTGCTTCCGAGGTCGCCAATGTCAGAGCCGCATGAGGTTCCACGCCTTGAAGAGGGAGTTGGTCAACCAGCTAATATAGTTGATGTAGGCCAGGGTGCCGGAGAGCCTGGTGAACCGGAAGCTGCCCAATCGTCATCCCAGTCAGTCGACAGAACCCAGCGAGCTGAGGTGGACGTCCAGCCAAGGAAAAACGTATCTTTGGCTGGTGCCTGCACTTCACTCGGGGCCTGTAAACAACAAAATGCAGGCGTGGATATGCCTGAAACGATAGCTCAAAGGAATGAACGGGATTTCGCGATCTGGGTGCCACCAGAGAGTAGTTCATGCCATGACCGGGAGCCCGTCGGCAGGAGAGTGGGACGCAGTGTAATGCGGTCAGATGAAGAGAGGATGCAGGACAAGGAAAAGATTCGGATACTGGAAGAGGAGGTCAAGAGACTAAGAGATCAGGTAGGTCATCTACATTTGCACACATAAGAACGCAATGCTCATGTATGAGATGATTCGCCGATAGCTCTCGTTAAAGCGTGACAACATGTCGTCGCTCATTCCACCGCCACCACCGCCACCACCACCTCTTCCCCCTGCTCGAATCAAGAGCACTTGCGACCGCGTCCCGTTAGATCCCTCTCAGGCATCTTCATTAATAGCTTCGGCAAGAGCTTCCCTCAAGCGAGCACCAGCGCCTGTCGAAGCCTCCATCAATCCTTCGCGTTCCACCAAACGACAGGGTTTGCCAACGGTTGGGATTCCTCCAGACAAGATGGCAGCATTTCTGAACGAGATGAAGAGTGTACGGCTTAGGAAAATAGCCAACCGGCCGGTTTCCGGTGTAGATTCATCTGCCGACAGCAGCACTTCTTGGTCCAACACGAGCTTGTCGTCTGGCAATAGCTCCATCCTTTCTCACAGCCTGTACTCTAAACCTTCATCATCATCGGTGCATTCCCATGCCTCTAACATACCTGCTGTTGGAGCGAAACGGAAAAGGGAGTGGTTTGACGACGGGAAGCGCCGTCCCATGCGTTAGTGTGATTTATTTGATACAACTCACGTTCGTGCTGATATCAAAGTGTAGCTGTGTCGGAGCCTGTAGCTGTTGTCGATCGTGCCCGAACGAATGCTGAATCATGGATTGCGACAGATCCGAAGAACTCTAGCGAGAGGTCTAACGGTGCTAGCTCTAGAAGCTGGCCTTCCTTTTCGATAGCTGATACTACGACTCCTTCCTTGACTTCAGATAATGACCAGGACATTAACCCAGACGATCTTCCAGCAACGCCGCCCCAGACACATGCCAACTTCTCCAGAGGAATCCGAGAATCGTTGGAAGTCATCGACGTTGATGACTTTGTAAAGCAAACCTCTACCAGCGGCAATGTGACCCAGGATCTAGTAACAGGGACCTTGTCAGCCCCTGCTGGTAAACCAAATTTTTTCTCCAAACGCACACCATTATCTCCGCTTCCAAGCGACACGCCCCGAAAGCCACAACCACCCTCGAGGTTGCGGCGGCCGCCTCGCCAAAAAAATGTGGTCGACAATGACTTTCTGTCTCTTAGCGACATTTCCACTGGTTCTCATGTCCGCAGTTTGTATCAAGAAACATCTTCGAATCAACCACAGGGACAAGATCAGAGATTGTCAAGCATCTCGCGGCGGTCAGGAATCCATCACCGGAGACAGGATAGAGACTGGTGGTCTTCGACCTTGGATACAGAACCGGAGCCGTCCTCGCACAGGACTTTGGACGAAGAGCTGCGCCATGCAGTTAATTCATTGAAGTCTGTTGGAGAGGACATCAGTTTTGATACCGAAGAATGTGACGTCTTTCTGGGAACCGGTACTCGAGACAAGTCCTCGTTTTCCTCCTTACCTGTTGCTGAAAGAGGCACGGAAAATCGTAGAACACACCCCAATCAGCGATTACCCGCGCGATGACTACTTGGAGTATATTTTCTTAAAATATTGTTTCCTGTTACCATACCGAATGTACTATACGCTTCTACATCTAAGCAACATCTAGGATACGTTAATCAATCCAGCTTAGACAAATTTTATATTTGCTCCAGGGTTGCGTGATACGTAGAATACAGCACAACAGAATGGGTATCGCGTTTGTTACATTGTCAACATAAATAGGGAACAGTCCTGACGAAAAAAGATCATTAAATCTCATCAACGAAAAAATTTCAGGAATATCCAGAGTAACTCTCGTAACTTGGTGGACTTCCTTGCGTTGCAATTGACGCCCTTACTGCAGCATACGGGTCAGCATACTGCATAGTTCGGCTGACACGAGGTCCGAGGTCAGGCGGAGGAAGAACGGGAGGTCCGGCAGTGTTCGGTCGTGACGACGGGTAGTTACTTGAGTTATACCGTATGCCGGATGGGTTGACAAAGCCAGAAGGCGCAGGATCAGAGAAGGCACCATACGCATCCAAACTAGGTCTTCCGGCATTGTGAGGGACAGCGGAACCATAAGGCCGAGGATCTGCAAATGGGGAGTTGATCGCGTCGTCGTTCTGGGTGCTGGTTGTCGAAGGCTGTCGATTAGTGGGGACCGACGCGTGCGTCGATTCCTCGTCGTACATCTCGTCGTCATCATGCATGGTTGATGGTGGGACGAAAACCGGATCGCGTGGTGCATTCAATTTGCCTGTGCGCCAGTAGTAGATCAACAGGCCGAGGGATGCCATCCAAAACACTGCAGAGGATGGGATCTTCTTGTAAGAAAAAACAGGAGATGGATACGTACCGAAAACGAGCCAAAAGAATACGGCGCCTGCTTGCTTGGTAGTACACCAACCAGGTAGTGCATTTATGAAATCATCTCCGTTTTGTTTAGCATGAGGATCATCTGCAGCATTTTTGCAACCTGGTTCGGTCCAAGCTGATATAGTCGTGACAAAACTGTGTTAAAAAGTATCAGTTGTCGTGGACTGTTGGGAGATGGAGACGCGTACGCGATGAGAAGGCTAAAAGTAACGCCGATACCGGTAAAAATGAACGCGAGACGAACTTCTTTCAATGCTTGGGCGGCGCGCATCATCTTGTCGTATTTTTCGTATATGACAGGTATCATGAACATGGCTGTAGAAAGGAACATGCCTGCCACGGCAACGAAAAGAGCAAAGCCGGAAAGTCCTGCTGAATAGTGCGTCGGTATAAACACGATCAGACGGGAGAGCGCGCGTACATGGTCCTACACCCCATTTTGCCTGAAAACTGGCTACGCTCGCGAAACAGGCCATGGCCAGAAAATTGAAGAAGATCTGAAAACTGTGAAATATGATAGTCGGCCTCGACACGATCAGCTGCGAAGCTGTGAGTGTGAGAGCGGGGACAGTAGTGGCCATGGACACTCACATCATCGTCTTCAAAGGGAACGGTTCCTGGCACCGACATGGATGGTTTTGAAGACCCCTTTGGGCCGATTTTCGCGAGTGCATCGGTTATGTGGTCAAGCAGTGGCATGAGGGGAACGAAGGAGCAAAGACAAGAAAGGACAGGTTAAGTAAAGACGCCAGTGCGATGCATGTGGCTGTGCACGCAGCGGATTGATGAGTGCAAGAAATATATATTTTGGAATGCTATGTATCTACCGACCGCAGCGGTATCATGCTTGTGGGATATCTTGTGGGATATATGTCATCTGCCCCCGTAGGGATCATACCTAGCTCCTCCATATGCCACCTGGGGACCGGGAGATGCCCGACGGGGTCCAGGGCTTTGTCTCCCAGTGTCCATCGTAAAGGCGGCAGATGGGGCGGGACTCATGATCCTCGCGGTTGCACCCATTTGTGTCATTGGTATTACTTCTCCGGACCAATCCACTCCCTCGTGCTCTATCGTTCCTGGAATAGGACCTCTGTATGGGTCATAATAGCCAGTAGATCCAGCAGGCTCATCACGGTATGGCTGGTTGGGATTCAGGTGCGGCAAGGGCGGTACAGCGTAAGGGTCTGGACCGGAACCGTTGATGAAATCCGGGGTGGAATAGTTATCCGAGTTGATGCGCGACAAGGAGGCCTCTGAACCGGTCTCGTATCCAGCGCGACCGGTATTGTTCACAGGCATAATATGCCCGTCGGGTTTTCCGTGAGAGTTGAGCTCAGGCCACTTGATCGCCTCGTCTATCGAAAAAAGGTTATTTCAAGGGCGATGAGAGCAGTGAATCACTTACTGTCGTCAAACTCTGAGAAGCGTTTTCGCGTTAGTTTCCAGATGATAAAGGCTATGACGCCAATAAGAGCGATACCGCCAGCTACAGACATGCCGATGATAGGACCAATGCCTAAGCTGGATGAGCTGTCGCTACCCGAGTTGGTGGGGGCTGGAGAGGAGGGAGGAGGAGAGGGCCCACTGCTGGTAACAGTAGTGGTGAGAGCGCCGTCTGAAGCGGAGGCAGAGGGAGCGGTAGTAGTGGGAGAAGTTGGAGCATTGGGAGAAGGTGAAGACTGGGATTGAGAGGAAGCAGAGGTGGTTGTCGACGAGGAGGTAGACTGGGGATTGGAGACGGAAATGGAAGTAGTGGAAGTGGCAACGGAAGAAGTGGTCGACGTGGTGGAGGTGGCCTTGTCGGTGGAGGTAGTGGTCGGTGTTGTCGTTGCTGTCTGGTCTGTCGATGTTTTCGGCGTCGGAATCAGCTGCTGGGCAGCGGACAAGTTGAGGAGGAGGAGGAGACAGACCAGCCAGCCTTTCATGACGGGCAGACAAAAAGAACAGGTGGCTGTGTGCTCGACGACGCTGATGTCTTCCTTTATCGCGGCCGATCTCGATGCTCACATCCGCTTAACCCACCGCATCGCCAGCGCCCTCCAAGACAGGCTGCGCTGGGCTGATTTACTCGCTTCCTCTGTGCTTGACGACCACACCCATCACCAGAGCTCTTTCAATGCCGCTGCCTTCGATGCTCTGCGTGCAATCGAGGCTCCCTGCACTCTTCTCTTTGACCATCCTCCCCCTGCTCCCCCCAGACCCAGGAGTACGTCCTCTTGCTTCCTCTATATCAAATCCACCGTTCTCGGCTATCCTGGCCAAGACCTGTATCTTCTCAGGTGTCCTAAATGTCTTCGTACCACCTTTACTACCCTGCAGGGCCTTCTCAATCACGCTCGTATTGCCCATCGACTCGAATGGGGCACTCATGAAGACTGTGTGCGAGAATGTGCTGTCATTCACCCTGGTCTAGACACCGCTGCAGGTGTCGAGGTTGGCATTGGGTCCTCTGGCATCTTGCCCGGCATACGAAGTATCTTCCGAAAGGCTGTAACTAACCAATCAGAAGCCTCCACAAGTCTAACAAAAACACTCGGACTACATGAAGACACCCCGACCTTGGCCCCGTTTCTGGGGAAAAGTGCCATACGGAGAGGTATCAAAGTCTATGGACAAGACGATCCTGTAGACGTTGTTACTTTGCGTAGTACAACACAATGTCACCGCGTGTCTCTGCCTTTTCGAAATGTTGCATCCAAGGATGCGGATCATTTCAACTACTCATTCAAGACTGATCTTGTCTCGACGCCAAATGTAGAAATACGCCAGCCCGAAGTCCTGGCGAACTCATCGCAAAGCAGGTTCTACTTTACAACTCGAGTGATTGTCACGGATCGCAGTCTTTGGATACCCCCTCGTGTGTATGGACTCCCATATTTACTTGTCGGTCAGTGATATGTCGCTTAGATCGTCGTCAAGGATTCCACTCGCATCGATGGACGATATCATTGCACTCGCCGTCTTATGTTCGTCTGCGCTCTGGTGTTCTAAACCGTTTTCTGACTCTCACTAGGCACATGATTTAACAACCATACTCGAAAGCATAACAGTCACTCCAGCTGATACCATGGCATCGTCTGTATATACTCACGTCAGCGCGGACTCACCTCCATATGTTGTAGTCGGTACGTCCGATCGCCCATTTTTGGCCAGGATAGAGTTGCTCTTCAATGGCATCGGCGGATCTGAAGCCATTTCGGAATCACAGAAAATCATTCTGGAGCACTGGGTTGAGGTAAACATACACTGTGGCATCGTCGTCTCCCGGCTTACTCAGACCCAGCTAGATTCTGTCAAGTCTGCAACGCCCGCAGTCGGCGAAGAACAGGTCATGGACATCGAGCTGGACAAGCGGACAGTCATTGGCCCTTCGCACCCTAATCACCCTGCTATTGACTCAAAAGCCATCTGGGATTTAGCGCTCCCTATGGCCTCGCAACTCGATGCTATTGCCACCATAGCTGAAGAACCAAGTAAGTTTCTATTTGTTTTTCCTAGTACCACTTGAACCTGCTTCAGATTACTCTCAGGTGCTGACCCGCTTAACGGCTGCCTACCCCATGGTCAAAGGTGCTTATATTTCCGTATTTGTATGGGTGACCTGTCCGACGGCACTTTCAGAATCGAAAAATGCCGTAGACGTACCTTATAGGTTCGCTCAGACTAAAGTTCACCTTCAATCGATGAATATGGGCCGGCGAAAGGCTCTCGAGGTCTGTTATTAGTTCTTGCCGAGATCCAAGTCTTACTTAGTCTGGATAAAGTGGGCGCGAGCCAAGGCTTTGCGAGGTGCCTACCTTGAAGAGACCACAGGTCGCAACGACCAATCGGATTTCCCCACCTTATCCGTTGGGGACGTGTATGTCTGGTTGTCCAGTAAAGGTTATTCTTATCGACCGGGGGCTACACAAACACCTGCGGAGGAAGACAGTTCAAGATCAGGCAATTATTGTCATCTTTGCGGCCTCAATCAAGATACATGCAAGTTGATATCTCAATCATGTTCAGAAGATGGCCTGCCAGATTCACATAGGACGACAAAATTTCCCTTGGTTGACATAAAGGATATATTAACCCATGCTGCCCCGCCTACGATCAACACTGTTGTTCCTCAATTTGAGTTCCGCGCCTTACTCTCGGCCGCAGATCCAAAACTAGTCGAGTTTGTAAAAGCAACTGTGGAGCCTCTCGTCCTCCCCTCGTTTCGTGTGGAGGGCGGTAAACATCCGACCACAGATGGAAAGCTTGCTTCATGCGCCTTGTTGAGTCTAGTGATGAAATCGTTCATTCGGTCATTAATTCTTGGTGGTCTGAACATGTCACGTCAAGATTTGGACTCGGCGCTGAAGGAAGCCAACAAAAAGCGGAGATACGCGTTCACAAGAACGGAAAGAATGCTGACAACATCGCATATCGTCCAGGCAGTTGCGGCACAAGGTTTCCTTCTTAGATGTCTAGCGCATGTGGGCGTGCTGGATAACAGATGAACCCCCGAATTCAGATCTCGGTGTTATGTATTTCATCTATGTGTACATCCTAGAGAGTGCTGTGCTTTCTGTAACGCGTCGAGTCGGGTATTATAGTGCACCGTGGGGATGCCACCAATGCATGCCGCGACGTGTGAATTTTCAAATTCAGTTACATATTGTGGCACCACATCCAGCTCTCGACATATAAGTCGTAACCGCAGCTCAGAAATTGCAACACCTCAATAATGGGGCACTCGCAACCTCATCCTTCCACAGAACTGAACCCAAGAACAACTACTTATGAATTTCTTGGACCTCCAGGGGCTTTCCTTATCTCTGTCGGAGTGCCCCTAATGACCTATATCCTCTTCTTTGGCTGTTCAGAGCAGCTTGGTGGCTGCCCACCTTCCTTGGACTCCGCTCCCGCAAGAATCCTCGCGTCTATCGGCGATGTAAAGTGGTGGAAGAACTTGTGGGACACGGATGCTATGCTCATATACCTAGGATGGTATGCCTTTTGCGTGCTTTCCTGGCTTATTCTTCCCGGCGAAGTCGTCGAAGGAACAAAATTGCGGACAGGGGATAAAAAGAAGTATAAATGCAACGGTAAGCTGGCCTAACGTCTTTGTTCATGCAAATCTAAACCCAAGTATAGCATTTTCTACGTTTCTACTTGCCCTTGGCATCGTGACGGGATTGATTGTTCGGTCTGGCCCTGCCTCTTTCACGTTCATTTATGAGAAATGGGTCGGACTTGTCACTGCCTCTGTCTTGATGTCAGTTACACAAGCCCTCTGGTGCTATCTCAGTTCGTTCCGCCAGGGTAGCTTGCTAGCACTAGGTGGCAATAGTGGCAATCCCATTTATGACGTGAGTGCGGCAAGTATGACCTGTTGCATTGCTGATGGGGCTTTCAGTTTTATATTGGACGTGAACTCAACCCATCCATTGGCTCCTTTGACATCAAATATTTCAACGAACTTCGCCCGGGTTTGATTCTGTGGGTTCTGATCGATATTGCCATGGTTTGTGAACAAGCCGTCCGTCGGGGAGGTCTTGACAAAGTCACCGACTCCATGTGGCTTGTTCTCGCTTTCCAAACCTGGTATGTGGTTGACGGTCTATATAACGAAGTAAGTATGCAGCCTTGCCATATGCTTGCCGTCTTAAAAACAAATTGTGTAGCCGGCACTCTTTACGACCATGGATATCACGACTGATGGGTTTGGTTTCATGCTTGCCATCGGAGACCTCACTTGGGTTCCTTTCGTCTACTCTCTTCAGGCTCGATATCTTGCATTTCACCCTGTTGAACTTGGTCCAATTTGGACCTTGGCCATCATATTGACAAACTTGACTGGTTACTACATATTCCGCGTTGCCAATCTCGAAAAGAATGATTTCCGCAACGGCAAGAATCCCAAAAGTCGCCGTTCTCATTTTTCTGAAGATTGTCCAACGCACTGACAACGGACACAGACCTTAAATCCATGCAAACGGCGCGGGGTACCAAGTTGCTCATCTCTGGCTGGTGGGGAATGTCTCGCCATCCTAATTATCTGTAAGCGGGCGTTCGATTCAGCCATACCGCCCAGTCATTAATAACACTTTGAATAGTGGGGATTTGATTATGTCACTGGCGTGGTCGCTTCCAACGAAATTCGATACTCCAGTGACATACTTTTATGTCATCTATTTTGCCGTGCTTCTCATTCACAGGCAAAACCGTGATGATGAGATGTGTGAAAAAAAGTGCGTTCCCTCTAATCGCTCTCGTTAACTGAAGACTTAGTCGCCAACTTTTGACAGATACGGGAAGGATTGGGATGAATACAAAAAACTAGTGCCGTATCGAATCATACCCTATGTTTATTAAACCAAACGTTTGTAGGCAATGCATACACCTGTTCCTTAAGTTGACTGTTTCTACTGCTCTGACTCTAAGATGACGTCACAGTGAGTTCACTGGTGGATATAACCTCTGAAATTGGGGCCAAATTCCAACGTCTCACCATGGCTGACAACAGACCGAACCCCCCTCCGGACAATTCTCGTCTGCCAGATGCCATTCTTCAACTAGGAATCAAGTTGAACACAAAAAACTTTCTCTCACATGAAGACCTTCGCTCCATTCAACTGTTTAGGAGGGCCGCCAACTATATCGCTGCAGGTGACACGACCATAATTGTCCACTATCTGCCATCATTGACTTGAATGTAGCGATGATTTTTTTGAACAATGATACTTTGCTCGAGCGTGCTCTGACTTTTGATGACATCAAACCTCGTCTCCTTGGTCATTGGGGAACCTGTCCTGGACTTACTTTGATATATGCTCACCTCAATAGGATTATCAGGAATACAGGGCTAGATGCCTTATTGGTAGTCGGGCCAGGCGAGTAGTTTCAATTGCTCGCAATCAACTGTCATGCTTATTAGCGCAGGTCACGGAGCTCCAGCCATTCTCTCTTGTCTGTGGCTTGAAAATTCTTTAAGCAAATTCTATCCTCAGTATCCTCGTAACAAGCAAGGCCTTGGACGGCTCATAACTAGGTTTAGTGTTCCGGGTGGATTTCCAAGGTAGACATATTTCAATCTGTCGAAAACTCAATTCATCGTTCTATAGCCATATCAATGCCGAAACCCCTGGCTCTATTCATGAAGGAGGGGAGCTGGGTTACGCCCTCGCCGTTGCATTTGGGGCGGTGATGGACAATCCCGATCTCATAGTTCCTTGCATCGTAGGAGACGGAGAAGCCGAAACAGGCCCTACTGCAACAGCTTGGCACAGTTATAAATATATCGATCCTGCCGAATCTGGTGCAGTATTACCGATTCTTCATCTCAATGGCTTCAAAATCTCGGAACGGACGATCTTTGGCACTATGGACGATAAAGAACTTGTTGCCTTGTTCACGTATGTTGCCTATTCCTTGCTAGAATGTTGAACGATCTGAAATATGTTTATACCTCCTCGGACCTTAGAGGATACGGATACCAAGTACGAATCGTTTCCGACCTTCCCAACATTGACAACGATCTGGCGGTTAGCTTGGAATGGGCATATTCAGAAATAAAGAAGATCCAGTCTGCTGCTCGCCACGGGCAACCTATTGTCAAACCTTTTTGGCCCTTGATCATTTTGCGCACTCCAAAAGGCTGGACTGGACCCAAAGCCTGTCATGGTCAAATTATCGAGGGTTCATTTCACTCGCACCAAGTTCCTCTTCCTCGAGCGAAAGTGTGCCAAGAAGAGCTCGATTTATTATCACATTGGCTAAAGTCTTATGGACCGCACGAGCTCTTTACAGATGACGGTGATCCAATCCCTGAATTACTGAAGATTGTGCCAGAGAAAGACGAAAAGAAGCTGGGTCAAAGACGAGAATCGTATAAAGCATATGTACCTCTTCAGATCCCTGACTGGCGGCCGTTGGCCGTGGCACGAGGGGCTCAAGAGAGCTGTATGAAAATTGTAGGACAGCTTTTGCAAGAAGTCATTGTCAGGTTCGTCCGGAGAATGTTTCGGAAAGTTGGTCGACTGACTCGTACAGAAATCGGATGACGTTTCGCATCTTTTCGCCAGATGAATTAGTTTCCAACAAACTAGACGCTGTGCTTCAGGTAACCGGGCGAGACTTTCAGTGGGACCAGGCCAGTCGCGGCAATGGCGGTCGTGTGATTGAAATTCTGTCCGAGCACACTTGTCAGGGCATGTTACAAGGATACACCCTCACAGGTCGCACTGGCCTGTTTCCGAGCTACGAGGCATTCCTCGGCATCGTGCACACGATGATGGTGCAGTACGGCAAGTTCATGAAAATGGCGTTGGAAACCGATTGGCGAGGGCCATGTGGTTCCTTGAATTACATTGAAACGTCTACTTGGACACGACAGGAACACAATGGTTTCTCTCATCAGAATCCATCTTTCATTGCTGCTGTTTTGAACCTGAAGCCGAAGATCGCCAGGGTATATCTCCCGCCAGACGCAAACTGCTTCTTATCAACAGTCGCGCATTGCTTGCGAGCGAAGAATTATGTCAATCTCATGGTTGGTAGTAAACAACCTACACCGATCTGGCTAAGCCCCGAAGAGGCGGATCAAGTAAGCAAAGTTGTCTTACGTTTTGCGTACCGCTGACGGACTTGACTGGGCTAGCATTGCATTGCTGGGGCATCCGTGTGGAAGTTTGCCAGTGTCGATGGTGGCGTAGATCCGGATGTGTGAGTCATTTAAATGCGGTCGCGGACCTCACACTGATAGTGGAGAACTGTCCGCAGAGTCCTTGTTGGAATTGGTGTGGAAATGACATTCGAAGTCATCGCTGCCGCTGCCTTGTTGAGAAAACATGCGCCGGCTTTGCGTGTCAGGGTAATCAATGTGACGGACCTGATGATACTCAGCGCTGGTGGCACACATCCTCACTCTTTGACCGACGAAGATTTTAGCAAACTTTTCACTCCAGACAAGCCAGTGCATTTCAATTACCATGGTTATCCACTTGAGTTGCGAGGTTTGTTGTATGGTCGACTTGTTCAAGGAAGGGCCACCATTACTGGGTTTGTCTCGTTTTGAGCTCACCATCTCGATCTGACGACGCTGCAGTTACAGTGAAGAGGGAACAACTACTACACCCTTTGATGTGAGCATAACCGTTATCTCCTGGCATATCGACTAAAGTTTTGCGATAGATGATGTTAGGTAACCACACCTCGCGCTACGACATTGCTATTGCAGCCATCGGCGGAGGAGCGTTAAACAATCCTCGTGTCGCGGTGGACGCCCATATTTTGAGTAGTTACTTCAAACACTGTGCTCAACAGGACAAGAAATTTATTTACGAGTATGGTCAAGGCGAGCCTCACTTACCTCTTCTCACAATGATTTCTGATAGTCTCTAGACCCGGCGGGCACCTTCGATACGCCAACATTCGACTAGGGCTCATCTACAATTTATTATGCAATACATTCTGTTACTACAGTCCAAGGGTCATTTAAGTTACCTTCTGAATGGGTGTTTGTTATTGACGCTGTGTCAGCTATTGGGAATGAATTTCTTTGACAAAATTTCTTCTTGTTACGAGCTGGTATGCGAATATACAGTTTCGTTGGAGACAAGTCCGGAGTATGCTTTTGCAAGGATGAGCGCTGTTGTCGCTCGGAGATTGTTGAAATGTTTAACCTCAACCTGCTCAGACTTACTTGACACTCTTTTTCTCTAGCCTGGCTCTGCTCGTCATAGGAAGACCCTTCCTTTGCTCTTCGTTTGCGCTGTGTTAGACATTGTCTTCGGCGAATTTCCTGGTCCAATAGAACTGCAAATTCCTGGGCATCACCCCGCAACCAGACATCAAAGACGCCATTCCAGTCACGAGCAGGAACAGGAAATTCAAGATTGAGGTAGACAGTTTTGATAGCCGACGGATCAGCGGGAGAAGGACAAGACGAGGGACGGCGACCATGGACGGCTTTGGCGAATTCACGCACCATACGTTTCGTGCCGAGGACGCGTAGGCTAGTACCAACTACCAACAGTAAGTCGGCAACGCTTCTTCCCTTGCCGGTGCTGGAACCGGTCGAGTCCTCTCTGATAATCTCCCCGACATCCTCGCCGTCACGATGTACTTCGTTATAGAGGACGACACTGGGCCGTAATCTGCCAACCCCTCTTGAGCGCTTACCGGCCAGTTCCCTGCACTGATCCGACATGGTGCATTCTGGGCACTGAGGCGGTAGACCCTGAGTCAGAGACGGGAGATGATCCTCGAGAGGAAAAGAGTGGTTGCAGAGTTGGCAATGTACGAGCTCCAGAGTCCCATGCAATGGGACGCACCGCGGTAATATCTGGGCCGAGGACAGTTTGGAGTTGAGCCTGTATTTGCCTTTGTATCTGTCCTTGAATGCCGGGATCCCAAATGATAGGCCACATTTGCGTTCGATGCTATCGATGTTTTGGGTGTAAACGCGAAGCAATTTCCCGCTGTCATCTAGGGTACGAAGGAGACGGTGAAACGTGGTAGGTTCCGCAGCTTTTGACAATTCAGATAGTTGAGCTATCATCTGACAGAAGAGGGAAGTTGAATGTTCCGACTAGGACATTGTGTTATCAGGAGGCAGAAGTAAAGTGCATGCTCTTCTCACTGTGAATACAGAGGCATCGAAAAGATCCTTGCCGGAGACTAGATTGTCACCCTTGACACTCTTGAAAAGACCCTCGGGTGAGCGAAAAGCAGGAATGCCTGCTTGCACAGAAATACCAGCACCTTGACCAGCAATGAGAATCTCTTTTGGAATATCGAAGCAACACACCACAAATGACGACGATGCGTTTCGCCTTGATAATGGCTTTCACGACAGCTTCAAGGTCGGTGTCAGGAGATTTAGAGTGTCGCAGAAAGGAGGGACCCGGGGCAGACGAAGTAGACGGCTCAAGGGGAACAAGCAAAGTCATGATGATGGTAGATGAGAAAGCAATGTCATTCACTATCTCTAGGCTCTCCTTGTCCTCCAAGTATCCGCTACGCTTGTAATACGCTCTTTCCTCTCTGCCTTGTCCATCACAGTGTCATTATCCTTATCCATCCCTCCGATATTATTGTCATTATCAATGGTATTCGCTCTTATCGGAAGCATATCCGCGGTTGTTGATATAGGGGAGCATCTGACGGAATTTGAATATCTGGATGAAGCGTCAAGCTCAGAGACAACATATGTGCGAGTTCCGAATTCTGTCGTAAATGGTTCAGCGAAATGAAGATCCTGTTTCTCGTAGATGACGTTGGGGAGGGACGGGAGGAGGGAATTTGTGGGTAGGGGGAAAAGTGAATCGCGGAGGACGAGGAAGGGGCTGTGGAAGGAACGAGACAAGGGGCGAGATAAGAGCAGAAAGCGACGAAGTAGGCTCATTGGACGATGTCGATGAGCGACGGCATGTTTATATTCGCCATACATAACACAACGTCACACGCCTCTCGTACCACTTCGAGCATTCTACTCAGGGACAAAGTATTGCCGCCCTGTGTGAGCTTGCGCAAAAACTTGTCCGGACTTTGGCTTTGGGCGATGTGTATCCACCGCAGAGATAGGTATCGGATATCTAATATTTTGTCAACAAATCATCTTTGCTTCCGTTGCAATTTCCTTACCTTTCTTCATCGCACCCGTATGCCTTCGGTGTCAATTTGATCACAGTATGCAATGGGACATTGATGTATGGAAGGTCTGCCTGGGGGAGATCATGGAAGTATGCGTATCTTTCTAGAAGTCACATTTAGTTTGTCGGAACGTTCCTTCAACACTCACAAGCACCGGATAATGGCCTGCAAAAGGCCAATGCGAATTAACCCGAGTTTGCCTATCATCCAACAGATACGTACCTGGTGTCCAATGATGAGGATGTTCTCTTGCCGCTCTAATTCCATTATCACCGGTTCCAATCGAACGACCACGTCTCTGTACGACTCGCCACCCCGATAACGATAATTGAACTTGTCTTCGTCGCGATTGGCAAAATCGTCTGGATAAGCTTGCTGAAAGACAATGAGCCGACCGTCTTCATGATATACATACACAACGCACTTCGATTTCCTACGCAAACCTCCATCAGGACTTGAATCAAAAAATAAGAATGAAACATACATCATATGTCATACCATCACAGACGCCTACTCCAGTCAGTCATACACGCCTTGCTGGTAAAGGTTTGCCTCACCTGCGTCTAACTCATCCACAGACTTCCAGGTTAACTTGGGATAAGGCAAATAGCTTGCGGTTTGAATCGTTCGTCGTAGAGTCGAGGTCCAGACCTTTTATATCTGCATTCAGTATCGTTCTCTCAACGCAAACTGTAGCCACAAACCGTGAGTGCAGCATCACCGACAGTCTCTTTGATAAGTGCCGGCAGAGCCTTCGCATATTGCAATCCACGCGGGGAAAGCAGAGAGTCTCCGCCTATGCGCCCTTTAACATTGTATTGGCTTTCGCCATGCTAACAACATGTGTTAGTTCAGGTGATGCTCCTTGAAGAAAGCCTTACGCGTGAAAGATAAATACTGCGAGGGTTGACATGCAAGTTCATCAGATAAAAAGCAATCCTACTTTGCAGATATCCGTTGATCTTGTTCACGGTGACGCTCCTGCCTACGTTGACCAGGCGCAAATAAGACAAGTGGGGTTCTTTAACAGACTCGTAGACCTTCTCGTATTCTTTGATGCGCCGAAGAAAATCTTGCTTGGCTTCCTCTGGAGAGGTGTCCTTGTAGTCAGGGTCACCCGAGCTGATCTTTAGTGCGACGTTTGCAGCAATAACAGCAGGATCGTCGCATATAGATTCGAGAAATATAAGACTGAGACCTTTCTCCTTTGCTACTCGCGCTTCGATGGAAGCTCTTGATATAGAGCCGTCAGTTGCAGTGTATACCTAGCAACGATAACCCACCTGCGAGCATAGGTGCTATTCGTAGCGTCTGTACCAATTGAGTTGTGGAATCGGGAACAAAGTCGAAGAAATACTTACCATGGATGGCTACATTACCTCCTTCCTTGAGCCATTGTATCAACATCTCAAGACTTTCAATTGCCAGGCGTTCGCGCGACTCATTTCCGGCTGCGTTGTCATGACTGAACCAGGATGCCGTATGCTCTTCTTTGATACCACTCCTAGTCACAGCTAGTCAGACACATCTCATGGCAATAGGCGACCGACCCACTGCTGCGCTTTTTGTCGAGCTCTGCTACGTCTCAGTTGGCCAACGTTGAAAACCTGGTACTCGGTTTGCGGGTGCATTTAACGACGATGGGGTGATGCAATACCTTGACATTGTATTCTAGCCACTGACCACATCATGAGTGACCTCTGTGTCATGACATACATCACGTCGAAGCGGCGTACCTTGAGGTAGATCATGAGCTTGTTACTCAAGTATGATTTGCCACGGGCAGGCAAGCCAACCTAGTGAGATTCCAGTCAACGGAGAGATGTCGAGTTCCAAAACACCGTACCATAGCGACGACGATCTTCGACTCTGAATAATCCGGCTTTGCAACTTGTTGGATCGTTGGTGCACGATACATGGTAATATGGCAGAGAGTTTATACCTTTGCTGCCAATGCCTTTCACGGGCATCGGAGGTGTAGGTGCCTGTGAGGGCTTTCTACTCGTCAAGGCCGATGCATCAAATTTCTTCAGCCTACAATCCAAGGTTGGAAGGTTGTAGTAACTGTATCGTCATTGACCTACATTGGTCCCCCGGCTCCGAAGGCAGCAGGGGGAATCCGTGAACCCGGGTCCAGCTCGCCCTTGGTCTGCATGTCTAGAAGAACGCCAGTAGCACGCTGGAGCTCTTGTGAAAAGGAGTGGGAAGATGGTGCTGATTTATTAATATTGGAAGGCATATCTGATCATCAAAGGATAAGGGAGGGTAAGCGAACGTGTGTAGCCGTGATTAAATAAGCACAAGCATGCGACACTATCGAGTAAAGGCTACATAATACACGAAAAGATTGGTCAGAGCAGGCAAGCTTGATATACAAATGAATATCAATCCGAACGATGAGCCATGTGAAAGACGGAGACAGGTAAAAGAGCGGGTCATTACGATCATGATATGTGCGATGTATTCTATAAATGTAGAATCTTGACCGAGGTATTAGCTAAACGCAAAGACACAACGATTTGTGCTTACGAGTTCGGTTGCGCAGCCGGTGCGCAAAAAGGTCATGCTCGACAGCACAAGACGCTCCAGAAGCCTCTTCTTCGGCCATGATCGTCATCGTCATGATCAACACGCTGCATGCGGTCACCGTCATACATGCCCATGCCTCTGATAGCTGCAATGGTATCTCTGGTAGGATGGTTACCTGCCGTGTTCTCCCTGGAAGCTGTTCCCATTTTGCTGGCTTGATTCTGTCCGTAACTGTATGACTCAGACGGATTAGCATGGAGAGCAGTCCCATTTGGAAGAGGATGAATGGGACCGTTGGGGGAGTGGCGGCCGTAACCTATACCAGTTGAGGTTCGGTAATTATTTGGACTGGGGGCTGTAGCGTAAGGATGCGGGGGTGCAATACCAGAATTGAGAGGAGTCGTATCCCGTTGCTGGCTCGGTCGTCGGCTTGTCGATACTAGGGGTTGAACGCTGCTGATCTCACGTGCATTACCCCTCTCCCCGTTTGCGCGGCGACTCTTGCTGACATGAGCTTGCGCTGGAGTTAGAACAAGTGGAGTAGAAGGGTCTTGGAGCTGTCGAGAAGCACGACGGTGACCGGCATCACGCTCGCGACGATGTTCACGTGCAGGGGTTGCAGACGAATGAACGTGCGGTTTCTGAGCACAAATATCAGATATTTTTGAACATAAGGAAAAATAGCAAACGACATACTGTGCTCGCTTCCCAGCCCTTCCCTCCATTGAGAAGCATCCAGTCATAGACACCATCTTCGGGTTCACCAATTGTCTTCATGACTTTGGTGAATAGCTCACGAAGAAAGTCATAGTCCGGATTTTCCTCAAAGCCAAGCTTTCGCACATAGTTCATGTATATGGCAAACTCTTCTGCAAGTCAGTAATAAACGAGGTGCTTAACTGGTGACGGGTGATATTAACGGACCTGGGAATCCCTCACACAACTCACTGATAGGAGTGGATTGTTTTTTGTCTCCTATTTTCTCATACTTTTGCTTGTTAGTGGCAGCTCGCAGGCCTTGCCAGGGTAGCCCGCCACGCAAAAAGTACATGAAAACGTGACCAAGTGATTCCAAGTCGTCTCTCCGAGATTGTTCCCGTCCAAGGTGAGTATTAATAGACATGTAACGCGCAGTTCCTGAAAGCGACTTGCGTTCACGGTATGGAATATGGATTCTAGTCTTTGGATCTCTATAATGTTTGGCCATGCCAAAGTCTTAGAGGAATGGTAAGAAAAAAAAACGGATCAACATGACGCTGCGGACACACCAATTATATGAATCATGTTGGCGTTCTTCGTCACAGGAACACCAATAAGAAAATTGTCCGGTTTAATGTCCCGATAAATTAAAGACTTGTCATGAACCGCTTGTACACGTGTAAGCTGGTTGAAATGGATATGAGATAAAGTGCTGTGATCGGAAGTAGGATTCACCATTTGCTTGGCAGCCAAGCATACAGTCTTGATTGAGAATTTGCGCCCACACATGTCGAAGAGGTCTTCCAGGTTGGGGCCTAAAAGATCGATGACGAGGACATTATGAAGTCCTTCCTGACCGAAATGGTGGACTTGGGGAACGCCGGGCGTTCCGCTCAAAGTCCTGTAGGATCTGAACTCGTCACGCAATTGCGGTGCATCGGATTTACGAGGTTCCTAGTGGGATGAATGTAAGGAAGGGGAAATGAAGAGAATGGAAACCAGACACACGAATTTAATGGCGACTGGAATGGCGGATGGAAGCTTCGAACCTAGGAAAGCAAAGAGGGTAAGAAGAGACAAAAAAAGGCAGGAGGAAGGAAGAACCTTCGAAGACGACGCCAAAGGAGCCTTCGCCTATTTTCTTTCCGACACGATAGTGACCACCTACGATATTTGAAGCGGTAAGGGAATGGGAAGGATGGGAGGAGGATGAGGCGATGACATGGGGCGTGGACATGGTAGAGAAAAAAAGAGGAAATGCGGAAGTTGAATATACGGATTGCCACGCCTCCTCGCCATGCTGTCCGATGAGCTCAATCTCCTCCTCAGAAAAAGACAGTCGTTGCTCTCCCAACTCGCCGCTCTTGACCTCCAAATCAGCGACGTGAGGGCAAGGCATTGCTCTCTTTCAAACCAGTCCGCCCCCTTCTTCAAACTTCCTGCTGAAATAATCATTCACATCTTCCAACTCTGTCATACTGCCCTTCCTTCTTTCGAGCTACTTGCTTCACATGTCTGTGCTCGTTGGCGAAACATAGCCCTGCATTTGCCCCAATTTTGGAATACAATTGATTTGTTTTTTCGTGATACCACTCCTGTTCATATCCACCGCCGCCTCCAAAAGCTTTCTTTTTACCTATCCCGATCCCATCCCTTATTGCTTGATGTCTTCATCTCCTCGAATACTCTTGATGCTCCCCTTAGCATTTTGATCCCTCATGCGTCTAGATGGCGTCGTCTCTGTCTCGTAACTGATTCTCAACTCACTCAACCCATCCATCAAGCGTTACATCAACTTTCCGTCCCCGTTCTAGAATATATATCCATAAGGACTGGCTACGAGTGTGATGCAGAGGAGCATCAATCTTATCCCAATCTCCCCAGCCTTCTTCCCCAGATTTTCTCCTCAACTTCATCTCTCCACTTTGTTAGGCTCGCGGGCGCAGCTCTCTGGACGCTCCAACCTTCCTTAATCACCGTCCGCACGCTTCACCTCGAAGGCTGCAAACTCATGCATATGACCTGTCAACAATTTCGTACCTTGATGGCAGCATTGCCAAGTTTGGTCAACTTGTCCTTGAGTCAATTAGCTGTCCAAAGCAGCCCCGAAAATGGACGCAATCCCACGCTGGCATCGCTCAGACGCTTGCGTTTTTTTGATGAAGAGGGGCAACCTAGCATTGCCATGTCCTTGATGGACTTGCCGATACTGGAGTCTATATCGCTCCAGAATGTCGAGTCGTTTGGATCCATGACGCGCGCTTACAACGAAACTCAGTCAATCGCATTTGATGCGTGCCCGCTGCCGCTGAACGACCTGTGGGACGTAGTGGAAGCATTCCCCTCTGTCAGATCGCTGACGATGGACCAATCCGTCAATGGGCTCTATGCATTATTAGGGTTTTCGGGCGAAGTGAAATGGCCCGATCTTGAAACGATCACGATCTATGACCTCATACCAATCAATGTGGAGTCTTTTTGTAGCATGGTTCAGGATCGGATACAAGCAGGAAAGCCGCTTGGAGCTGTGCGCCTGAACCGACGGAGCAGAACGGTGTTGAAAAATAAAGGACGGCTTCAATGGGTCGGCGACCGGGTCAGGGTGGAAAATCACGATTTTGAAGACGCATGGCCCCCGGGATTAGAATTTTATGACCCAGATGACAGGTAGATTGCTGACAGATAGAGTTACGATGACAAAACAGCGTGTGACTGTGACAGATGACAAATGACGGAGACTCGCGCCAATTTTATGCAAGCAGCTCAGTCAGCGTTATGTTTCTACTCGTCCGCCGTCCCCTCGCTCTTATATCGTCCCAGGTGAGCATGTTCCCGTGACCTTATCCTTCTCTCACTCTTTCCCACAGCTTTAGCGCTCTAGCCTCCAATGACTGCCCGTGTCGTCAAATTAACGGTCATAACCGATTTTGTAAGCGGGTGTCTCCTCCATCCGATCCAGCTAACTTTCTTTCAGGTCTGCGCAAACTGTTTCATAACAGAACATGAGCTTTTAAATGCCATTACATACTGCAAGGACACTCTCAACCTACCCCTGTCTTTCGAGCTCGAGCACCTCCCCTTCCGTCTCATCAGCTCTACCTGTTTATCAGAAAACACACCGAAAGTAGACAAAAGGACTTTTATGACGCAGTACATCGGCAAGGAGAAATTCACAAAGGCTGAAGCTGCGATCAACAAGTGGGCAGAAGAGAAGAGGGTTCCTATGTATGTTCCACCGGCTCTTGACAAATCCTCCATTCAATCTTTCTTCTAGTAAATTGCACGGTGTTATGAGCCAGTCAACAAGGGCGCATCGCCTGTGTCAGAAAGCCTACAAAATTGGCGGCCAACACCTCCAAGTGTCCGCTTTGTGTGCCGTATTCAAGGCCTACCTAGAGCACTGCGAAGATATTGCCGACAACTCTGTTCTAGCAGACGTTGCCCAGAAGGTCGGAATGATGACGAAGGATCAGGCACGTTTGATTCCAAAGCGGCCATCTCCTTTTCTCACTCACACCCGCAGGCTCTCGATTTCCTTGAATCGGACGAATTGGAAAAGGAAGTCAACGACATGTGCGAATCTGCACGCCTCAAGGGGATAACCGGTGTTCCAGTCACCATCATCGATAGAAAATGGGCAGTTACCGGAAGTCAATCTTCAGACGTCTATATTCAGGTTAGTGATAATCTTACGTTTTTTACCACTCCTCAAATCTCTCCCAAGATCTTTAAGAAGCTCGCAGCCGGCACTTGTTCTGCTTCTTCTCCGATGCCTTCCGGTCCCGTGGACGAAATCTGCACGTGAACCCTGCTATCGGATTTAGCTCTCTAATTTGCCAGTTCTCCTTGGTTATACCGCTACTCTCTCTTCTGTTCAGATATGGCACTGCTTTAACTCTTGTTCATTTTGTACCAACAACAGTAACGATCCATTTCATTGAAAGTGATTGACATGAAGGTCGTCTGAGACGTTAGTCTGCATCATGATACCCTTCATGATAACAAGCCCAGTAAGTTTCACGCCCGTGTCTGGCAGCGCCTAGAAATGCATTCGAGCCCGCAATTTTCCAAGTGCGTAATAATGTAAGGCCAGCGCTTCGGTTAGTACGCTTGTCCAGCGACGTCATCGCTTCGAAACAAATGAATGACGCACAATATCCAATTCACTGAAAGATTACAAATTTCTTCTTGGGTACGCTGCATGTATCTCTCAGGCTCGGTTCGGAAAATGTTTCTCGGTCGGGAACACTGGGCGTACGTATGGGTACCCTTTCTAGGCGCCCTTGTGTGGTTCGGCTGCGTACCATGAATCTTCTATCCTGTCCCCGTGCTAACTTTGTGCTAAAACAGGTACTTTGCTCGCCATGCTTATTGTCTGGCTGGCGCAAGGCCAACCAAGGCTTCCTTCTCAGGATGAATCCATAGCCTTTATATCCGATATCGGTGCCGACATCCTCAAGCCGCTGTTCATCACTGGTTGCTCGATTACAGCGACAGCGTTCGTGGTTTCGTTAGCCATTGAACGATGGCTCAGACACTCTGGCCGGTATGCTTCATTTCTCAGCCGCAGAGCGCTACCGATGAATTGACCTGGATAAGTCTGTTACCAACCATGCGTAAACGAGAGCAAGTTTTCAGCAGTCTCTCCATCTCCAGCGCTTTCATTGGTGGAATTGGATTGATTCTACTTTCCATCCTCGACACTCGAAGATTCACAAGCGAACATAGAGCGTTCCTCTTAGTATTCATAGTCGGCGTCGCACTCAGCGCCATCTTTACCATTGTCGAGGTAATTCTGTGATGGCTAAATGAGAACAATATCCTTATGAATCTCTCTTGACAGTACCGCTGGCTCAGCCGTGATTTCATCTACGCAAGCCATCTTAGGATAGCCTATATGGCAAAAGCGATCATAGCTGGTGTCCTTATCATCTTGGCTATCGTATTTGCTGTGACTCTGTATAAAGCCAAAAATGTTGGAGGTGCGTCACCGTATCCGTAAAACTTGACCTTGTTTCTCAATCACGGACTACATAGCCGTCATTGAATGGGTAATCGGCTTTGGCTTCACGTTCTACATCATAACATTATTCTTTGACCTGAGGGTTTCTAAAGGCAAGCAGCGTGGAGAGCTCAGCAAACCAAGATTTCTATCCAGTGGAACTTTGCGTGAGGTTTATGGGTTGAGAATATTCTCAAAGACGGGGCAAGCTGGCGAGGTTGCGGTATAGGACCAAACTGGGAGGAATTTTGATCATTTTTCTACTCTACTGCGCCAGTAATGACACCAGTAAGAAGAATATCACTCAACTCCCACAAGTCGCGTACTTGTGACGTTCGGGAGTTGGCACTGTAATTTCGAGTATGTACATATATGTCAATCACTATGGGCGCCTTTGGCCACTCACGCTCGCCCCTTCTCGATTGCTTTTCACGACTACTTTGACTCCAGACTGGGTAACAAACACTGTTAAAACGCGCAGATTCAATGGCAACACCGTCTTCAACGTTTCCTCGGTGTGGCGTTCTGGTCTTGGGCTCAACGTCTATTCAGTCCCTCGTTCCGTCTACGCTCATAACCCAAGTCGAATCGTTGTTGGACGCCCATAAAATCGAAGATGCCGTCGATTTGGCGGATCAGAGGAGGAAGAAGCTCCAGGCCGAGATAACTGTCAATGTCGACGAGGCATGGCATTCTTGTTCTGTTTCAATTCTATATATTCAACCATCCTTCAAACAGATTGAAGAACTCCACTACGTCTACCAGCGCATCGGTTTCCAGTGTTTCACAGAAACACTGTTCGAAGACGCCGGTAAACACCTCTTCGACGGTGACCTCGACCCAAGACTACTTATAAGCTACTATCCACACCTGCGAGGGAACTTATTCTCCCCTGATGATGCCGTTGACGTATTTCATGGCGTCGCGGATCGAATGCCTACTGAGTCCTCTGTCGAGGATATAGGTGAGTTATGGGCTATTTCTTATTTCTCCTCTCCTTTTCTTTACTGTATATATACGCGACTCTTTCCCTATTCCATTGCTTATCCGTCCGTATCTGATTTCAACCCTGATTTGAACTGCTTTTTGTACAACCCTAAATGTACAAAAATGCGCTACGTTCTTCACCTGGCACATTTCGACTTGTTCCCTTGCTGGTTGCTGGCTTACGGTGTCGGAACTGACGATAGTCGCCGCTAACCTAGTCAGGAACTACTCTCCGCACCTGGCCCCCGACACGCGAACGGCACCTCCTGCGGTTGAGTTGAGGAAAATACTTGTGATGGCTGCTGAGGAGATGTTGGAGTCCTTTTTGAGAAGGTGGAGGGTGAAGAAAAAAGTTGACGGGGAGCTGGGGAGGACGGTTGGGAAGGGAAAAGGAAAAGTGAATCCTTGCTTTCCGGTCCGTCTCTATCATTCGCTTGAAGGATGATGGGTCACGATCTCTTTCTTAGGTCGTGGACACTGTTTTGGTGAAGCTGTATACACAGTTTGAGAAAACAGATGAACTACACGCGTTTCTCCAAGAACCGAATTTTGTCGTTCTCCAGGAGGTGGAAGGCATCCTCATCGCAACACAGCAGTTCAGTGCCCTGCGCGCGCTCTACAAGTCGAATGGGGATGATTTGAAGTTGCTCGATCTCTATTCCAGGTAAATATCTTGAGACGTTACCGTAGCAGACAACTCACAAGTGTTTAGGATTATCGATGGCCGATGGAAGGATGAACAAATAACGAATCCAGTCTCTGAAATGGTTGCATTGCTACAAGAAAAAAAAGACCGCGCTTTAACACAGAAATGGGCTATCTGGTTGTTGAGGCAGGATCCTGAACGCGGGATTAAGGTCAGAGCAGCTTTTTTTCACGGGCCAAATATGCATCTCTCATGTTCTTGTTGTAAATATATAGCTGTTGATCACAAAAGATACCGGAAAACGGAAAGAACGGCCAGAAGAAGATATCGCGTTGTTGGGCCAGATCCAGGAAGCTAACGCAGCAGCGGGTCAAGAATACTTGGAGTATCTTGTGCTGCAACGCAAGTCCTCTGTGGGTCAATTCCATGCGACATGGGTGTTAGACCAAAATTGACAGAACTGCAGGTGCCAGAACTGCACACGCAATTAGCATTGAATTGTACGGATAAAGTAATATCCTTCCTTGAAAACGAAACCGTGTCGAAGTTGTGGCGTGCTAAGGGTATGTTTAGTGCACATCACACGGCCTATCGACGTCTGAACTTTCTCTTTCAGCGTCATCCTACGCTTCTTCACAAACGTCAATTGAAACACAGTTTCTCTCATACTTTTCATCGACAACGCCCGACTCAGATCACAAACGTGCAAGACTAAAATTGATACTATTTCTTGCGGGCTCGTCGCTTTACGACCCTTTAGCTGTCAAGAGTCGGCTAGAAGGACGAACGAGCGTGCTCGGCTTGGAGTTTGCAATCCTAGACGCTAAGCTAGGCGACCATCGATCGGTTCTGACCACACTTGTTCATGAAATTAGGGATACGGCTTCTGCTGAACTCTATTGCACACTTGGCGGCGACGTCGTCTCTCGGAGAGTGGCAGTAGCAGTAGCAGAGAGTTGTGGGCTGCAAGCCTGGACGTCAGGGCTCTTCTATACAGCATCTAGTGGTGCTGCACGCTCGAAAGAGGGTGATATCGATGAGGAGAAGAAGCAGAGATTGTTGAGATTATTGTTGGAGGTTCACATGAACGATCCGTGAGTCATGATCCGGGTCTTCTAGAGCATAAATTAAAAGGAGTTGGAATCTAGCAAAGGTACACCTGTCCGGATGGCAAAGTTATTGAATTCGCAAGCTGTAAACTTGGACACCGTCGACGTGCGCTTCGTGATAACGATGTAGTTTTTTTAACTAATTCAGTTTCATATCTAGGTGATATCGCTAGTACCGCCAAACTGGCCGCTACAAGTTCTTTCATCGTTTCTTGCGCGCTCCTTTCGTCGGACTGTGCATCTTCAACGGGAAGGTACAATTGTCAAGAACATTAGCGCAGGTCAAAATCTCGAGGTATATCTATTGCCGCTTTGCACTCTGCTGTGTTTCGCTAACCGGTTGTTGTTAGGTCCAAGACAGGACATGGCACATCTTACGTGAGGAGGGTTACGATCTTGAAGAGGAAATTGAGACACCGGATGAGGATGAGTTTGTGTATGACGAGAAGGGGGCTCTGGTGGAGAAGCTTGCGGCGCATACCTCTCATGAACGGGAGGTACACGAGAAGCGAGGGCTGCATGACATGAATGGGGCTGACGACGTTGGGGCTGAGGATGGACGCACTATGATTTGATGATGACCATGCACTAATATTCGGACAGTAATATCAAATGCTCTCTGCTATAAGAAAGTAATCAGCACGCGCTAAATCATAGCTATGCGACCAGTGCATGTCTCGTTTGAGTCCTCTCGATGATAGAACTCACGAGCGTTCGGAGTAATACCCTTATTGACTTTCTCCCAAATAAAATACTCTCCAGATGACATTTCCCAGTTAATGGGGTGAAATGCGTCGACAACAACATCAAAAGACGTTCACCGATCTCTCTAGAGCATGCTAGAAATTTTCAATCAAAACAATTGTATGCTCATTATGAATATCTATACTACTACAATAGATTGATAATATAAGCCATGGGTGCGAAATAGTTCAAGTTGGCATGATGAATATCTTGTCTCTCCCTATCAATGGTGACTCACCACGGCCAAGAGGGGCAGCAAACCCCAGAAGACAGCTGCTACAAGTGATAGAAACATTAGAATTCTAGTGCAAAAAGTTTGAGATGCCAGTTGGGCGAACCTCGGGCGGATCAAAAGCAGCGTCGAGCACCACTCCTTCGACACCTTCAGAGACTAACCAGTGATCACACCCTCAGGCATGGGTTCTACCTCCGCTTCCGATAGCCGATTTGGAACATCGGATATCCAATGATAAAAGTCACCACCCGCCTTCCAAAACGGCTTCATTTGTCGAAGTAATGTCATTTCCTCATCATCGTCCTTTCGTGGATGATCCGCCAAAAAATCTTCCGAAGCCAGCAAGAATTGGTACTTTTCCCATTGTGTAGAGGTAATGACTTTGTATACTGTATTTGAGCACCCATATGCAAAGATCCTGTATTGCGGGTGTGCAGACGGATAATGTTGTCGCCCCGGTTCTGCAATTGTAATCTTCGAAGGCGTCTGCCATTTTAACTGTGATGTTCCAGGCGATCCACACTTCTTTCCTTTGTCCTTTGTAGGTTCGGATGTGTTTGAATTAGATGGTTGTATGCCAAGCTCCATGGCAAGGGTGATGTAAGGGCGTTGTGATGCTTTAGTGCTTTCAGAATGGGGAAAGAATTTGATCGTTTTTTCGTCAACCTTATAATCAGCCATATTACCCTTCGTTTTCCGTGTTTTGACCGAGATCAGCATGCCCGTCACTGCTTCCTCACATATTGTAGCATCTTTGTGTAAAAGTACAGGTATGACGTGGTCAATGCTGCACATCCCCTTGGCAGCAATGATTGCCATTCCCCTAATAAGTGCAACCCAGGCTGCATCACTTGTGGTACCACTCTCATCAGCCATCTTACCAAAATGTGTGAACCTGACCTTTGCATTCTGGAACACTTCTCTGAATGGCCTTGTGTCCTCAACGTTGTTCGGAATGCAGTCCAGAATCTGTCCGGCATAGGGGGATGCGAATAATTCTTCGATAAACGTGATCACAGATGCTCCTCTGCTGTACCACGGCTTCTCTTTCCAGTCCCTGGAGTTGTCAGTGGCTGGACTTTTGGATTCCCGTTCAATCGCTCGATCATAGGCCAAAGTCAATAGCGCTCGAGCGACAAGCTCTCCGCATTCTACCTTATCAAGACGGCCTGAGTCCAAGTTGTTCTGGAGTACATTCACGATAGAGTCAGGATTCTTGGAATGAAAGACACCCATTTGTTGGGCAGCAGCTTCAGCCAATAAAGGCTCAGAAGGATACCCCGACCAGAAATATTCCAGTGTCTGGGGGATAGAGAACACCGTCCGCATATGACTTGCCACAAGCTCTGCTTCAAACGCACGAGTAGCTTCTTGCCAAGGCTCATAGTCAAACATCAAACGGAGGTCAACAACGGCAGTGCGAGCATGCTTCGTGACATCAAGATAATCTACATCGATATCATTTTGGCACAGGAGTTTGGAACGAGCCAAGTCAATGATGAGGGGCAGGACTTGGTCCTTGCTATCGCCTGCACTTTGGATCATTGTCCAGAACCTGAAATAAAATAAAATAAGTGGTCACTGTAGAATGGTTATCCACTCACAGAGGTCGACCAAACTGCGCCATGAATTCGATGGTGCATGTATCCTGAAGTCGTAATGTGTTGGATGCAAGAGGTAACATGGGACCACAATCAAAAGGTGTTTCCGTTATAGTTGGTTGAAGCTCGTCCCAGTCCTGGCGAGCACGAGCCGATCTGGCATACGGTGCACTTGACATGTGAGACACTGTTGAAAGGAAGATGACCATAAGCGGTTGAGAGGAAAGAGAACCTATCGCCGCGAAAAGTACGTCTAATCTATCATATTTGTTGGAAGGAGCTGAGACAGTGCTGAGCGAATGGAATTCGTCAAAATACATGACAACTTTGATCTTTTCCTCAAAAGGTCGTGTGGGCTTTATACAGCAATCGATGGCGGTAGAGAGTTGGTTAAATGCTACGCGGGTCTCCGTTGCAAAATCCTAAGAGCACGCAAGTCAGGTTGGAGCGTGCCCTGGAGCCTAATGACACACCTTTACAACGATGTTCTTTTCTAATTCAGCCTTGTACCAACTTTGTCGGAAAGCTTGCACAACCGAATCATACAGAGATTGGCGATTACCATCACTCTCTAGATAACAACGCCAGGATGTCGCCAACGTGGCGTAGCTCGACACAGGCTTGCAAAAAAGTCCTGGCAAAATGATACAAATCTCTTCAAACACGTGCCGTAGGAACCGCAGGTAATATGCGTGCAGTTTATCAGTAGACCCTCGTTCATCGAGAAGGGCAAGAATTTGGGCGTCCGGTGGCGGGAAGGCAAGATCTGGCAGAATCGATCTCAATTTATCTCGTAAATAGAACGGAGGAAATCACATTGCGAGTCCTCGGTCGGACGAATGTTGAAAGGTATCGTGAAAACCAAGTGTGCCAGATTATCTACCATTCGCGACTTGCCACTTCCAGAACTTTGGATGATGGAGACAGTGTTGGACGAATGTCTCATCCGATTTAAGCTGTTGTACAGGATTTCGTGGTAATTGCCACGATATTGTTCCTTCCACGCAGTATATATCGCTGGATGGAGTCAGTCGGAAAATGAAACAAAAAGGAGTGTAAATACCACGATCTAAGGTATTGCAATTAGATAATGTATAGGTAATGAGTAAGAAACTCACCTGGAAAGGTATTAAACCTTCGGTAGAACTTTTCCTGGTTGGACAACTTGGGCTTGCTTGGGACTATAAAATCAGTGAATCAGCACGGTCCAAAAGAGGGGGAACAAGAAGACCTCACCATTTAGGATCTCTATGAGAATATGAGACAGGGCAATCACCATAACGGAGGGTACTCACTCATTTTCCGGATGTTCTTAAAGGATTGATGACTCCACGCTCTTTTCAGCTCGTCGGCTAATCCGTCATGCTTTGCAAGTAAAGTTTTGCATTCACTAAGGTTGGTGTATTTCGATTCTAGTTTTCCATTCGAAGAATCTACGATTATCATAAGCAATGATGCAGCGGTTTGCACCGTCTCGGGAGGCTTGCAGGTCTCGAGGACTTGATCATCCATTAGACGGTGCGTTTCATCACCGAAAACGTCTTCAACATATTCGAAAGAACGGGAAATATCCATATGGTGGATATTAGAAGGCCGTTGGTCTCCTGGAGGACATATCATTCCCGCACGTGACTACTGCGTCACTCCGTCGCGTTCTCCATATAAGTCGCACGGGTCAAAACATTGCAAGGCGAGCGTTGTGCCATTGAATGTAAGTCTTGCTCCTTGAAAGACAAGCCATGTCGGGTTTGACAGACCACGCAGTCCAAATGTCAGACGTCCGAGCTCTCCTAAAGGCGAAACGACAGGAAGCGCGCATTTCGCACCGCTACGCTTCGTACAATGCAAACGGTCAACTCCGATGTCTAGCCTGTGGGACAGTGATCAAACACGCCTCGGCATGGGAAGGGCATCTGGGTAGCAAAGTTCACCGATCCTCTGTTGCTCAGAAGAGGGAGGAGGAGGAGGCCAAAAGTCGATCAATAGCAGGACTGGCAGGCAGCCAAAGAACTTTAGACAAGCATCACGTTGATGCCGATGATATACCCGCGAAGAGAAGAAGATTGGACCAAGAAATGAATGCCCCATCTCCCCCCACCGTCGTCTCAGAGCCATCACGTATTCTCGCAGAGGAAGGCATTGGGGACGTGGAATCTGAATATAGGCAGTTCCAACTCGAAGTCTTGGCAGTATCTGATGCTGATGAGAAGTACGAAGGAGCGACGGTTGTTGCGGAACCAGAACTCTTTGTCGATCCCGATCCCCTGAGCGGCAGCCCGGAAGCGCCGACGTCAAGAGAAAAAAAACTGGATGACGATCAAAGAAGGGTGGAAGAGCGTGAAATGATATTAGACAGATTGTTGGATGAAGAGAGGGCACAAGAAGATGCTGATATGAGGGTAAATCTCATGAAGAAACGACTAGAGGCAATCAAAACGAAGCGGCGAAAATGACAGTTCCAAATATTATTGCTCTTCATCTTTTCCTAGTATTGTACGATCTATCCAGCGTGACCAATCTGCCCCTTGCTTGTGCAACATCATAAGCGCAAGAATTACAGGAAGATACCATAAACTGTGGTGAAAAAGAGTTTTGGCATCAGCTTCAGCACCCCTTTTCCAGAATCTCCATGCAGCCCGCACACAGATCAAATTGGGAAACAACGCAGATACAGCGAATGTCCACGTCGTCAGGCCGGATAAAGGGACCAGAACGGAACAGATAGGGAGAAGTAGGAGGGCATGTCGCAAAGAAACGAGCGCGTTGTGGGTTGGATTGGTCACACAAAGCATATGATAACCGGCTTGCGCGTATGAATCCCGCACGGAGTGTGAGAGAGCATTGAAGTGGGGAAATTGCCAGCTGAAATGTAGCATGCAGAGTGTTAGCGGTGGGAGAATGTCGGTAGACATATAAAGCCCTGGAAAGCTGTAAGGCAAGGATGGAACACTTTTTTTACCAAGTACATACATGATACTGCATGGGGGTCACAGGCAGCCCAACCCATAAGGGGTGGCAAAGCTCCGACTACAGCGCCTACCCATGTGTTGAATGGCGACTTTCTTTTCATCCAAGTATAAACGCCAGCGTAAAGGGCGATGTTAGAAAAACCCAAAATGGCAGTGGTAGGGTTAACCATGGTCCAAAGGAGGGCTGGACCTGCTATGCCAGTGAAAGCCGCAAAACCAGCTGCGTGCAAGGGGGATATAGCTCTACGGACGAGAGGTCTGGATCTTGTTCGGGCCATCTGTGCGTCAAAAGGCACCTCCTGCAGCTGGTTCAGGGTGTTGGCGGAAGCTGAACAGAGTGCAGTGCCAAAGGCTGTGGAGAGAAGAAGAGGAAGGGAAGCAGGTGAGGGAGAAAGAGCAACGCCGGACATTGCGGTAAGGACGACGAGAGAGGTGAGACGGGATTTGGAGAGCTGGAGATAGACATTGAGGAGACGAGGTGGCGAGAGCGGTTTGTAGGCGGATATTGGAGGGAGACGAAGGAGGACAGAGGGCTTGGATGTGGGCAGCCAGCGAGCGTTATGGCTGAAGAAACCTGCTGTCCGAATCATAGTAGCAAACCAAATTCTCCTTCCTTCCCACGCGTACTCCTCAATGCCTGGCACCCATCTCCTTCCTCCAAATCTCCTCAAACTCTTTGCCCCCCGGCCCCCTTTGCCCTACACCAGGCCGGTGGGAAAAGACATCGACCGCATAAAATCAAAGAATGTCACCGGTGTCGGCTCTCTTCTCGCCCTCGTCAGGGAGTCAAACACCCAGTCACTCATCGCAAGCAATGGCGAAAACATGGAAGAAGGCGAAGAACCTTTTTTTACTCTTGCAGAAGAAGTCAAACGTCAAATCCGCAGAGAGGAGCGCAAGGCAAAGAGAGCAGATGACTTCAAAGTAGCAAAAGAAACCTGTGTGTGCTTTTTCATCAACTTTTCTCCTCCACCTCCCTAACCCTCTATCTCTGCCAACAGACAAACCCGCGGATGATGCAGAGGCTATCGGGGATCCCTATAAAACTCTCTTTATCTCACGACTGGTCAGTAAAGGCACCAATTACTCCTTCTACAGCCGTTTGCTGACTTGTCGCTTCCAGCATAAAACTGCAACAGAAACTGATCTTCGTAGAGAATTCGAAGGTTACGGAACTATTGAACGTGTTCGTGTCGTGCGTGACAAAAAAGGACGCAGTCGCGGCTACGCTTTCATCGTTTACGAACGGGAACGTGACATGAAAGGTTTGTATAGGACTCTCTTAGTGTCGTAGGCGGGGCAAGTAATTCACCTTCCTTCTAGCTGCCTACAAAGAGTCAGACGGTTTACACATCATGGGTAAACGGATCCTAGTTGACGTGGAGCGCGGTCGTACCGTTCGCGGATGGAAACCCCGTAGGCTGGGGGGAGGTTTGGGGGGCCGTCCAAAACGTCCTGAACCAACTTCCGTAGCCCCGCCGCCGCGAGCATTCCGCGGCGGTTTTGGTGGTGGTGGTGGTGAAAGAGGAGGAGGAGGAAGGGGCGGTGGTTTTCGAGGTGGTAGGGGAGGCGGCTTCGGAGGACGCGGTGGGTTCGGTGGTGATCGCGGTGGGTTCGGTGATCGCGGTGGGTTCGGTGATCGCGGTGGGTTCGGTGGTGACCGTGGTGGGTTCGGTGGTGACCGCGGTGGGTTCGGTGGCGATCGCGGTGGAAGCTACCGTGGAGGATTTCAAGGAGGTAATCCTGAAGGTGGGTATAGAGGCGGTCATTCTGGCCCAGGCTTCCGAGGTAAGGAAGACGGCGGAGGCGGCTTCAGGTGTGTTTCGTCTCGCTCTTGGCGGGGATCCTCTGCTTATCGTTGCTCTATCAGAAGTGGTCGCGGCATTGGTTATCCTGGCGGCGGCTTTAATGAAGGTCCCCCAAACGGCTATGGCCCTGCCCATGGTGGCCCAGGCCCATATGCTTCCGGTGGAAGCGGAATGATGGGCGGTGGATACGGTGGTTCGGGTTTCCGAGGCGAGCTCAAACGCGAAGGTCCCAGCGGTCATGATGACAGGGAAGTTAAGCGACCTCGTTATTGACCTACAGCTGTTCAAAGGTATTCTATCATTCTCACCTCTGGTAGCTTCTTCAAGCTTCCAGAGGCCAGCAACCCGTGCTTGTTGGTCAGTATTAATTTCTTATGTAGCTCTTGTTGTCACTCCCTAGTAAGTATCGGCTCTGCAGCAAGTCCGATCTTGCTGTTGAGAGGCAAGTATAAAATTTACCAAAATCGTTATGCTGCTTGGTATGATCCCTTTTTGCCGAAACCTGGGCCTCAAGCATATTGTTACTCTATGAGTCTACATGTATATCTATAATATATTCTCAATTACATGGAAGGTGTAATGTGCGCTTCACATTCTCCACAGCGGCAGCGTCCCCGGTATTCTGAAACTGGATTAGTTCATTAACCGACTTTGAGGTGAGATTCCAACCTTTGTGAGGTCGTCACTAATCTTGATGCAAGGAAACCCATTCACGCTGAATAACTTTATCACAATGTTTAATGGCTTGCTTTTATTCGCCAAACCACTTGAAATGGACCGAAAGTCGTTTGTCAGAAATGTCCCAATCCCAAAGGCGACTGTTCGCGGCGGTCAGTCACTGTGTAGCGGAGATGGTATCGAGAACCTTGGGGGAGCTCCAGGCTATTGCACTGCGCCTTTATACGTAAAACCTTTTCCACATCCAAGGAGTCCGAATAAACCAAAGTCTTGCGAGACGGATCAATATTGAGCGATTCATAAAATCTTTTCGCTCGTGGGCCGAACTGGAAGGGATCACCAGAATCTTGTCGTATCGCTTGCCACCTTTGCACCCGTTCAGGGTCCTTTTCCAGCTCCTGGGTATAGAGCAGATGAGAAAGCGAAAAGGTTAGAGTAGAAGAGTAAGCACACTAAAAAAGCACTCGGTCGAGAACGTGTCTGTCAATGCGATGAGAGTGGCTTTGGTATAATAAACGTCCTCCCAGAGGGCCAGGGCTGTCAAGTTGGCATTCTCATAGCCTTTGAGGGCAGCGACCTTTACGCGTGATCAGTGGTACCGTAAGTTGTGTCCACGATTGTGTCTTACTGCCATAAACCATTCACTAATCGCCTGAGAGTCAGATGTATGCAAGCCATGTGAAAAATTCCATACTGGGCAATCGTGCCAATTGGCGAAACACCGTATTTATGCGCTAAATGCACCTGTTGCACCAAGTGACAAAAGTGCACACCACAAATATTGAGGACGTACATTGCTCGTGCCATTAAAGGTACCTGTTTTGCAAACGTTTGAAGCCCGCATCAAACCTTGCATCACAATATCTTGTGTCGTGTAAGAGCGTCGGCGACGAGTGCCGAATTCACTGAATGAGCATCCAGCTTCGAGGATTGTCTTGCCTTTTTGGAAAGCAAAATCTAAAAATATGTTTATTCCATTTCTGCGGGGGTGAGCGAAAGAGCCCACCAACCCTCTTGGCCAGTATAATCCCAATCAGTGTCGACGACCTGAAAGTACGTCTCACTAAGACACGCCATAAGGGGAACCTCCCACATGATGGCCTCCGCCCAAGGACCCCTAATGTCAATAGATATGTTGCCGAACTCACCCGACGTCTCTGATCCAGGGACGAATATGACATCAACCTGCTCGGGCTTATAGCGGTACGAAGATAAGTAGGCGAGATAGTCCTGGGTAAGATATGGGCAAGTAACAGCAAGCCAGTCCTTCTCTGCAGGTGTAAGAGCGAGCTCAGAAAACCCTTGGACTAAAATCAGCCAACGGGTCCTGTGCTGAAATCTGACGAGGCACTTGCGAGATATCGCAGCACGAAAACGCTCTGCACATTGGAGGGAGAATTGAGCGTTGTGGCTTCGGTTTGTGAAGCGATAATTGGCGTCTATGTCAGGGAAATGGTACAGAACCGCTTGTTGCATCGTCAGCTGGTCATGCCTTATGGACTGTGTGGGATATTAGGTGTGAAAAGTACGATACTTTGTACAGATCCGTGTCTAAAACGGACCGAGGAACGGCCAGTGCCTGAGGAGGGTCGCTTGACATGATGATGCAAAGTTTAACGTTATGTTGCCTTTCCTGGTCATCACCACCACTCTTCACAACAAATGGTCCGTAAGAGTTCACACAGCTATTGTAGGACATTCTGAATACCGTGTCGTAGGGTTCTCGAGTTGAAGTGTTGAATGACCACGGGTATCGTTCCGATGGTCGGCGACAGTTTGAACTACGAGACATAGGCATAGATCTGTCGCAACAAAACTTTGCAGACGGGTCGGCGATCATAAGTCATGGCCTTACCCAGGTCCTCGTCTCTGTCCTGGGTCCAAGAGAAGCTAAAAGTCGTTCACAAACCATACATGATCGGGCTAACATTAACGTGGAGTTAAACGTCGCTGCGTTCAGTACAGGCGAACGACGCAGAAGATCAAAAAATGACAAGTGAGATTTCACAAATTGTCTCGAGCCATGTAACCCTTATGTGCTAGACGAATTTTGGAGATGGCAGCTGCGATCCGATCGACCTTTGAGCCTGTCATCCAGACAAACTTATTTCCAAGGTCACAAATTGATATCTATGTACAGGTGCTCCAGCAGGACGGAGGCGTTCTACAAACTTGCATTAACGGGACAACACTGGCTCTTATCAATGCAGGCATTCCGTTGAATGACTTTGCCTGCGCGATAACGTGCGGAGCGCATTCAACATCCCCTCTTTTGGACTTGTCGTTGCTTGAAGAGAATGATTTGCCACATATGACAATTGCGATGTTACCCAAGACCGGCAGGGTTACTCTAGTAACAATGGAGACACGATTACACGTGGATAGATTTGAAGAGCTACTCGGGCTTGCATTAGAAGCAGGCAACGTCCTGCACGAGGAAATGAAACTAGCCATCGACAAAAGATCAAGAACTTTGGTTGCCGCGATGAAAATAACATGGCCAGGAGTTGGTGAGGATTTGGTCGAGAAGGATTTTGACCATTGATATTAATGGACTTTTACTTGTATCACTTTTTTTGAATTTCTATTCTCTTAAAACATGCAAGCCATTTATCACCCTCATTCCGCTCTACCTTCTTTCCCTCCTCAGTGCTTGAGTAAACCGCGTCCAGAATAGGCCCGTTCCCTTGCACACGAAGGGTCTCTTCGTCTATCGGCTCAAAGAGAGGGAATGCCTCCAGATGAGACTTCATCCATTCATGGAGATCCTTCACATCTGTGATTGTGTAGATGATGCCCCCTGGCCGGAGCACATACGCGTATTCCGCCAGCAAGGTCGGTGATATGATACGAGCTTTGTGCTTGCGTGACTTGAAGTGCGGGTCAGGGAAGAGGAAGAACATGGCCGACAAGGAATGTTTAGCAAAGTAATTTGGCAAAAATTTCATGGCATTGGCTCGGACAACAGAAACATTGCGGTAGTGTGCGTTTCCTGATGCTGCTTGGGTAGTTGCAGCTGCCACGCGTAACGCAGAGATACGATCAAGGACATATTGAGAGACTTGCACCCGGATTTCCAGTCCTTTTTGCGGTAGATAAGCAAAATCAACGGTACTGCAACTGCAAGTTTTTTACATACCAAGCATGAGTGTATCTGGAAACAGCGGCGCGAGAGAGATCAAGAGCCCACCAAAGCCGCATCCAATATCAGCAAACGCGGGCCTCTTATCAGTACCTGCGATTGGAAAATGAGAAGTCCAATCCACTTGTTCAGGGTGACACGGATAGATTAACGAATGATCAGAAAACGGGTTAGCATGGGCCCGCTGTCGGTAGTGCTTTTTCTACATATGTAAATGTTCAGTCCTAATAAAAGTCGGAGAAGGCGTTTTATGACCTGAGGAAGCAGCCCATTGTTGTCGTCCTTTTCGAAGTTTTCTCCAACCCGCTTCCGTTTCGCCATCGAACCAGTTAATAAGGCGGGACCAAATAGGCGTAAGCAATCGCCCCAGGCACACACGATCACGTGACGTGGAGGAACCCGGGAAGAGCTATATTAAAGAACTGAGTGAACCAAATTTTATATCTTAACTTGCCACCGAACTCCCCTTATGATGATGCTCAAGACTGCCGTACGTTATTGCTCTATTATAACCAAGCGACTAATTTATTCATACGCCGTAGTCCCGTACGTCCTTCATCCGGACTTCCTTTGCGACGGGCAGGTATTTGTCTTCAAAACCCGTGTCTCTTAAGGAACGGCTTGCACAGCTCATTCCAGGAGAAATAGAACATGTTCGTATTCCTATGTTATGTCTGGCTTATTTGCTTCAGCTTTTCAAAGGTTAAAGCTGTACGTGCGGAGCACGGTAAAAAGACCTTCGGTCCCGTTGTGGTTGACCAGTTATACGGGTGAGCCATGACATTCCTCTCTGCGAAACAGTCTCTGAGCGATACACAGAGGCATGCGTGGTCTACCTGCACTAATCTGGGATGGGTCAGTATTGGACCCTGGTGAGTTTGGCCTGACTTCCCTCAACACATACTCATCAGCTCAAGACGAGGGCATTCGGTTCCGTGGCAAGACTATTCCTGAATGCCAAGAATTGTTGCCCAAGGCACCCGGCGGATCCGAACCTTTGCCCGAAGGCTTGTTCTGGCTGCTTGTCACGGGTGAAATTCCAAAGCAGGAGCAAGTCGTCGAGCTATCAAAGGAATGGGCTGCACGCTCTGCGCTTCCCGAATTCGTGGAGGAGATCCTTGATAGGTGTCCGCCCACACTTCACCCTATGAGCCAATTTAGTATGGCCGTCACGGCAGTAGGTAGTCTCCCCATGGAGATGGAGAACTTTATTGCTTATCTTTCCAGTTAAACCACAATTCGGCATTCGCAAAAGCCTACCAGGAAGGTATCTCCAAAAAAGACTATTGGGGCCCAACGTTCGAGGATGCAATGGATCTGTGATCATCATTTATTCCAGAATTGGCATAATACTAATATTTTTGGAAGGATTGCCAAGTTGCCTAACATCGCCGGTCGCATTTACAGGAATGTATTCGCTGATGGAAAACTCCCGGCCATTGATGCAGAGAAAGATTATTCGTGGAACCTTTCCAACCTCCTCGGCTTCGGCGATAACGCTGGCTTTGTGGAACTGATGCGATTGTATCTTACTATCCACAGGTTGGAATTTATCTCTATTCCGAATGTTTATGTGATAATTGAACTTTATTAGTGACCATGAAGGCGGAAATGTTTCTGCTCACACTGGGAAGCTTGTTGGCTCTGCTCTGTCAGACCCATTCCTAGCGTATGCAGCTGCTCTAAATGGTCTCGCTGGCCCTTTGCATGGTCTCGCCAACCAGGAGGTATTGCTTTGGCTGCGCAAGCTGCAATCCCAAATAGGTGAAGAACCATCCGATGAGGCCATCAGGGAATACATCTGGTCTACTTTGAAGGCTGGTCAAGTGGTTCCTGGCTATGGTCATGCGGTTCTCAGGAAGACAGATCCTCGTTACACAGCACAACGCGAATTCGCACTGAAACATATGCCGAATGACAAGATGTTCAAATTGGTTGGCCAGATCTATCAACTTGTGCCTGATATTCTTCTTGAGGCCGGAAAAGCCAAAAATCCATGGCCAAACGTCGATGCCCATTCTGGCGCTCTTTTGACTCATTACGGGCTCACTCAGATGCAGTACTATACTGTCCTATTCGGTGTCTCGCGCGCATTTGGTGTAGCAGCCCAATTGATTTGGGATCGGGCTCTTGGTGCTCGTCAGTACACTTTATGTCCTAATACTTGTCATTGATGCTGATGATAATGTTCTTAGCTCTTGAGCGACCCAAGTCATATTCCTCCGACGCCATTAACAAGATTTTCGCCCAAAAATCCTGATTTTTTAGATTGTAGTGCAGATAGACATTAGAGTTAGTATACGCGCTTTCGTATAATACAAGTACTAGTGCTGGATAACGGAAAAGACATGCTCTTATGAGTGTCGGCGGTTTTTCTGAAATTTCATTGTGCGGTTCAATGGCGTCACATTAAGTAGCGACTGAGTAAAATATTCTCGATGTAATTATTTGACAGAGCAGCCTGACTGGTATCTATTCAGGGATCTAGCGATGCTGGGAAGCTTCCATTCTCGCGGTGCTCATCCCATCTTGAAATCTGGATACCAGTTAGAAACGTCCATTGCGAGGAATGAAATTAACGTACCCATTCATCTACCAACCCATATATATCAGTGAAGGGACAACACTAATGAGCTCAACGACGTACTGGGACAGAGAGAGTTGTACGCCTTCTTGAATTGCTTGCATGGTGCGAAATCGTCTCCCTTTGCTGCAACGCATTTGAAATAATCCACGTAGTTTTGGAAGCTATATATCCAAGTTAAACCGAAAAGAATGAACTGGTTGATAATTCTAACCAATTCCGTGTCTGGTTTTGATTGGGGAAGCGGGCTATGGGTCATGAATGCATGTCAAGAATTGTCAGAGTAGTCGTATAAAATGCTCACCGTCAAAGCCAACGGTCTGCATGACATATTTGCTATGTGGGTTGAATAAATGCTCCATGCGAATAAAAGACTAATACCTGGAGAGTTCAGAAGATTCAGACATGTCTACGAAGAACGCGAGTGATTGGCAAAGTTGAAGAATTCCAATTCGGATGTTGGCGGAATGCAACTTCTGACGTAAGCAAAAGGCTACTAGTATGGATGCTCTCAAAGCTGTTATTGCCGACAAGCGCAAAGCCGCCGAAGATGATACACCAACAGGTCGGCAGACTAAATACATGCGCAGAGGAGACATGGAACGTATGAAGGAAGAACAAGAAGCAAAGACTCGGGAAGAGAACAAGTTACTGGAAGAAACGCAGAGTCCCATCCAGTCCAATGCGAACGTGACGAAGGTGCGTGCGTGCATGCCATATGAGCTACTAGGTTGTCAATCATACCATGCAGAGTAAGTCTCCTTCTGTGCCTCGTGAGTTGGAATCGCCAAACCCGGAAGCTGCGTTCAACATTTCCAACGAGGAGACAATACGGCGCCTCAGAGCCAAAGGTCAACCCATACGGCTATTCGGCGAAAACGACAAAGATCGGAGACTACGATTGAGGGCTTTAGAGCTGATTGAGGAGAAAGACCATGAACGTCAAGGAGGTCAAAACGACTTCAAAAAGGCGTTGGAGGACGTCGAAAATGTTGAACGGGCACTTAAAAATAAGAACGAGAAAGGAAAGAAGAAAGAAGAGACGAGCATAAGTCCCGTCGGGACGCTAGACCTGGGCCTCTTGAAGACAGAACCTGACAAGCTGTATCCTATGATATACTATGCTCTCAAGCGAACCCTCAAGGACTGGGAAGAAACGCTAGACGAGCGACCAGGTAATACACTGCTGCCATTGACTGCTAGGCACTAGTCTCATTCAGCAAAGATCAGATCAAGCGGTCAACGCAAGGAAAACTGGCCGCCGCAACTCAAGTTCAATCAGCACAGTACCTCAAACCTCTATTTAAGACACTAAGATCACGGGTGCGAGTCAACGTACGTTCGTTTCTACGGCACTGTTTTAATTCGCACACAGTCCCTGCCAGAAGATATGCTCACGCGCATTGCCGAAATCGTATGTTACATGCAGAAGCGCGAATACCAACGTGCTAATGACGCGTACTTGCGATTATCCATTGGTAATGCTCCTTGGCCAATCGGAGTGACCATGGTTGGGTAAGATGACTGATGCTTATGGCCAAAAACCGATCCTGAACCTTTGGATGATAGAATTCACGAGCGTTCGGCTCGCGAGAAGATATCCGCTGATCAAGTTGCTCACGTCCTGAATGACGAAGTCAGTCGGAAATATATACAGAGCCTGAAAAGGTGTGTAATAAGGCACCGTTCACGCAATGTTACATTCCAAGTAATATTCATATCTCAGGTTATTGACTTTCTCCCAAACAAAATACCCTCCAGAGGACATTTCCCAGCTAATGGGGTGAAATGCCAGGCTTGCTCGAACTGTATTATTGCTATGTTGACCACAAGCGAGTTTTCGACATCACATCAAAAGTTTGTGCGTCTGAGTGCTCAGAGTATGCTAGGGGGGTTCAATCAAAACAATCATTACGACTACTACAATAGGTTTATAATATACTGCATGGGTGTTGGGCTGACCAAGAGTAGGACTAGCATCCTCTTCTTCGACACCTCCAGAGCGCAAACGAACTAGCGATCACACCTTAAGTTCAGGCGTGGATTGTACCATTATTGTACCACCTCTTATGATAGCCGACTTGGAATATCGCTTATCCAACGATCAAAGTCACTGATTGGCACACAGATGGTTGGGATGTAGATACTAGACCGAAACTATATAAACAGCGGTGTTGAGCAAGTAGACAATATGTGCGCAAAAGACAACTTTTTCACTTTCCATCTTTCTTCCGTTGTTTGCCACGCGTTCCAGCATCCGTTGTGGAGGCATGTCCCAGGTCTCTTATGTGTGAAAACAGCTGCGTTCTGCTTGGAAATGATGATCCGCAAACATTACAGCGATGCTTCTTGGAATTAGATGTGTTAGCAGTACATGCATGTACAGTCTGGAAAGACGAACCTGTTGTTGAGTAGTTTCCGTGTTCCTCTGAGCTTGCCTTGCGCGCCTCTTTTCTCTCTTTGATATGTGCTGGGTGTTATCTTCTCTGACACTAGAGAATGAAGGGTCTGTATCTGTATCTACCTCCGGTGCCTCACTGCTGTGCGGTTCCGTTGGTGTTGCATCAGATCCTTCACTTTCGTCTATGGCCCCTACGACTTCACCCTCCTGTGTAGTTTCGTCGTGATCTTCCTGATGCTGTTCGTGTGCGGTGGATGATTGGGTATCACTGTCTACCGCAGTCGGAAATCCGTCCACCTCATGCTCTGAATCCGAATTTTGCAATCCTAATAGTTCATGTTCCTTCTGCATATCTTGTTTGAGGGTTTCCACGTTTTTCAAGTGCTTTCTACTCCTCTCATGATTTAGCCACGCAGCTTCGCTTCGGAAAATCTTGTCGCAGGCAATGCACTCCCACTCCTCAGGGTTCTCGCCCTGTATTTCGGACCAGTCCACCTCGGTGTCGAGTGCGTTGTGTTCAATTCTCTGCCAATCCTGCTCCACGTATGCTCCTCTTTCCTTTCTGCGTATGGGAGCTTGCTTGATAGGTTTAGCCGACGATTGGTTCGTCTTCGTTTGCTGATCGAGGTAAGATTTGTAACGTGGATCACGCTTCCGCAGGAATTTGGCCAAGGACTAAACAGATTATGGCATGTGCATAGGAAGCAGTACTTGTATCGGCTCACCCTCACGGTGTCATTATATTCTTTGCGAGCATCTTCACGGGCCTTGTTGTTATCCTTTTCCATTAACCTTTACAATTTCATGTAAGAAAACACCAGACGTATTATCATCTACTAACCTTCGTGTGCGACGATCGGGGGCATCTCCAACATTCCATCTATCGTACCAGGAAAAATCCTTGTTGGTTGAGAAATTTGTCCAGATCGCGTAGAAAGACTTGGCAGAGACGTCATCGATTTGTTTACTCGAGGCTGACCATGGCGAATCAGCAGTTCCAAACGATGGAAAATCGACATCTGTGGAATAATACGACTCTTCAGAGGCCAAACGAGAAAATAAGTTGTGGTATATAGAAAAGAATCCCTGCAATGGCGCCTATGATGTATCAATTGAACAAAATGCAAGCAAGCAAAACTAACATATTCGTCTTCATCAAAGCTAAGCCACAAAGTGGCATCGAAGAATCTTGCTAAATGCCGCGCTGTTAGACCTCTTCCCCGGGTACGAGGCAATGGACCACCGCGGCGGACATCATTCAGCACGTCGTCTGCGTCCGGTTCGGGGACCAGTGTGGCTCTGTGCGAATCATACCAGGCTCGCTCCTGTTCGCATTATGAATGCTAATGGTAGTCGCGCTGGCATTAACCAACCTCACTTGATCGTCACTCAGAACCTGTACCAGTTTATGACACTCGTTGATATTGAAGATGATGGTCGATCACAAGATACGCACCTCGTAAGCTTGCTGTATCGCAGCAAACCGTTTCGTAGCTTCTTGAACGTCATCTTGGTTCTTATCCGGATGATGAACTAGGGCTAATCGTCGAAAGGCCCGCTACAGACCTCCGCTCCAGAACAGACTAGTCAGATTATGAGTTGTACGGACTGACCTTGATGTCTTCCGCAGCTGCAGTTTCTTCCACGCCCAAGAGTTGATAGTAGTCAGGTACATCTGGCTGACTTGTGGTCTGTGGTGAAGAACGGCCTGTCGATTCTCCAGCACCCATGATCTAAGCGGGATGGTGGGAGACGGCACAGGCGACGGACGCCGGAAGCGCCGACGCTGGCTACCTAATTTAGACAGTGTTAAATCCGAACATTCAGAATAACTGTTCACTGCTACGAAAATGTCTGACTTTCTAAGGTCGACAACGTCAGGGTCAACGGGTGCGCATCGAGTTCATGATACAGTATATTCGTTTATTGACTTGTACCTTTTCAAAGACATGGCTGCTAGAAAAGAAGCTCTCATGAATTCCATCAGAAGCGAAATAGCACTATTAAGTGTTCAAGAGCTCATGAATGCAAGTACCTACCATTCCAATTCGCGACTCGCTTTCTCACCGTCGTAACTTACCAGAAAGGGACTGAAAAATGCTTTGCGAAATGTGTCACCAAGCCTGGGTCATCTCTGTCGAACTCAGAACAGGTTCGTGTCGTGGTCGAAGACCCCCACAATGACTCAACGTTTTTACCCGTCACAGACTTGCCTAGACAGGTGTCTAGATAGATATATGGACGCATGCAAGTCATTCCAGATTACCATTTATCCAAATACTACTAACGTGTTTTGTAGTTACGCTGGTTAGCAGGACGTACATCGGCAGAGTCAGTAAAGAAAGACAAGAACCATCATAGGGTATCAATATATCAATACGTATATTTTGGATAATATACCACTGCAGCCAAGTATTACAGTAGTAGTCGTGTCCTTATTAGGCAATCTCATCTGTGACGCACTCATCATGCAAGGATTCAACAAGTGCGTAATGGGTAGACGATAGCTACACAACCAGCTCATTAGCGCAGATATTATCCTCCAGATTATGACCCGTCACACGGGAGCCTCAACAAGTATCGGGGTGCGGATACTAACGATCATTCAAATAGCGACTGATTACAATGGACCAGCGCAGGCAAACATGCTTTGGGTGACAGGGCTAGGAAACTAGACCAAGGAATATTGATAACTCGTTTCGAGCTTCCGTTCAACATCTGGTGGTGAGTGTTGTCACCGGCTTTAACAGCAACCTTGTCAACTTTTGATCTAGTGGCACATGTAACAATCATATTGGCATGGGAGTTCGCTACAACGCCGAGAAGAAGAAGATTGGAAACTATTACAGCACTCCCATTTACTCGTTCAGATGCAAGTGTCACCTTTGTGATGGTTGGTTTGAAATAGAGACGGATCCAAAGGTAAGGGGTGGGTTTGAACTGGCATCGGATGTAACTCACCTTCATACCCTCTTAGAATACACAGTATGTCGTCACCTCCGGAGCACGGCGCAAAGACGAAGATTGGGACCCTGAAGAAAACGGCGGTTTTGCCATCTTCGGTACGTAGTTTGTTCGCGATGAGGTTCGCAAAATGACATCTCTCTTTTTAAAGACACAGAAAGTAAAGGCACAGCAGGAGATCCACTTGCAGCACTTGAAAAGAGTACCGAAGCGCAAAACCACGCTGTCAAAGTTCAGATACCTCGTCTGGAAGAGTTGCGACAAGTATCGGAGCAGTACAACTCAGATCCCTATTCCCACTCTTTGCGAGTGCGGAAACGGTTTCGTGAAGAGAAAAAGGTTGAAAAGGAGAAGAACAGAGTAGACGAAATGCTTAAAGGCCGATACGGATTACCAAGTTCATTGGCATTGCTCGAAGATGATGATCAATCGAGACGAGAAGCGCACGAGGCATGGCAAAAGGGACAGCGTGAATTTCAACAACGACAGAATCTCAAACGGCCTCGAACAAGTTCATCGTCCTCAGCAGCGAGTGGTTCAAGAAGCAGCCTGGATTCTTTACGGGCTCGGGTACTTAGTAGTAGAGGTCGTCCCTCAGGGGCTTTTGGGTAAAAGCCATCTCTATCATTAGTTCGTGACTCCCTGTATCATCAAGAAAGTCGGCAACACATAGAACAACAATACACAGCAGACATGAGTAGTATCGATACGGTGACATAGTTAAAGAAAAAACAGCAGAAAGAGATGTTAAGGACAGGTGTCTGGACCCACGTAAATATGATAAGCAAGAGATATGAGTAAATAATGGAACAAGAGATGAGACCGTTAGATATGAAATACTGAAAATTGCGATTTACACATGACGGTTCCAATCGCACTATGAAGTGCCCCGATTGTTCCAGAACGGGCATCAGTCCATTCCATTTCCATTCAGCTGAAGTGGGTACGGGAGATGGGGTAGATGTCCTTTGGGGAGCAGTTGAAAGGGCGGGTGTGAGTCCTTTCTTTTTCGGTGGTGGTGCATGAAGTGATATTCGAGGGGGAGTGGGTTGTTGCCGCTAGGGGGGTTGCAACTTCGGCGATGGCAGCAGTGGGTTAGGTGCTCCGGGAGGTCGAATCTGTGACGTATCCAAAGGGAAGGAGTTCCTTGCATTGAGAGGCCTGGGTCCAGACTGTATCTGCTGCTACTGCTGTTGTTGCTGCATCTGCAACCTTTGCTGTGACAATGCTGCGAATAGCGGTGAGCACGTTTCCGTCGCTTGTTGCATTTGTTGATGCATAACTCGCAAATTCTCGAGAGAAACGAAGAATCGCGGGTTGGGCGATGAAAGTGAATCCCTTTGATGCTGAATCGAGACAACCTAGATTCCAACGATGAGCACATAGCAGAGGACACAGGGTGAAAAATACGAACGAGAACGATAAGACGAAGAACAAACTCTTCCCTTCGTGTGTAGATATACAACATGGCCAGTTTGTTATCCATCTCTGTAGCTTGGCGAGAGAGTTGTTCGATTAGTGTGGTGTATTCAAATCTGTGCTCGGTCGGAAGGTTCACCAAAGGGCGGTTGTGGAATAAGATACAGTCAGAAAAGTGGAGAATACCATTGGAGATCATAATACTCACTGTTATTCATCATTTCTTGTCTAGCCTTGGCAACTAAAGCGAGTGCATGTTGGACCTGTTCCTTGCCTGGTCTATTGATGTTCGCCTGGGGTGGCAATTGGTGTGTCAGCTGCTGACGAGTTTCTACATTATGTCCACCAGGTTGCGAAATGTTATTCTGAGGACCAGGTTGAAGGAAAGGCGATGGCCTAAGTACACCCATTTGATTGATGTGTGGCATGCCGTTGGCCTGTCCCTGTGCAGTTTGCTCGCCCACGGTAGGTTTCATTGGATCGTGCAGTGAGAGCTTTCCCGTTCTCGTCGCAACCGTAGCCGACGATATTTTATATATTGGATCATCGGTTCGCTCAACCCCTGGGCCTCGAGTTGAGGAACTGGTTGGTCAGCCATGGAGACCATCACGTCCAGCTGACTGGGATCCAAAAGCGGAACTGCCTGTGCATTCCTGATACGCGAATCCAATACATTGGCGGTGTAAGCCCGATCGAAATCGGCAAGGAATTGTCTATAAATGTGCTCTAATTGCTGGGCGATGACGGGACCAGACTTGGAAGGCTCCGTGCTGTTAGTGCCAGGAAATTGGACAAATCCCATGCGACCGCCGATGACGCTCCAAAGGTCTTTTTGTTGCACCTAGAATAGGTCAGCGGGTGCTTCAGAGTGGGTAAACAAAGACGTACTTTTTCTTCGCCTCCTTCAACCATAACCAAGGTATGCAGCATATGCAGATCGATGGGCCTGTTATTGACAGTCAAAGGGCGTCGATCGATTTTGATCTGCTTGTTATTACAGAAGGTTTTAAAGGCGAGTTCGAAGCGACCCTTCTCTAGAGGCGGTATCACCTGTAGGATGGGATTGTGGCCGCCAGGCTGGTTTGCCGCTCGTTGTACTTGCTGCGCCTGCACAAGGCCAGTGAAGGGGTGTGGTGAAGATAACAGAATTCCGACCATTGTAGCAAAATAGGGATGAAGGAAAGGATGAAAAAATGGTGAAATGAAGGAGTGATTAAAAAGAAGTGTGTATATTGTCAGTGAAATAATGAACGATCCGGATGAAAGAACAAGAAGACAGAGGAGTGCAAGAAACAGATATTCGAGGATGAATATAGCAAAGGTAGATGAAACACCAATAAAGGATTCTTTCAATTGGCGTATGAACTGACAGAATGGCACCAAACAAATGAATGGCAAAGAGTAGTGGATCAAATCATGCAAAGCGATCAAGATCGTCGGACTACTAGACCTCTTGAAATAATTACGACGACATGCGAGGGCCATGTCTTCAACCGGTACGCGCATTTTCCTGTCATTGTCCCTAGACAGATCAGTTCCGATCAATTCTTTGAGTGGATGTTAGTATCATTTGCGACATACCGGAGTTGCCCAATCCAATCCCTAACAAAGTACCTGAGCCCTGCTTGACTCAGGAGAACCAAAAACCTTCGTAATGCTTTTGTATAGGCAATGTAATGTTCTCCTGAGCGTTTCTGGCTCTGAAGGAATTCGAGAAACGATCGATGGTATACACTGATGGATTCCCCATCAACACGTTGAGGACTGAATTCATCTTGCATAATTTCTTAGCCAATCGACTCGTCCCGATGCCAATAAGACTCTCGATGGCCGCGAAATTTTCTCGCATGTTAAAGAAATGAACGTTTTCTGCAAAAACAATCAGTATCGCCAGTGTGTCCATCAATATTTTTAGTTCTGTTGCATAATCCAGGCCACCTTCTTGAGCGCGATTTCGAATTGTATCTTTGGCCCGTTTGAGGATGACGTTGTATAGTTTGTTCAGATCTGGAGTTGGTAGGGAACTATTGCACGCCATCTCGAGAACATCCTTTGGATGGGAGTCCTCGAGTAGCCTGACAATGGTTGAAGCGTAAAGAAACTGGCCACACGATCTGTTGACAAGTTGTGAAATGTCAAATTCTCCTAGTTGGTACCCCGTTGCGTTAAATTGATCTGTAAGGTATCTCGCAATGTCCTCTCTACATTCTTCGGAGGAGCCGATTTGGATCTCGGAAGTTACAGGGTGAGGGGAGATTCTATCGAATAAATTGTCGCGTATGTCGGGAGGTAGTCCACCTGTGTCCCCACTAAGCGGCATTGGCCTGTACAACTTCCAGACTTCTTGTAGAAGCAATGTGGGGTTTCTGAAACCCCATGTTATTGGAATGCAAAGGCGATTTCTGATGTAAAGCAAGAGTAATTGTATCCAGATTCGGGGTCGCCAATAAAGGCGGGACCGACGTTGGAGTGAATGGGGAGCACTAGGCTGCTGTTCAGTAACTTGAACCTGAGTCTCTTGATGACTCTTTTTCAATATGGCACGGATACGGGACTCTGGCCGACTGCAGATGATAAAACGAAGCGGCATATCCCCACTCTCCCCTGCACATACCAGAACTTGCAGGAACCGTGATAACATGTATTCGTCGGTACATTCATCAATCCCATCAATAACCATGACTGGAAGAGATGTGGACGTCGTTGAACATTTCTTCAATGGCTGGGCGATGAGGTGTTCAAATTGCTCCTTGATCTCGCTCGTCAAAAGCGAAGCATTATTCTTCAAAGCAGCGATGATGTGCTGCTTTGTCTCTGGAATTTTCCGAGCCAACTGCCAGGCAAGTGTAGGGGAAAGTGTGGCAGCACTACGATCGGAGCTGGTAGAGAAAAAGAATGTGGCGACAACTTGGTCATGGCACCGCCCAGCTATCGTTTTGGCTATTACTGATTTCCCAACCCCTGCTGGCCCATGGAGCCAGAGCAACGGGGACTTGGCCGAACTACTACCCTTAAACCACTTTTCAATCTGAATGCAAACGGTTTTACGGGTGCCGGGATGGCATTCAGGGGGTGAATGAAAAGTGTCGTGAAGAGCGTCTTTTGAGATAGAACCATCCAATAATCTATCTAGTTCAACGTCTTCCTCTTCTGCGTTGGTGACCTGGGTGAAGTTCCACTGGTTGATATCGATGTTGCCAGAGACGACGTTGTTAGAACCGTTGCCAATGATGCCGTGATTGCTTTCATTGTTGGTCCCGGAGTAATAATCGTGAGACTGTGGACTCTGTGGCGTTGGCGGGGAAGAAGGTCTGGAGTCAGAGAAAAGCATAGTTGTTGGCCAGTGTTATGTTCACCGCGTCTACTGTAATTGCTGTACAGCATTGAGTCGTTCAATACCGCAAACGTTCTCACAAGAGAAAGATCGATGCTAAGTTCATGCACGTCCATAAATATAATACCCTAGATCACGAGCTCTTCAGAAAGACACGGTATCCGTCAAAAATAACTGGCAAAACAATTCTGAGTAACAATCTGTTCGGCGACATGTCAGACGTGGTAAGTATAACCTTCAAAAGCACATATAATACGTACTCTCATCCAATAACTTTTTCAGTGCCAACAGTTAGAATGAGGCAAATGCCTGGGTGTATGAAAATGCTCGAGTGCGTAGCTACTTAGAACTCACCTGAACTATGTAACCAGCGAACGTGGTAACTCCTGATCCTGAACGGCGACATGGGCCACAAGAGCAGTCACGGCTGTGATGAAGAAGGGAGCACCCGGTCATAGCGCCAGACTGAAGACGGAGAATTTGGCCAATGTAATGGCGTTCTGTTCACAAATGTTACAACAGGATTGAACAACCACTTAATACTCAGTCTCTTGGAGAAAGGGCTGTTAAACGCGATCTGCGAGAGCGTGCTCTGAGCAGGCTGCCTTTGAACGTGGAGCTGTGCGATGAAATAATGAAGGTACCTTCCGTTTTGATCTGTGCTACGCCCTGATGCCTTGTTGAACCCCTATGTTCGCCGGTAGCGATGCGAAGAGCCTTGTAAACATCACTGTCATACCGCGCTGAGTGTACCGTCCGTCATTTGTACCGTGAAAAGTGGCGGAAAAAAGAGTTTCTGTGCTGGGCAAGACCACGGACTTTTCGTCGCAGAGTTGTTGAAATTCTGTGCATGCCGCTGCAATTTTTGCAGGCGCCGTCTACGGTACGTAGCTATGAGGTTCGCCAAAATGACACCTCTCCTTAAAGACACAGAAAGTAAAGACGCACACTTGAAAAGAGTACCGAAGCGCAAGACCATGCTGTCAAAGTCCAGATGCCTGTTGCGACAAGTATCCCGGGAGCAGTCACAACGTATATTCCCGCTCTTTCGAGCCCGCAGAGAATCTAGGCTGCCTTTTGGACCACTCACTGATTGAGATGCTGAGGACGATGAACTTGTTCGAGGTCATTTGAGATTGTGTCGTTGTTGAAATCCACGCTATCCCTTTTGCACGCTTCCGCGCGCTTCTCGTCTCGATTGATCATCGATGATCATCTTCGAGCAATGCCAATGAACTTGGTATTCCGTACGGCCTTTAAGCATTTTGTCGACTCTGTTCTTCTCTTTTTCAACTTTTTTCTCTTCATGAAACCGTTTCCGCACTCGCAGTACTTAGTAGTAGACGTCGCTCAGGGGGTAAAAGCCATCTCTATCATTAATTCGTGACTCCCTGTATCATCAAGAAAATCGGCAACACATAGAACAACAAGTATGAATACACAGCAGACATGAGTAGTATCGATACGGTGACATAGTTAAAGAAAAACAGCAAAGAAAGAGACGTTAAAGACAGGTGTCTGGACCCACGTAAATATGATAAGCAAGAGAGATGAGTAAATAATGGAACAAGAGATGAGACCGTTAGATATGAAATGCCGAAGATTGCAATTTACACATGACGGTTCCAATCGCACTATGAAGTGCTCACGGCCCACGATTGTTCCAGAACGGGCATCATGCCATCCCATTTCCATTCGAAAGGTTGGTAATAGGCAGATTCGCCGCCGTCGACCTCCTTCCATAGTCCCAAACGCAGGTCATGAGGATCGTCCTTCCGAATGTCTGACAGTGATGACATCGTCGACAATGAGTTTTCACCATCAGTGTTGGACTCGGGGCTCAGGTTGGTGGAGGACGATGACACAAGATCTGGGGTGTGTGCCTTGGACCCTTCTTCATGGTCGAGTTGACCGTCTGGTTGACCAAACGAGTAATCTATGAACTCTTCGAAAGCGTCTTTTAATCCTGTCGGAGGGGAAGACTCGCGACCGGTAACGGGTTCACCGAATAAGCCATTGTCCGATGTCTCTGAGGCACATCCCTTGAGGATCATACCAATTGTTTCAGATAGATCCGCATACAAAGCAGACCCTTGTCCTTCATTGTCTGCGTTCTTTTTGAGCAATTCTGACATCTGCTCAAAGAAAACATTGGCATCATCCACCGACTCGCTCTTGATCTCCGCAGTTTTCTTCGTTAGCTCTTCGGGTGGTGGGATTTCCCACTCCGTCTTGATGCGCTTAGGCGGCGATGGCTCACTGACAACGCTGACATTATTTCCAATAGAATCCGCATCGACAACAGTGTCATCCTCTTCGCGTGGTCGCTTGGCATTGGGAGTACTGGCGGATGGCGCTGTTGCTGCTGGGGACTCTACCGGAACAGGAGGTGGTGCTGTCCTTGATGGACGCCGCTTGGCTGTCGGAGCGGCAGCCTGCTTAGCCTTTGCAGTAGTCTTACCCTTGGGCGATCTGGGAGCAGGAGGAGACGATGACGAAGGCGGTAATGCTGGTGTAGGAGTATTGGTGTTCAGCGGCGTTGATGATGAAGGGGCGCTGGCAGGACCAGGGGTATGTGCTGAAGTGGGTACGGGAGATGGGGTAGATGTCGTCGTTTGGGGAGCATTTGAAAGGGCGGGTGTAGGCCCTCTCTTTTTCGGTTGTGGTGGATGAAGTGATATTTGAGGGGGAGTGGGTTGTTGCCGCTGGGGGGGTTGTAAATTCGGCGATGGCAGCAGTGGGTTAGGTGCTCCGGGAGGTCGAATCTGTGACGTATCCAAAGGGAAGGAGTTCCTTGCATTGAGGGGCCTGGGTCCAGACTGTATTTGTTGTTGTTGTTGTTGTTGCTGTTGCTGCTGCTGCTGCTGTTGCTGTTGCTGCATCTGCAACCTTTGCTGTGACAATGCTGCGAACAGCTGTGAGCACGTTTCCGTCGCTTGTTGCATTTGTTGATGCATAACTCGCAAATTCTCGAGAGAAACGAAGAATCGCGGGTTGGGCGATGAAAGTAAATTCCTTTGATGCTGAATTGAAACAACCTAGATTCCAACGATGAGCACATAGAGGACAAAGGGTGAAAAATACGAACGAGAACGATAAGACGACGAACAAACTCTTCCCTTCGTGTGTAGATATACAACATGGCCAGTTTGTTATCCATCTCTGTAGCTTGGCGAGAGAGTTGCTCGATTAGTGTGGTGTATTCAAATCTGTGCTCGGCCGGAAGGTTCACCAAAGGGCGGTTATGGACTAAGATGTAGTCAGAAAAGTGGAGAATACCATTGGAGATCATAATACTCACTGTTATTCATCGTTTCTTGTCTAGCCTTGGCAACTAAAGCGAGGGCATGTTGGACCTGTTCCTTGCCTGGTCTATTGATGTTCGCCTGGGGTGGCAATTGGTGTGTCAGCTGCTGACGAGCTTCTACATTATGTCCACCGGGTTGCGAAAGGTTATTCTGAGGACCAGGTTGAAGGAAAGGCGATGGCCTAAGTCCAGCCATTTGATTGATGTGTGGCATGCCGTTGGCCTGTCCCTGTGCAGTTTGCTCGCCCACGGTAGGTTTCATTGGATCGTGAGAACTTTCCCGTTCTCGTCGCAACCTTTGTAGATGTGGCCGATGAGATTCTATGAATTGGATCATCGGTTCGCTCAAGCCCTGGGCCTTGAGCTGAGGAACTGGTTGGTCAGCCATGGAGACCATCACGTTCAGCTGACTGGGATTCAAAAGCGAAACTGCCTGTCCATTCCTGATACGCGAATCCAATACATTGGCGGTGTAAGCCCGATCGAAATCGGCCAGGAATTGTCTATAAATGTGCTCTAATTGCTGGGCGATGACGGGACCAGACTTGGAAGGCTCCGTGCTGTCAGTGCCAGGAAATTGGACAAATCCCATGCGACCGCCGATGACGCTCCAAAGGTCTTTTTGTTGCACCTAGAATAGGTCAGCGGGTGCTTCAGAATGGGTAAATAAAGACGTGCTTTTCCTTCGCCTCCCTCAACCGTAACCAAGGTATGCAGCATATGCAGATCGATGGGCCTGTTGTTGACAGTCAACAGCCGTTGATCGATTTTGATTTGCTTGTTATTACAGAAGGTTTTAAAGGCGAGTTCGAAGCGACCCTTCTCTAGAGGCGGTATCATCTGTAACATGGGATTATGCATGCCGCCAGGCTGGTTTGCCGCTCGTTGAGCTTGCTGCGCCTGCACAAGGCCAGCAGAGGGGACGTTGAATGAGGCGGCATTCGGTGGGACACTCTGTTGAGACGGGAAAGGGGATCCAGCATGGTTACCCTGCACCGAGGATGAGTTGGCTTGCAGAGTTAGGGGATTTTGGCCTCCGACTGGACCAGCTTGAGTCGGGTGGACAAGAGAATTGGCGTTGCCCGGCTGATGTTGAACCTGTGGTTGCGAAGACTGAATACCAAGTCCATTCCTTGGCATTGACACAGCGTCGAAAGAAGGTTGCGAAGGGCCTTGTTGCTGCTGCTGCATCCAAGACATTTGTCCCTGTCCACCACCACTCTGGGCTTGTCTATATTCGAGTTAAAATTGGATCGGTTGGTTGTGGGGAAAATATACGTACATCTGAGCCATAACGCCATTCAGCATCTTAGTCGCTGCGTCCCTTTTAGACAAGTATGTCACAGTAACTCGAGCCTTCGTCATAGGATCGACGTCTTGTGGAGATGCTCTATGTGCTGCGATGTTGTTGTTTAGATTTTGAATCATGTTGCGCAGGTACATGGCTTGTTCTTGAAGCGGACGAGAGGAGAATGGCATCGAGGTTTGGGGGCCAGGCTGCGTGTGTGTGTTATTCTGCTGAGCAGCTGAAGTCATCATGCCATTCTGCATATGCTGAGATTGCATGGGTGGATGCGAGGGTGATGGTCGGCGGACAGCATCATTCTGCATGGTGGGAGACGAGAACATATCGGCGGAAGGGTTGTGATTCGGCGGCTGCAAGTGTTGCTGGTCGCGGGATTGCTGCTGCATGGAAGGAATCCCTTGTTTGTTGGCGAAAGCAAGGGCTCCATTTTGCGGATGATGATTTTGGGGGAAGCCCAGATCGTAAGGACGACCAAAATTCTGCAGGAGAGAGCTGTTCCGTTGTTGAGCCGCCGCCGAATTCATGTGGGAATTGGTGTTCGATATGCCATTAAAGTTGACTGGCGACATGTGAGATGGCTGGGGTTGGCCGGTGGACAAGTCTTGGGACGACTGTGGTGGGCCGTTGAGATTCTGATTTGTCGCCAACTGAGGCATGGCGAGGCCGGCTGAAAACTGCTGGGAGGAAGGCTGGCCTTGAGCCTGTTGGAGTCTCATCATGGACTGGTTTCGAAACAATTCCGCCATCTAGAAAGGGAGGTGAGAAAAGCACGGAAATGGCAAGTAAGACGGACCTGTGGGTGGGAGATGTCTGGAGGATGGGATCTCATCTGCTGGGAATGCTGCCACATGCGAGGATTGTCGGGAAAGGCAGGGAGAGAGGAGAGGGAGTCCTGGGGCTGCTGCTGCTGGTGGGGGGGAATCTGGTGAGACTGCTGCTGGATGTATTGGGGTAGCAGAGGGTATTGGATACGATCAGCCATGGTAGGGAGGGTCAGGGAGGGAGGGGAGGAGGGGTTCGGGGAGGGGAGGGATGGTGGTGGGAGGGAAAGCAGAAGAGGCAGGCTGTGGCTGACGGGTTTGCATGTTTGCAGGAGTTATCTATCTATTTATTCATAGACTACTTATTGGGTATCGCTGGTCCTCGCTCAAGTATCACATCCTCATCAGACTCTCCCCCACTCTCCCTATCCCACTCAGACAGCTCCTCAGACTCTGCCTTCTCCACCTCCCTCTTGAACCAGTACCGCAATCCAACGGGTATCATCACCCCCACCACCACTGCAGCAAGTCCGAAAAAGTTGCGCCAGCTGATCAGATGGAAATCGTCCGCGCTTGTCATCTCATCCAGCCCTCCTCCAATCGTAGTGTGTATGACACTCACACCGAGGATTCCGAGGAAGGTGCTGATCCAAAATGGGACAAGCCCTATTCCAACATGTGGGCAAATCATGTTCACCACCCAGTGTGGGGGCAGCGGCGCAATCCTAAGGACGATCAAAAAAGAGATCACGTTCTCCTTGTTGTCCTCTATCTTGTGCCCCCACTTGTCCATGAGCGCCTTCCATTTCGGCAGTATTAACAGCGCCGGTCCCAGCGCAGCAGAAATGAGGTAGCACAGAGTTGCCCCCGTGGCTACACAACAACATGCGAGCGGCAGCGCACGCGCCACTCCCCAAACTGCACCCCCAAGGATCGACAGGTACATTGACCCTGGAAGTGAAAATGCTTGAAGGCTACAAGCCTGGCTTTTAATAGCGCCCATGGAGACGAAACCTGGGAGGGACGTACAATAAATAGGTAGTCACATAACAGACGACGATGCGGTACGGATAGATGTCGCGGTACTTTTTAAGAAGTGTGTTTAGTCCCTTGAGCTGTTCAAATGACTTTGGAATCCGGAGCATCGGTCGGTCAACCCTGTTTGCTGTCTGAGCTTGGGATCAGAGTAGATGAGCAATCAAACTCACTCATCGACATGAGGGAGAGCAAGCCATAGCGTAGCTCCCAGCGCTGCAGTGCTAATGATAAAGACAAGCGCCATCTTTAGGGTAGCATTGAAGATGACTTTCCTGGGCGAAAGTCGAGTTGGAGAGCGAACGGTAGAACCGTACGTCGGGGTGACAGGAGAAATCAATGGGACTCTGTCTGCCTGGTCTGGCTCTCCCTGGACAGTAGCAAGCGTGTATGTTGATCCATTCTCTTCAAACAAAGGTCCTGCAAGTGGGGCTGGTCTGCGAGCCATTCTGGGGGCCATGGCGAAAGGTGGCTAACTCCTAAGTTAGGGTTTTGTCACAATTACAAATCAATCAGACTACAGCAGTGGCCATCGTCTCTGTTGAGAATGATGCGTCCGGAGATACAAATAGGCGAGGAAGATATAGATAGTTGAGGCACACGACGAATGGGGGCGATTGTGCCCGTGTAGGATTGAATTACAATGTCTATGATAATAGAGATAATAAAACTTGTTGTGCATTGTTGCACTGGCCGAAGATTGCCGACGTCGACACGTCAACAGTCTCAAACGTCGAGCACGACGATGGTGTCGAACCAGAACCCCATCCCAGCACCCTCTTCTTTACAATCTGCCTTACAGATGGATGCAAATCAGCACATCCCTCAACAAGAACAGACTCCAGAACCACCGCAGCAGCCAGCCCCCCCGTCCAAGAGAAGACGCAAGACGACAGAGGGCGGAGACGATCCAGCAGCGGCTGGCGTGTCGCCCGGCACACGACGGCTGCGACGCTCGCATGAAGCCTGTGCGAGATGCAGGAGCAAGAAAATCAAGGCAAGTTCCGTCGGTGTCGCCCGGCGGCAAATTCCATGTTGAAATGACATATTTCTTCTTCAGTGCGATTCAAAACACCCAAGGTGTACCGCCTGTGCAACTGCCGGCACCCCCTGTCACCAAGAGGACAGGCATCGACAGACCCTCACTCCAAGAGGCCACACAGAACGTGTGGAATACCTCTTGACTCAGTGCACTGCTCTACTCAAGCATCATGTCCCAGGATTCAATCTCGAGAACGTCGATGAGTATCTGCACCGCGACGGCATCGACGTATCTGCTGTTACTCCTCCTCCCGCCACTACCAGCTTCCAAACAGAACAAATCAAGCCTCAGCACCCTAAAGCTTATCCTCTCTATCCCCACCCTCCGCCTCACCTTATTCCCCATCCACCTTATCCACCTCCGCTGATGCCATATGGTCCCTTGCCTCCCGGCCATTATCATCCGTCAATGCAACTTCAAGGGCATTATAACCCTCATCTTCTTCCTGCTTTTCAACATCCCGGCGTTCCCTATCCGCCTCCACCCCCTGTATCACTGCCCCATCCACTTCGTGCCCAGACAAAAGGTCAGGATCCTAATGGGAATGATTTGTCCAGTACAGATGTCGGTCATCCATTCTCTTATGTTTTGTTCCAGCTCTGATCCTTATTCTAGTCCGTTGCTAAAAATTTCGGCGTAAACGCCACTATAGTTGACGAGATTCTACCTGCAGTTCACGACAGAGAAGATTTAGCTGTTGGTTCAAACGGTCTGTCCTCTGGCAGGGACCGTTCCGCCCATGAACGTGTGCCTCGGGAGTCACAACATTGGATTTCTATCACTGTCAACTGCATTACTTTCCATGACAATACACAGCAAACAGAGACTATCAACGTCTGGCTTCCCAAGGATCGTGAAGCCGTTCAGCGCATTGTTACCGTTTATTTTCGCAGACTAAACGTTCATCGCCCCGTCTTTTCCACAAAAGAATTTGACAAGATTCTCACCGATATTTATGACAACCCGGGTACCATCATTTACGACCCAGGCTACATATGCGGTATATATCTCGTCCTGGCCCTGGGCACCTTGAGTGAACTCAATCACCAAGCCGCATCGGAAGACTTTGAAAAACAAAGAATGACACAGAATCTAGGCTCCGCTTCGATCAAGAATCGCATGCCGCTTGGTTGGCCAGCGCACGAAGAATTCTTTGAGAGAGCTTTGGCCATCAAACCTGACCTGCGAGTTAACATCTCGAGCCTACAAGCCTTGATTCTTGTGCATTGGTATCTTTATACCGAAGTGCGTCCCTAATACTCTTTCTTTTTTGTTCTCCCTTTCTCAAGTATATGCAGCGGCAAGGTCGCACTTTATGGCGTCTGGTCGGCAGCCTCGTCAGACTGGCCGTTGAGCTTGGACTTCACCATGATCCGACCACTCAACTCAATCTTTCCACGCAACAAAGCTTGTTCACCCCAGAGGAGCAGCTCATGCGAATTCGCCTTTGGGCCATCGTCCTTGTACATGATCGTGGAACTTCTATTCTTCTCGGGCGCCCTCTAGCCATATCTTCATCTGATTTCAACACGCCCGCACCGAAACGTCCTGACGGGAACGTGCTCGATGCGGAGTTTTCACTCCATTTCGAACAATCTCACCCCGTTTCCGAAATCCAAGCGGACATTATCAATTCTTTATACACCCCCCATCGTCAAGACAAGGCGGTCATTATGCAACATGCTACGCGAATTATCAGAAAGCTTCACGATTTCCAAAAGAGCCTGCCCGAGAAGTACCATTACTACTTTGGTGGTACCGAAGACTGGACTCTTGAGAGAAAGAGCAGATTGGTCAAAGACATCACGGAAGACGAAGGATTGACTCTGCTGAAAGTTGCGATAGCCAGATCGTTACTAATGCGGGCCTTGTTCATTTCCAAAGAACTGCCAATTGAGCACCGAATGCAGGCCCTTGTTGATGGTGAGTATCAGAGAAAAAATTCAAAGGAGATCGTTAACGACTTGTTACAGCGATCATCACGTCGCACAATACAATTGTTGTCCACAACCAACTGATCAAATTCCCTGATATCGCTTTCTTCACGTCCCCCATCCCCTTGCATATCGCTGCAATGGTTCTCCTTTATGGCCAAACGTCCAAATGCGATTGTTTGCCAAAGAATACGGCCTTGGAAGACATTTGGCTGGCTTTGGACTTGCTGCCACGATTCCGCTGGCGCTGGGAGCGTAAAGATGCCAATGGTGGACATCCGCTCATTGCAAAAGTTGCCGAGCGTGTCCTAGAAGTCAATCTGCAAACTCTACACCCAGAGCCTGTCACAAATCCAATTCTCCTACCAGAGCCTAAATGGGATGACTATTCACCATCGCCTGCGACATCCTCGCACCACCCCACGCCCACTATTCCCTATGAGGTGCCTGCGTCGATGCAATCAAACGGCAACTCGGGCACTTCTGTCTATGGTCCCCGGCCGCGCCAGTCCGACAATGCAGTCTCTTCAGAGATAATCAAGGAAGACACTTCGGGTCCAGAAAAGAGCATGGCGAATTTCCCGACGTCTCTTTTCTATCCCTTCTACCCCGAAGCCCAAGTACCTACACAAGGAAATGGATCATCGTCAAATCCCAATTCAGGTCAAGGATATCAAGAATATTTGAAAATGGCGGCCACGACCCAAGTCGGACCGTATGCGAACCATTCAGCTCACGAGGCGTATATTGATGACACGCAACACCGTGTACATCAGCAACACCAGCAAGGCATGAATATCTGGGTTGGCGTAGTGAGTGACAGTGAACCAATTTTTAGCGTTAGCTGAGACTGTCAGGACTAGTATCGTTCAACCTAGCACTTGCTGCTGGAAGCAAAATGGGTCAAGTCTTATGCCAGTTTTTTTTCTTATGCTAGTCTTTGTCTGGTGACCGACTCTCATAATGTATAACTATCCAAATGACAACAAACGTTTGCTACTATCAGTGCGAGCAGAGCACAGTGTGAGTACACGAGACAATACGACAGACATAATCTCTACAACACAGCACCCTCTGGGATTTGATAATACAATGGCTGGCGAGGGAGAAAAAAAAGGTCATGAACGTTCGTTCGTATGGAAAGAAGCCAAAATAATAACTCACACTATCAAACACATGGTAAAAGTGTCCATTTTTACCGCCGCGTTCTCCAGTGCGGAAATACTCAGAAGGGAACCACTTCAGCGTTGGTCAGCGATGAATTACATCCCACGGCTGAATGGAAGGGGCGTCTTACATGGTCTGCAGATAGTTGCTCTTTTTGCACCCGGGTATACCTGGCCGCTTCGGATTCATCTGTTACGCGGTGACCGTGTCGGGGTAATACGAATTGCCCGATCTGCATCTCCGTATCCGTAATGATTCCACGAGAGACACGTGCGTACGCTGTCCGATACAGACCACGGTACAGAATGTACTCGCACCTTGGGATTGATGGGTCAGTTATGCTCAGCCTATTTTGATACAGCGTACCAGCGATCCATATCATCCTTGTCAATGTCATGTACCAAACCATCGTCCACCAGGTACTTGTATGGTGCAGCTGTGATTCAACGTCAGTAACCTTGTGAAAGCATGTTTATGGACACCTACGTCGCTCTGCATGGGGTTTCGTGACCACGTAACCAAGGAAGATGGTTGGCCGCGGGTGGGCAGCTGCCATGATTCGGCCTAGTTCTTTGCCCTGTAATTCTCGATCCAGTGGAGTTTCCTCTGCGACATATTAAGGGTTGTTTAGCAAATCAAAATCCAGAGAATACGTACCTTGTCCATTATGGGAAACGATAACCACGACCTCTGTACCATAGATATCGAGAACTGCTTCGATAGCAGGAGCAAGTTCACCATGAGGTGATGGTAACAAATGGTGAGTGGAATTGATGATAGGGAACTATAATCTCGTAAGGACTTTGCATGCCGACGATACAGAGGCTCTGCACTGTACCTTCGACAGAAGGACAGCACCCCATGTGTGCGAGTTGGGACCGGGTCCTATATCAACATTCTGTTCACAGATGAGCTTTTTATCACATCTTGATCAGTTCATCCCACTCACGTAACCTAATTCCTCCACTATTACCCTCGTTCTGTGTCATCGTTAGTTTAGCACTCGAAAGAGAGGACGAAGGGACGCACAGATCACGTTGCCCAAAACTGGGACGCTTGGCCAATCTCAATAAAAGTGAATTTAGGATAATAAGCAACTCACCTGAAGATCAGTCTCCAATAAGCCAACAATATCCAATTGCATATCTCTAATAAGCAATCATTGTGTTACACACTACAAAGAAGGGTGAGCAGAAGACCTACTGAATTAATGTTTTCATCCCTTCCTGACTGTCTCTACCGACGTTGTTGAATCCAAAGTGCACAGTCCAAATTCCAGCGTTGACTATCCTTGGCCCTGGCCTCGCAGGAACGGCCATCGGCGGCCATCTATACAAGGTAATAAGCACTGACAGTAATGTTACCAATGCCAAAAAGCGTTTGGTCAACGTCGTGACCCAGCCTGGTAATTTTTGAGGGAGGCTGGGGCGATTCGAACCAGAGGAAATGAATGCGGGCATAAGCATCAGTAGATGTGCAATGAGCATGCTTAGAAAGAGATATATCAATGCTGCTCAGCGGTCATGGATGTAACCACTTACAGATCAGTCCTTTCTCTGAAATACGTGCCTCCAGGCACAAAGGCGTAAGCTACCGTAAATACCCAGGCAACATGAAGGAAGCAATATATCAGCATCGCCACCGAATAAGTAAGCACAGGCCTCGGAGTCGCAGCTGCACGCAGAATGACAAGGGGTACAATGGACATCAAGAAAACGGAGAAGTTTAAGCCGCCGATATATCCTAGCCAGTTGCGATATTGGTAGAGAACGAAGGTACTTGCAACTCCATAAAGGAACCATGCGATATGGTTTGTCAGCGATGAGCACACCAGCAGACCCAGTGATTGTGCGATGAATGTCAAGGAACCATACAGGTGTGGTAAAGGCCCCCTCGGAACACCGTTCTCATATCCAGTCCATGACCAAGCAACTAGTAGGCTCGAGTCTGCGAGGAAGTACAAGAGTGCAAAGATCAAGCTGCCTAACGGAAGGGCCGCGCTCAGAGTGGATATTTTCTTCCCTGGCACAATATGACTAGTTGGGAAAGATCGGGGAGATCCCCGTAGGAAATGTTCGATTGAGGCAACAATGGCCAAAATCAGGCCTATCTTGTTGTAACCCGCTGCACCTTGTTCGGTGAAAGGCCAAACTGGAGCACGTCAATAACGAAAGCAAGTGCGGATAAGCGTTGGACTCACCAGGATTATTTGAGTGGTTAGCATGCTTCGACAGGGACGAGACGATCAAGCCCAAACTCATGACTTTTAGAATCTGTTCAGATGTGATAGGGATGGTAAAAGATGATGCTTACTTCCAGCTTGGTAAACGACATTGCTTCCGACGATTCCTGAAAGGTAAAGCACCTGCCGAATCATGGATACAGCGCTTGCGAATGAAACAATAAAGAGTCTATGAAGTGGACTGTCCGAAACAAATGCCAGGAGACCGGTCAGTGATAAAAGATTGAGCGCCAGTAGACCAATTCTTGTTCGCAACGCTTTGCGGATTGCAGCGATGCCCAGGAAAGCAGGCGAAAGAGCGCTGAGAAGAGCTAATTCCTGGCCAGCAATACCAAGTTCCCAAATAGAGAAGTAGAAGAGTGTCGGAAGCAACGAAGTGGCAATGGACCAGAACACATATGCTACACTCAATGATGAATAAGCTGACAGGCCCAACAAAAGTCGTTTTCTCACATAGGTATATGTCACTTAGGAAGTTGAGTGCGAGTCTCCAATCTGGCGAGCTACCGTTCTCCTCGGCAGTAGATACTGAGGGTGGCAATTTAACAGCCGCCTCTTTAGTTGATCCACTGTCTTGGGCATCAGCGGTGTTATATTACGGAAGACTACGACAAAGATACATTTGCTTGTCGATGACAGACATCTGCGAAGTTGTGCCCACAAATATCTGCAAAACAAATATTATTAGCTGTTCCAAAAGACAAATGAGTTATTTGACCTTGAGTTGTGCGTCCTTGAATTCCAACTCCGCCACGGAATCAAAATATACATCGAAAATAATAAGGGCCCACTCAAAGAAAGCGTATCGGGTGTAGGCTGCATGAAACCGTTTCAGAAAGTAAAGAATGCTATGGAGAAGAAATACAGACCACCGGGTATCCTATGGACTTTGTGCTGGAGGAAGAAATACACCAGAGGTATGATAGTAGCGAAGAACCTGCTGCCAGTCAACAAATAATCATACTCGATAGTGCACTGACTCACGCAGTAGTGATGTATTTTCTAGGATGATGAAGATGTTTGAATCTCGGTGGATAATTCAGGATTTGACTCACCTTTGGCGACGAACAGATACTCTGTTCACTGGCGTACAGACAGTTCCGCCGATCATCCAGGGTATATTACAGACCATATATGATATCATGAAGATGTCGTGGGCATCATGGTCGTCGCTTGACGTGATATACACCCATCCTCCGCATGTCAGAGTCCTGATAATCCCAGATAAGAAAACCCAGCCAGGTAGGCTTGAACCAGTCGAGCTGTGGATATAGTATTGTATCGCTATGAGAAGAAAGCGAGGTCCTGCACACAAGCCTGAGCTGACTGGGCAAACAAGAGAACCAACATAAAGCCATACCAGCAGTCAAAGCTATGAGTAGTTGGAACAGGTTTCTCTCAGGATACCAGTCTCCAATACTGCAACGATATTAGCCATAAACGGCCGCGACACCACGGTTACTCACGTCGCTGATACAGAAGGAAACCATTCCTGAGGATAACCAGCTACACCATTTTGTACAATCTTCTTGTAGTGGCAGAAGGAGCCAACAACGAACGCGGTCAAAAAAGCAAGTGACGCAAGGATAGTATGTGCACGCGCGACGGAAGACGCGTTGAAGACAAGCGGCGCTGTCTTCGCGGTCGACGACATGCCAGCTCAACAAAGGTAAGAATATGTTTTGTTTTTGGACCAAATAATTATTGGCCTTCCGGCTTACGTGATGAGGAACACTCTTCGGCCTGCACGGCCGCCAGGACTGATAAGTACCTCAAGTCATGGAGTCCAAGTCAACGCCAATTACTGTCTTTACTGGATTTCTCGGAGCAGGAAAGACGTCCGTCATTCTGTCTCTTCTACCGCGCTTGCCGAAAGATCACAAGGTAGTCCTTTTGAAAAATGAGTTTGGTGATATCAAAGGTCCGCATTTACACCGAATTTTAGAGTGAATTGGCAGAGATAATGACCGACGACAGTCGACAGCAAGCTCGCAGAACAGTCCACCGTGACAGCTGTCTCTGAGATTCTTAACGGATGCTTGTAAGTGGCCAACATAATTGTTTTGCTCATTAACGGGGGTAAGATGCTGTGTTCTTGTCGGACAAATGGAAACCGCCTTGTTGGAGCTCAAGGGTGTGTTGATTGTCATTAAATGCACTGGTTCTTGGTATTCATCTCCGTACATGCTTATAGAAAAATACGATCCTGACAGAATTATCATTGAATGCTCGTGCGTTCATAATTTTGACTGGTCCATGCCACCCTCACGATAACTCAAGTGGATCTGCTTTCCCTGCTACGCTGGCTTTCCAGATACGTAAACTGGAACGTGAAACCGGTGGAAAACTGAAATTGGATGGCATCATTACTGTCATTGATGCGGAAAACTTCATCGGGTACGAGGATACATCTCCAACAGCAAAAATGCAAGCTAGTTATACCGATTTGATCTTAATTGTAAGTTTTTTAATTGTAGGGATAAGGATAACCCGTTTGATTGACGATAACTAGAACAAATGGGAGAACGTGTCTGATAGGTCACTAGATATTGTTCTTGACCACCTCAATACCCTCAATGACTTGACGCCCAAGATTCGATGTCGCGGTCGCGATGGCGTCGATCCAGGCATTGTTTTCGGGCTCGAATCAACACTGCACTCGGGAACAGTTCACGTTTCTGACTCTCATCACGACGAAGTCGAAACAATTACAATTTATTGCGATATGCCCGCGTCAGCAACCCTTGCTGTCACAAAAGCTGTGCTGGAGAAAGCGCTTGGCCACTTGTCAAAAGAAGTTGTATGGAGAGTCAAAGGTTTTGTCAGGATCGTTGAGGACGAGGATGGTAAAGTCGGGGTTTACATCGTGAACTGGGCGTTCGGTCGGTACGATCTAACTTGTCTGACGACAGGACATTCAGATGAGGATGTGATTAAATTGACCGTTATGGGAGAAAGAGGAGAAGTCAAGAGGGCATCGGCGCGGTTCGCAAATGCATTAGGTGCTGCCATCAAAGTGTAAAGCACACGTGCGTTACATAGACATAATAATATAAAAATCACATGCTGGCTTTTTTATGTCAAGGCATGTATAAGGCCGTTCAGTATCGGCTCCTCCATGCTTTCCTACGCGCTGTCGACAGGTAACTTTCACGCATGGAGCACCTTTATTCTCCCTGATATCGAAACCTGCTAGCTTCTGCTTATTTTCATCTTCCCATAGATGAGGAGGAAGATGCTGATATCGATAGTTATCAGCGCAAATTTCTTCCATGGGCCACAGATTGTTTAGCCTCGTCCTCTTCATCAATTCAAGTCAATGAAGTGTCGCCCACTGCATACATGAACAATGAACGCAACTTGACCGTTTTGGAGCAGGTTCTTGCGTCCGATGATCTGTACGACATTCTTGGTGTACCTAAATTAGCCACTCTGGACAGAATGATGCTCCGCCGAGCTTACTTGTCCAGAAGCAAAGCCTGTCACCCAGAGTAAGTCAAACCAACGCCATTTGTCCCCTAGTATAACAACTTAGTACATTCCCAGCAAGTTTCCTGGTAATCCTGGTGCCACTTGTGCTTTCCAAAAGGTCGCTATCGCATACGATATACTAAGCAAGCCATCATCAAAGAGGCTTTACGACAGCCGTTCACCTACTTCAGTCTATGATCCCTTCTCTAGTCGGCCTGGCGTGCATGCAGAGGATACGCTGAAGGGCGTTGTTCTTGGGGCGTTCAATGATTTCATAGATGGAGACTTGGAAGTAATCAGAACGCTACTCGGTAAGTTTACAAGGTCGCCTTTATTTATACTTAAACAGATATACTATACCAGAATCCGTCGATGCTGCCAGTCCATCATTGAGATTGGGAAACGAGGGTATTACCTCCATCCTTAAAACATTGCATGCGATACGCGAACGTGCGCTGAGTGAGTTTGTAGTTTATCTATCTATGTCCCAATCTGAGCGTTGCTCATCAGCTTGTCGTATTTGTATGCACGCCCTTCATGCAGAGATCGCGAGGTTACTCGAGGTCAAGACCGCTTTTCAAGGGTTATCTTACTTTGATATCATGGGTCGCTCCCGCTTAACCATTCAACTAACAAGAATTACCATCACCCTTCCAATCGCGATTGAGAAGGCATTGCGCGAAGAGGGATACAGTCAAGAACCGAATTCTCCAGACGTCGAACCAGGACACTTGTTTCCTCGCCATGTAACGTTGTTCATACGTGCTGCTGATTTCATTCTCGAACGAATGGAGCGAATTTTGAGATAGACCAAACATCCTCGAGTATTGCTTCCTCCTTGTTCTTGATATAGTAGTTCTCTTTTGTTTCTGACTGATTACGGGTTCTGCTGAGGAAGATTTTCATTTTTTGGGCATAGACTGGACAAGATATCCTATATGTATTCCTTCCTATATGTATTCCTTTATTGTACGGGAAATGTTAAGATAACTCGATTGTTTCCTTGTGCTTGAATTTGCGACTAGCACGATCGGCAGAACGGAACCGGAATTCGTTGCCGTACAACTTGAACTCGATGTGAGGTAGATCTAGAACCGTTAGTAGATTGGTGTTCTGCGACACGCTGCTTCCTTCATGTTGATCCTTTGGCGAGAGTGTGGGCATCTGATGCAAAGGGACACAAAGAGTGAAGACCGAATTTTGCTTTGGGACAACTGCGCAACAACTTGAGCTACAGACTGATGCAAGACGTCAATTCTTTTTACACACTTTTGACCTTGTCTTGCTTCGTAACGATCGTAAGAGCATTTGTAGTGTCCAGTATAACGATTCCAGAGAGACCCCAGGCAGACGTGTTCTTGGTCTGGTACACTGAACAGCCGTTTTTAGCCTGCGATTCCCCTACACCAAGGAGACCAACCAGTGATTATCGAGCCATGCAGGTCAGCCTTGACAAGTTTAGCTTGCATACTCGAAGCATTTGGCATGTGCGCTGCACTGGCATGCTCGTCCGTCGGGATCCGTGCAAGCCCCAACAGTTCGGACATATAACCCATCCAGAGATGATGAAGGGGCAGCATATTGTGGAACCTATCCCAATGTCCAGTTACCGATGATAAGAAAACCGGTCATTTCAGAGCCATACTTGACTGCCGATCGGTCAAAGTTCCAAAAGCCTTTCTCCTTTGCCAATTCGCGCTTTCGCTTGAACTTCGCAGCGCGCTGAAGTGACTTGGCATCCTCTTGTGGTTTTGCTTGATTTTTTTCGAGTGATATCTGACGACCCTGTACACGAGCCGCGTAGATGGCAGAGGGATCTGATGCTTGGGTGAGTTTGGAAGTGACGAAACTAGGCGTAAATGGAGAGTGTGAAGAGAGCTTGATTCGTTTCTCCTGAGAATTACATATCTTGCAGCGAACAAAGGATAGAATCAAAGGGTCTGCTTCACCTTGAAGGAAAGTTCCTTGTATAGATCAATGGGTGCAGCCATCATTCATGTTGACCAGCACTCCGTTACATCAACTGCTAGACTCTTGACTAATCTCGGTACTGCTGTCATCCTCTGATCCTGATCCCGACCCACCCTCAGCACCCTCCTCATCCTCAACTGCCTCTCCCTCCTCACTTTCCGATGTCAGATTTTCCTCCGTCGTGTCTGCATAAAAATCATCTAGATTGGTCCATCCTCCTTTATTCGTCCCATTTCGCGCATCTGACCACGATCCGGTGTTAGGTACTGGCATAACTGGAGCTGCATTTGCTTTCAACACAAGTGCAGAGGGTGGAGTCATTGCAGCCGGTGTCGCATCTTCGTCAGAGTCGCGCAACGAAGATTCAACACCATGTTCCAGCCAGTCCGGTAAAATAGAATCCGACAATGTTGACTTCTCAGTAACAGCGCTCAAGGAACCGATAACAAGATGGTCATCCCCTGTGCGAAATAGAGCTACATGCTTAACAGTTGAGAAATTTTGGGTCTTACCCTTACGTTGTAACTTTGTTTCTGCAGCACTTGTTTTCCCTTCAAAAAGGATCAGTCGTATCTGCTCATTCCGGAATACAATACCACCCCTCTCCTCGGTAGCGTTTGGGGCTATAAGGTCTGGACAGATGCCCGACAGTAGTGATGCCATCATACGTGCACGGTCTCGGACGTCATAATTTTGATCATAACGTCCAAGGTTAAGAATATAGCGCGTTAACAGTTGTAATGTTTGATCCTCGGGGGAGAGGACCAATAATTTTGAGGCAAGGACCACGCATTGTAACTTGACCACAGATGCCTGATACATAGTCAAAATGGATGAAGGAAATCGTGCACTGCGATGCTTGCCTCTTCCCTGAAAGTCTTGGCCAGCTTTCTTAGGACATCGGGTGCCCAATCTGCTACCTTCCGCAGTCTTGACAGTACTTCTCCAGTTTCCGCATATTGTCCAACAAGCCATACTATGCATGCTCGGGCACTGGTATGTCTGATATCATCAATGTTACGTGCTAGGCGAGATATGATTGCCATCGGATTTTGTGTTGCGGTGGTTGAGGATGGATCCGATATTTGAGCCTGAAGCAGTGTCTTGAGGACTAGGATTGCATTGCTTACAACTGCACCTGTGAACCATTGTAGATTTCCCTGAATTATCCTTCGCTAGAGCGTACCGTGTGGGCTTTTGATCATCTCCGTAAGGGCTGACAAGCATTGGGGCACACAATTCGGGAGCGACTGTGCACATTTTCCGATTGCTATTATTGACTCGGATACAACTGTGTCGTCCACATCATTCGCACAATCCTGTCCGTATGTCAGTCTGGAATTACATTGTGATTGCACAATACTAACAACAAGCTCACAGAGGATCACTTGAGAAGTGTCCGATGTCAAAAGGTTCATTAGCAGTTGAATTTTGACCTTTTTCACTTGCCCGAAATCGTCCCGTCGGATAGAGAATCGTGCACAATAGGGGACAAAGAGCTCCTTCAATCGAGTCAATGTCGTATTCACCTTTTTGTGAATGGGAGACAGACGGGTTTTGTTCGAGACATGATTAACAGGTACACGAGCACAACTCGCTCCACTTCGCGGGATTGATTCACTAGCCTGAGCAAAGGCCGTACGGTTTTTGACCAATATAATGGCGGGCCTGCATGATATAGCACACGTGTGGCAGCCATGACAACCTCAAGAGCAGGAGATTCATAAATTGAACGGAGATACATCGAAGAACGCTCACAGCAGGATTTCTACTTTGCAACAACGGTTCTGTACTTGACAATAGTAGCTGAACGTCTGAGTCGATTTCGAGAGTGTTTGCATCGACAACAGGCCGCGGCAGCATAACCCTCGCATATCTCAAGAGGAGGTTCGTCAAGTCGACTTGGCCCCATTCATCGATGTCTATGAGAATCCGGCAAAACCTTCTATAGTGTTGATGAAGGAGATCGAGTCGAGTGGGGCAAACTGCTTCGAAAGCTACCGCCACACTTCCGATAGAAAGCGGTGAACGATCGCGGAGTAGGGCTGTGATAATCGAGATCAAGGCTGGCAAATGGTTGGCATCTAGACTATGGTCGGAAAGGTCAATGTGGCTGCGGAGTGTTCACAGTGCAACACACCTATAACATTTCGGTATAGCCAAAGCTGCAGACTTTCTGACATAAGGACTGACATCTGCAGCACATTTTTTGATCGCAAGGATGACGATGTTCCCAATCATCGGAACCTTGATGCCACTGAGGACACGCAATGCCATTGCACGAATAAACGGATTGCTGTCACTCAGATCTCTTTGAAAGGTGTTGATAGAGAGCAGTGCGAGGTCAGGCTCTTGTTCTGCGTATTTCAAGAGGTAGATATACACTAGCTTCCTGATTTCCATGTTCGAGGAGGCGACGTTCTTGACCACTTGAGCAAAATATTCGGAGACATTTCGTCCTTTCGACATGAGCTGTGCTTCAGGTCATCCTTGTGGCACAATATCCGACTATTGTCCATCTACCTACCGCGACCAGGCGCTTCAGAGCATCCAATTTCTCCCTGTCGCTGCTTGAATCGAGGTGTCGACGTATGTTCTTGTCATCAGGACCATCAAGGTACGGTGCACTGCCGCGCGCAATGGCAAGATCCCTAGTATGTTCTGAGATAGTCTCTTGTATTCGCATGCCTAGCCGCGAGGCATTTTCGGTGATAGCGGTGAGATACTGCCCTGACATAGCCAAGGAGGTATGATTCCAGGCTTACAGAAGCATTGAGAAAGCGTATTTACGTCACAACAACGAAGCAGGTATTGGCTTGGCCCTACCCAGCACATACTCGGAGGGGTATATGTATGTATGTACGCTACAGGAAATGAAGCAATACAGCTTCCGTTGCCTTAATATCAACGCCTGCTTGCACATTTCCGTACTCAACGTACTCGTTACCACTCACGCGACCGTCTGTCGTTTCATAGCTCTGTCCTCCCCAGGTAAGCCCAGAAGTATCGTCGGCATATCTGATACTTCTCAGCAACAGCTGTCAATACCGGAAAGATTGCTTACTGGATTGCCAGTCGCTTCACAAGCATACCGCGATTTTCTGCGCCATCAATATTAATGTTAAGGTGAGTGGTCGTCCTGTTGCTCTCTCCCTTGATAAACGCATTCGACTCGATGAACAAAGCACGGACTAATTGTCCGTCTTCATAAAATGCATAGCCTGCTAAATAGGTGTCGCTGATGTCGAGCTGAATCATGAGTACGTCTCCGCTGGACCCAATGGCTTCTGCGATAATGATAGCAGCATAATACAGTGATTGGACATGAGGGGGTAAAGGGCTTGACAGTGTTGATCCATCTATGATGGAACGCGTCAATGCGACGGGTTGGACCTACAAAGTTGCAGCAAAAATGGTTTGAAGTACTAAACATACGCACAAAATTATATCTGAAGCCCACTCCTTCATGGTAGAATATACGCGAAACGCCAATTGAAGCTCTAGTGACGTGTTGGTAAGGTACTAGGGAAGAAGCACAACTGACTGACGCATAGAGAGTGTAATCCAAAGCCCACAATGCAGCGCCGCCCGTATTGCTGATTCCACTGGCTCCCTTGATTACGTTCACAACACCTTACAAGCTAAAAATGAAAATAAAACTTACATGACATGCATAGCTATTGGTCTCTCCGAAGACATAATCAAGCCCTTGTGTCCGAGTAGCGGCAATATCCGGGATGTATGAGCTCAAATTTCCCCTGATCGTTGACTTTGACATTAAATCTTGTAAAATACCGCTAAATCCTTGGCACACAACACCACTGTAATGGTGTTGAGAGAATCTGGTGTTAAATAAGCTTTTGATCTGTTTTGATCATTGTTATGGACCGCACGTTGCAATAAGCCTGCCAGAATTAGAATTCAATATGCCTTCATTGAAGATGGCTTGAGGTGAGAAACCGGTAGTGGAATGGGAACCACCAGCGAATGAACCGACCCAAAACTTCACGTGTGAACCAGCTGTAACGCCAGCGGCACTAGCGACCCCGGGAGCAAAGGCTGACCAGCTGTTCTCACCTCTGAGTATATGCGCATATAATAACAAAACAATTGTATACATACTCTGAAACGTAGTCAGAAGATGAGTAATTGCGTCCCCTTGCCCCATTGTTGGGGTACAAGTCGGGTTCGTTACCAATCTCGATAGCATCTAGGACTAGACCAGCGTTTTTGAAGGTGGGAGAAGAGAAGGCTTTAGCGATTGATTGCGCTTCAGAGACGGCGGCAGAAAGATTTCTTTGCCCCAGATTAACGCCCCAAACGACGTGGGTATCTGCACCGGTCTCTGACGTGAATGGCCAAACGGTGAATATTCCTGCACTCACTTTCAGGTAGGAAGCGAGCAGTGGAATAATATGCATCGCTCACACTAACATTGAGTGCCTCAGGATAGGGAATAAGTGTTGTATATGGGGGAAACTTTGCTGTAGAGTACTAAAGGAACAGTGTTACTAGTCATAATTTCTGAGAGTAAAAGAAGGTAATGATACCTGGACCGTTGGATCAAAAATGGTATGATCCTCGCTGTTTGCTCCTATTCTAATGACCGGCGGGGATCCAGTTATGCTCTTGAGATTGTCGAAAACGTTGAACACAAAATCATTCCTAGAAGTAGTACCAGACCAGTCTGTCCACAAGTCTTGTTCAATAGAGAACGACACTAAAGTCGGAGAGAGAGGAACGGCGGCTGAAGGAGCGCAGGAAGGGATGGATACGACGGTGGCAGCACCTGAAAAGGGTACTAGAGCAAATAAAAACAAGGGAAGCATTGAGATGATATCAGGGATGTGGCAAACCTTTTATAATCGGACAATATTCGGGATTGGAGTGAAAGTTACACGTCGCGGGTATCCGTTACATTCCGTGCTTCTTCGCAAGTAGATGCCAGGGATGGTGCAGACGTGCATCAGTACTCACAACATCAACGTCGATCTTCGCGAGATGTCACAAAACATATTAAAAGTCACACGACTTTGCCGCTGTCTCCCACGACAGGCGTCCTTCGCCCCAGACTACAAATTGTAACTGACTACTACTGACAAGTACTGACTGTTGGGCGTGGAAGAAACGGAGGATGTCAAGGTCAGTCTGTATAACTCTTAGTATTGAAGCCGGAGCGGGGTTTGTTAGTTTCATCATCCGGATCAAGGCGACGTTCAAAAAGCCACGAGACGATTTGCGGCGATATCTCGTGATCGACCTCACATAAGGACCTCCATTGCATCATGCGTTGGTACCGCACCAGCTTGTCTATTCGTTGACTTGTGGTGCACTTAAAATAGCCTGTGTTGGGAGTAGCGAGCATGAGCCAAGAGAAATACGCGCGACATCCTTGAAGCGACGCGCCGTCAGTCCTCCAGATCAGGATATTTCCAAGTCTTTCGAATATGTTGAAGAAGACATTTTCAATGACTTCAGATGGATGAGAAATTCTCGAGGGCCTTTAGTTCTCTCCTGTTAGTGTGACCAATCTGCCCCAGGGGCCCATCAACATGCTCTGTCGCAACCAGGCGGCAATATCAACGATCCTCGACACCTCGTCGAAGCATAATCGCCATTACTCCCGTACCTT
>KN818231.1:100826-132599 GCA_000827485.1 Amanita muscaria Koide BX008
GTGACCAATCTGCCCCTTGCTTATGCAACATCATAGTAAGCACAAGAATTACAGGAAGATACCATAAACTGCGGTGAAAAACAACTTTGGCATCAGCTTTAGCACCCCTTTTCCAGCACCTTCATTCGCACACAGATCAAATTGGGAAATAACGTAGATACAGCGAATGTCTACGCCGTCAGGCCACCAGAATGGAACAGAAAGGGATAAGTAGGAGGGCATGTCGCAAAGAAACTAGCACGTTGTGGGTTGAATTGGTCACGGAAAGCATATGATAACCACGCGTATGAAGTTTGAGATCTTGAGAAGTCGTAGGGCATAGAAGAAAGTATCAGATATAGTCACAGTTACATAGCACAGCCAAATTAGGTAGCCACCGCCGCAGTTGCTGTAACTTCAAGTTGGACGCTATGGGCTTGTTAATGTCCCTCCCACTCGCCGGTGGACTGACGTCCATTGCGACTTCATGTCTCGCTGGCTTAGCCTTCTGCTTTACATCGACTGCAGGTACTCACCTCCCCTCTGTCTGCCACCCAAATCTCATCGTAATCCACAGCTTCCATGTTTTTCAAATCATGCAACTGCAACTCGTCCATTGCTACTCGTGTTGGCTTCGCCGTACGTATCGGACTCCAGCTCCATCTACCTTGCTAACCTATGTCCAGATCATCTTTTCTCTCAACTCCATACTAGCTTGGATTATGAAGACTGACCTCGTCATCAAGCTAGTACAGAAATGGAGCCTCGACTATATCAAGATGGATTGCAAAGAAGGCAAATGCTATGGTGTCCTTGCGGTAGATCTACATTTTGTTGCCTCTGCTCCACACTTAACTGCGATTGACAGGTTCACCGTGTCTGTTTCGCCTTGGCATTGTTCCATCTCATACTCAGTTCCTTGCTCATCGGTGTGAAAGATACTCGCGATAAGCGCTCAGCAATTCAAAATGGGTATGCATGGATTCTTCGCACCAGCATAGCGCCTGACAGTTTCGTAGTTGGTGGGGTCCCAAGGTTCTTTTATGGATCATCCTAGTCGCGATATCCTTCTTCATTCCCAACGGCTTCTTCATGTTCTGGGGCAATTATGTCTCGTTAATCGGCGCAACCGTGTTCATCCTTATTGGTCTGGTCCTCCTGGTCGATTTCGCGCACACTTGGTCCGAAACATGCATAGAGAAATGGGAAAACTCTGCAGGCAATTCCAACCTATGGCAGTGGATTCTCATAGGTTCCACAGCTGCCACATATGTTTTCACCATAACGATGACCGGAATTCTCTACGCCTTCTTTGCTGGTCCAGAATGCGGTTTGAACCGTTTCTTCATATCTTTCAACCTGGTTCTGAGCGTTCTGGCAACTCTCATATGCATACATCCCTTGATACAAGAACACAATCCTCGTTCTGGCCTCGCACAGTCAGGAATGGTAGCTGCCTATTGCACTTACCTCATCGTTTCTGCGGTCAGCAATTACGTACACGAGTCTTCAGCCTGCAATCCTCTCAGAAGCAACAAAGACACTGCTGAAGGAACACGTCGCGTAAGTGATATCTTGGGTATAATATTCACCTTTTTGGCAATCGCCTACTCTACCACTCGCGCCGCCACGCAAAGCCGTGCACTCGTTGGGAAGAATAGGCGAGGCAACATCTCCCTCAATGATGACGATCAATTCGGGGACCATTCAGAGCTCGGTGTAGTCACGACACAGCCAGGAAAGACAGACTCCCCGAGGTATCAGGCAATATTGGCAGCTGTTCAAGCAGGGTAAATATCGTCCGTTTTCTCATCTCTAGAATCATGTCTAATAGACTATTTTAGTGCTATACCAGCATCAGCTTTGAACGAAGAAGCATGGGAAGACGATGAAGACGAGATCGGTGAAACGAGAGATGATGAGCGTTTTGGTACCCGGTACAATGTAAGCGGCTCCAAAATCCGAGTAATGCAGTTGTACTAAAGGATGTAGTATTCTTGGTTCCATGTCATATTCGCTCTCGGGGCTATGTATGTAGCCATGCTACTCACAGACTGGTATTTTCTTTTGCTACGCTGCATTGCGTTATACAACCTCACCTTGTCGGCTTAGGAATGTCATGTCGAAGAAACCAGTCTTGGCTTCAGACGCTCCAGACAATGTGTATATTGGACGGTCCGAAGTTGCAATGTGGATGCGCGTGGTGTCCAGTTGGGTGTGTATGGTTTTGTATCTATGGAGTCTAGTAGCTCCAGCGCTCTTCCCCGATCGGTACGTCAAAAGGAACTCTTCACGTTGATCAGTCACTCATCCGACAAGTAGATTCGGTGATGTTTGAGTACTAAAGTATCCTGTCGACGTGTATTTTATGGACTAGAGTGCCTGTGTATATTTATAGTGGTATTCATGCGTCTTGCCACTCTGACTGATGGCCGAATACCAAAGCATCTCATCACAGCGTTGGAACAAAGCGGTATAAGAACTGTTGCTGATCTTTTGTTTTCCAACACTCTTCAAGAGATCTACTGTGGCTTACCTTCGTCAACGGTTTCGTTCAATGAGTTCTTGCAATGCATTGATATAGTTGCTGAAGCTTCCAGCGCGCCCGGTACTTCAGCGATGCACGCCTTGACGCAGGCACAGCAGGGTCCTTCGGTATCAACAGGCGTACCCATATTTGATGATCTCTACGGGAACCTCACTGGCCACGAGGTCATCGAAATAAGTGGATGTCCACGTTCGGGCAAATCTGTAAGTGAGCCATCGCTCTAACATTTTTAACTGATTCCCTTGTCAGACCCTGGCGTTGAACGTCGTTCTTCACTATCTGCTCAAGCACGTCGAGGCCAAAGCCACATGGATCGACACCACAGGCAGTTTTTCCGTAGAACACGCCTCCCTTGTTCTAAAATCGCTAATCTCAGCATCGGAGGATGACAACACGGTACTCGAACGACTCCAAGTGTCCCAGGCGTTCGAGGTCGACGACGTGTACAACGTTCTGGAGGAGGACGAGACATCATCAACATCTCACATCCATTTTATCGTCATCGATGCGATAACTCCTTTACTTGGCCCAAACCTCTCCGCAGCTTCTTCACAAGGACACGCTGTCATGGTCCACCTGATGAGACATCTACGAGAAAGAGCCCGGACAAAGCGGCACACCGTACTTGTTTGTAGTCGAATTTTTTTCCTCTTTTTAAAATGAACGCTATTCATTCAGGTGCTCAACGCATCCTCGCAAGCTAAAGATGGCAACTACCATACAAACTCGGTCTTTAGTGGTACAAAGCGGCAGCCATCTCTCGGGCCGTCGTTCAGTTTCCTGACAGATTCGACTCTCTGGTTATCAACAGCCAGTTATGATCCCAGACGCACACCTGACGAGTGCATCATCACGGCAGAGGTTCTTCACTCCAAGAATACGGTACGTGTTGGCATTTCTATGTTGAACAAAAACTCGCAACGACCGGTGTGCATAGCGGTCCAGAACTTGGAGCACGTTCGTGATTCGTAACGGTATCATATGTAACACGGATAGTCCACAACGGGAGCAAGGTGTTTCCACTCAAGTCTATCAACCATCGGCAAAGCGACTCTCACTGCAGGCGTAACATAGTTTAGGAAATGTAATATACCGGTACAAAATAAAGCAAAAACAGCATGATATGAAAGAGGACCATCAATCAAACCCTCTGGTTCGTTGAATTATGGACATAGCCCTGCACGAAGCCATCTTGGTTCTCGTTCGACAGCTCCTCGAGACTCTTGCCCTTGGTTTCAGGGAGCAGCAAAGTCGAGAAGATACCAGTGAGCATGAAGAAGGCGAAAATCTCCAGACTGGTTACACAAAAGTCAATACAATTCCGCCAAGGAGGGGCAGTGTGCTTACATGTGCGGGAGGAATGCATTTGTGCCACCAATATTTTTTAATTGGGCAAATCCGACCTGGGCAACAATAGCACCAAATTTTCCGCTAGCGGCAGAAATACCGTGACTAGTGGAACGGTAACGTGTGGGGAAAACTTCTCCTGGAATGACAAAAGTAGTGACGTTTGGCCCAAAGTTTTGGAAAAAGTCAGCGAGGCAGTAGAGGAACACGAAAACCTTTGTGCCCGCAGGGGTGGCGATCATCGCATTATAGCCAAAGCCCATGATGACGAAGAGGATGGTGAGGACGATGAAGCCCATGAGCTGGATGGGTTTGCGACCCCAAGAGTCGATGACAAGGAATGACGCCCAGTAGCCAGGAATCAAACCGGCAACTGACAAGACGAGGTTACCGACGGATATATTGTACAGGTTCTGGTATTGCTTAAGTGTTCCCTTTAAGCTTGTATCTGGAGTGCCGAAGCCGATAGCTGTCAGAATGATGGACGAGTTCAAGCCAAGGCCGTAAAAGGCGATGTCGAGTGCAAACCAAGAATAGGCGGCACCAAAGAGGACCTTGCCATTCTCCCACTTTCCGAAATGTTGCGAAAAGTCGCTCCAGCTTGCCTTGGGAGCAGCGATACGGCGGATGTTGTCGGGGTCGTAGTCGACGTCTTGGTGTCGCAGAGCGCCGACAATATCCGCAGTGGCCTGGTCAAGGTTGCGCTCAATATCCATGGTGAAGCGAGGGGTTTCGGGGATTGTGAGACGGAAATAAAGGGCGAGAACGGCAGGTACGCATCCAAGACCGATGAGGAGACGCCACATGTAGTCGATTGCGATGGGATTTGTTGTCGTCTCAGACAATAACTGTGTCTTGTAAGCAGAAACGACTACCAAGGCGACCAGTGCAGCGGCTAATTATGGGATCAGATTCACTGTCAAGGGGATGGTGCAACGACTAGCTTACCAAAGTTACCCCATCCTTGGGAAGCAAACACGGCAGTCATGAGACGACCACGGATATGAGTAGACGAGAATTCGGAGGAAATGACAGCACTAAGAGGATAATCGCCTCCCACGCCGACCCCCATCTAAAGTGAATTAGTCGAAGGGGATCGGGCAAGTTCCAATAGGCCGACTTACGATGAACCGCCAAACGACCAAGGCGCCGATAATGTTGACGGCACCAGCGTTTCCGGACAAAGCCTGAGCAAAAGTGGCCACGATCATGATCATGAGCTCGACACCGTCTAGAGAATGGAGAATGATGAGAATTGGAAATGGTAGCGCAGATCGAGCCAATGACTCACACATTCTCTTACGCCCAACACGATCTGCAAGCCAGCCGAAGAAAAGTTGACCAACGAGGGTTCCCACTGGAGTTGCTACCTTGACACCAAGATCTTGAGAGGCATTCAACACGCCTAGGGAAAGATAAGATAGAGTTAATGAAGAGAACGATAAAGACACCGACCACCTGCTCCATAAACGTAGCCCAACATAGTTGAGGCGATATTAATGGCGAAAATATCATAACTAGAAAGGAAAAGGATGAGAAAACAAAGACGACGGATGAAAACGGGAATGACGTACGCATCGGTGAAGAAACCAACGCCTGCAACCATGCAGACTTTAAAATGAAACCAACTAGACGATTTCCAGAAAAAGGATAGAAGCGGTCAGGGTTGACACATACGAGAACTTGGCATTGTCCACTTCTGACAAGGCAGCTCTGCGGCGCTCGTCAAGACTATAAGCAGCGACGGGTGCTTTGTTGGTGTGTTCGTCTGAACCCTCAGAAGCGCGCTTCTCTAGGGTAGCCATCTCTGGAGGGTAAGAGGGAAGGACAGGAAATAGAAGACATGGGAACAGATGAATTTATTTGCGAGCAGATTGTGAATGCATCGAGGGGGTCGAAACACGTTCGTGAGCAGAGTCGCCCGCGGCAAAGAAGCAGTTGATGAGCTTGGCGCACGTTCGTCGTTCTTGCCAATCATAGCTCTCGGTGGCTCTCCCATCCACGCGGGTCACCATCACTTTCCCACGTCTTCCTCATGTCCCGTCTCCGCGCACTTGCGCTATACAAGGATCTCCTCAGACTTGCAAAGGACTATCCAGATCCACAGTATGTCATCTGTTTAATTACACGTAATCCGTTCCTCAACCCTGTCCCTTAGTTATAACTATCACGCCAGAATACGCAGGCTGTTTGAGAACAACAGGCATCTGACTCGCGAGGACGACATTGAAAATGCTCTGAACCTTGGTGACTACATCAGAAAAGGTATACATCACAGTTCCTGGTTTGCACAGCTTCCCAGTCAACTTCGTCTCTGCTTAGAGACTCTTGCCCTCTATTCCCTCAAAAAATATCGACATCTCAAGCGCATGTACCCGTCGTCACCCTACTGAAACTGTTTCCGTTCCGGCACACGTTCGAGGTACATACTCGTTTCTCTATTTCTGTTTGTCTTCTCTATAACCTCTTACAGCACCTCCACCGCCCCCCTGATCGCCAAGTGTATTGTCACGCCACGCGGTTCTGTCAGAGTCTGTCAGCTAGGCACCACAGCACCACCAATGTGGCCACTGTTCTGTTTTTCGGCTTCCGTTTCTTCCCTACATGCCTTGCATTCCCTGGTAAGCTTCCGTGTTACCAAAGCTCAATCTCTCCAGCCGGGACCGAAGTACACCGCAGTATTTGTAGACTACATACCATTTCTGTGTAGACATACTTAAGGCGAGTCCCTGTCATTTCCGATTAGACGTCATTTATTGAACAGTTAATATAGTAATAATACATGTACATTACAAACGCAAAAAACTTCATTCTCGGCCCCAAACGAGAAAGGTATCTCCATGTGATTCTGAGAAATATGTTTCTTGTGCACCGAGTAAGAAGGAGAATCCTCACTCAAGCAGCAGTTAAACCAAGAGCACGAGCACCAGCGCCGACTCCCCCCTCCCAACCAATAAACCTCTCCGACTGCAAATCTCCAAATTGCTCGTCCATCCACGATCTTCCAATACCCTTTGATCTCGCCCATACAGATATGAACAATATCCGTTTGAGCTTCCTGTTCAAGAAGAACCAGTGTGAAGACCAGAGAAGCGCTCCTCGTTTCTTCATCCTCGAGTACATAAATGTTTCCTCTTCCGGTGACTGTGATATCCGAAAAGAGGAGGACGATTTCGCCATTGGTGCCTCGTCGACGTCATAGTCGTCAAACGCAAATGCGAGTTCCTCGTCCGTGGACGACTCCTCATCCTCATCCGTCGCCACGTCGTCCTCTTCGTCGGAAAAATCGTGCGCATGTGGGTCTGCCTCGATTTCTGGAGTGTATGAATAGACTTCGCAGTCCGGCAAACCGACCACCTCGTCAATTAATCGAAAAAGCGCAGGATGTGTCCCCGAAATGATAGGCGGCGGTGCGAGCGGGCTGACTATCGGTCGATTATAAGGCGACGAGGAGCTGGGCACCGAGCTTGGGAAAAAGTCCGAAGACGTGGGCGGATAGGAAGAGTACGTGCGGGGCACCGTCATCGTCATTCGCCCGTTGGACGCAAGGGTGTTGCTTAGCGCATTGAGAACACTAGCACCGTTCTTTTCTTTGCAGAAATGGTGCGGTCGGACGTCAGAAAAGTCATGGTCCGGAAATGCCACATTCAGCGTCGCAATCAAAAGGTACAGCGTCTTCCGAGACGCATGTTTGTCGATAGGCCCGAACGGCGTCGACTCGGCCTCGCGCTCGAGCGCAAGCCATGAGGGTACCGGTGGGGAGTTGGATACTTCGTCTTTATACGCATCTTCGAGCGATTTGAAGAGCTTCTTGTCCCGCTTGACGTTCTTGCAGCTGTACGCCTCCATGCGTGTGTATACGCAACACTCTGTGCCCTCGTGAGTGAGTGTTTCCGCAAGCTGTGACAGAGCTGGCACTTCGAGGTACTTCATGGAGTTGATGGTGCCAGGTAAGGCGTGGGGCTATTACAGTAGTTTGCGGAGCTGCCATATTCGGGAGCCAAACTCCTGCCCTGGCTACTTAACGTGACGGCCGGTATTATCATATGATAATCCTCCTCCTTCAACTCTAACCATGTCAGATGCTATCAAAGTCCCAGGTTTCAACGTCTGTCTCCAATACAATCCTCTGACCACTCCTGACCCCTTCTCACACAGTCTTCAGACGTCATTGCCAACTTGCAAACATCCTTTGCACAGCTTCCCGAAGCCGAGAAGAAGGAAAAGATCAAAAAGGTATAACCAGTGCTCTACAATGTTCCAGCTCTGTTGAACCAGACTTAGACCAACGGCATTTTCGAGCTTCAAATCACCAACACTAAGAAAGAGACAGCCACGTGGACAATCGACTTGAAAAACAGTGGCACTGTGTACAAGGGTAACGCCAAGCCCAAGGCTGATGTCACTCTCATACTCTCGGATGCCACGTTTGTCGATCTCGCTAGCGGCAAGGTAAGTCGCCTGATATCATCGCTCAGTCATTCTCTAAATCTCTGCTCCAGTTGAACGGTCAAAGGGCCTACATGGCAGGTCAATTGAAGACCAAGGGAAATCTCATGCTCGCAACCAAATTGGATGGTGTTTTGGCGGTTCGTTACATTTGCATAAGTAGCATGCACGAGTCGCTGACATTATTCCTCGCAGGCCCAGAAAGCCAAGCTCTGAATGTCGCACACTCGTATTACAATCTTTTCTATAAAGTAGAGCTGTCGTTCCTATATATTATTAGAATGATTTCCCAAAGAGTCCCCGATGTCTGCGAGGCGCAGGCTGAGAATCAGTGCGCAACGTTGACAAGCTGTTGAGTTGCTTCATCACCTATTCGGTTCCGTGAGCGCCGGTCCCCAAATGTGCATAGCACACGTGTCATACCTCTTCCAATTTATCCTTACGTTCTTGCAAGTCTAGGTGGCTTTTGACATCCGGGTTTTCACGAGCAAAGGCCACAATGTCCTTGCGGTCCAGATTATACAATAGCCGGGAATCGATTTGGCGCGGAAACTAACCCCAACTCCAATCAGTCAAACAAATAATCGCCAGGCAATGCACTCACCTGGTAAAAGAATTGTTCCAAGAGTTCAATATTAATGAACATGGCAGAAGTGTATGCGAGTTTCTCTGCCACTACATTCAGGAACACCTCTGGGCAAATCACATCATTGTCAGGTCCGGCACGGCATTGTTTCGATTTGAGGGCAGCGAGGCGTAGTTTTAGCATACTAATGCGCTCCGAGTACTTCATCGCTGTCCGTGCTATACATTCCGAAAATCAGAAATCCAGTCATCCCTAAAAATATAAACTCACCATCCATGATCTGCGCTGGGGGGTATTTATAGGACTCTGAATTGGATTCCTCGTCTGTTCCCTGGCCCAAGGGCTCTCGCTTGGTTTTCTCTCTCTCTTCCAAATTCCTCACATGTCCGACCAACGCACCCAGCCTTCTACCGCCGCCGACCTTTTTCCTGATGTCTGTAAGCCCCTTTTCACACATGGTCATTTCACGTTCCATCAATTCCACCGCATTTTCTCTCCCGCGCGCCCAGTCTTGCTGGTCAATCTCCACATCATACTTGTATGGTTTGATGCAATTCTCTACTTGGTCCGCAGTGAGGCCAACCCGGTCTCGCAAGATATCATGCGAAAATTCGACAAGCCGCGTTGCCGCCAGGGGATGATGTGTGAAAGGTTCGTGGGCAGCAATCGAATCAATCAATGAACGAATTGCGTCGGCAACAAGGAGTGTCGAATCACGTCCAATACCCGACTTGGTTAAAAGCGATGATGCGGCAGCCAACTTGTGAGACCAATACGACACATTATCCTTGTCGGTCGACGTTCGACTGTCTGCCTTTCCCGTTGCTCGTTCAGATTCGCCAAAGGCAACGGAAGCACTGTGCCAACGCCTTGCGTCCATGGCATACGCAGTCAGCTCGCTCTCCGTCCTCTTATCCATCCAGTATAGCTGCTCTAAAACGTCCAACACCTTGTTCTCCAGCATCAACTTGAGTTGCTTTCTCAACACAGGTTTTGAAAATGCATTTTGAGATTCTTTGAACCGGGCCTTCAGCGAGTCCATCGTTTCTGCGACGTATGTTTCGGGGGAAATTCTCCGGTCATTGTATTGTACTTTGAACTGGTACGTTGCCTCTTCTAGTTCGAGTTGCACGGCGTTTGAAATGCCATGGAGTGAAGATGCCATGGATGACTCAAGCACCTCCATCAATCGCCGCCGAAGCGTGGGCATACCAACCAAGAGTGGCGTTGACGATGGAGAAGCAAAAACATCGCGATGATGAGAGAAAAAGTCTTCCTCAGTTCCGTGTGTGAGTGCTTTTCTTTTGCCGTTTGACTTTGCCACAACACCGACATACCCAAGGTGAAGAGGGTACCTATTGCCGGCTAGGATAGTTGCACCTTGATCTGCGGGCACAAGGTCCATCTTAGTGATGACACCAATCGTGCGTAAGCCCAACGGATCGACTTTGCGGCCGGCTCGAAGAGCAGGAGAATTAGCAAGATCAACATCGGCAGCGCAGACTGCCAGTATGATGTTTGGCTCTCGAATATATTTCTCGCAGAGCGTGGATATTTTCTCTTTGAGGGAATCGGGCTGATCGAGAGAAGACAATTGAACGTAGCCCGGCAAGTCGATGAGGGTCAGATCAGGCACATGGGGTGAATATATCCGGAGATCTATAGGTTCTGAAGAGACAGCTTCAGTGGCAGGAACGGCGGTGTTAAGGTCGGTGAGAATGCGTTGTATGTCAGCAAAATCCGTTACTTTCTTGCTGCCGAGGCCAGGAAACTCGCCATATTCCTGAGGAGCTGGGTTGTTAGGACTGGGTGGGGTATGGATAAGGGTTAGCTCAATTGGACGACGAGTGACCATGTTATTACCCCTGAAAAGCTGTCAACACAATACTCGGTTTTAAATGCTATAACGCACTTGGGGAGAAATTCATGCCCGACGATCGCTTCGAGTACTGAACTTTTGCCTGAGCTCTGACTACCGATAACAACAATACTTGGTAGTTTAAGGGAGTCACTCTGGTCGATGCTGAGGAGCATAGTACGGATCTGTATGAGCTTCTTAGTCAAGTTCATCAGGCCATTCTGCTGAGGAGAATCAAGCAGGTCTTCTGCCGCATTTGAATCTGAAGGTGAAGACATCGTGGCAGAGACAAGAGCAGCTATAGCAGCAGCATTGTCCTTCGGAGACCGTTTATTTGAACCAGCGCTGTCGCCGTCGTTGCTTCCTTCCTCATGGTCCTGCCTTTTCGCTGCATTCACAAGGTCTTTCAGGAATTGAGGAGTTTCGATGTGCGGAAGTTCAACAGCAGACACGCGAGAGGAAACGGCCTTGAAACTATCGGAAGCTGATTCAAGAATATCTTGAGCAGTTTCGCGCGCATTATCAACCCATGCGTTCGTCTGCTTTTTGAGCTCTGGAATCAAGCACTCAGGGAAGAGACGGATCAAAGGCCGATTAATCAGCTTACCTTCGAACTTGTAGTTGGCATAAGTAAACCCCCCTGCACCGATTGTGGCGCCAGCTATGGGAACCCGGAAGGCACGGGCGACGAAACGGGGTATAGAGGAATAAGAAATGGCGCGAACATGAATGTGCCTTAGAAGAGTCAAGGAATGTGGATTGTGTCTTCTGGGCAGTGAGCCGTCAGCATAAAAAGTAGAGAATTGACGGTGAGAAGGCCGCTGATTATCAAGAAGACGCTTTGAGGGCTGTGAGATGCGGTACGCTGCGTTCTTATGTAGGCTCTGAACTGCGCGCTTGAGGGCAGAATACATGTAGTAGTACAAGTCGTTCATCACGTGTTCTAACGACGCTTATAAGTAGAGCATAGATTCATTTCGTTCTCGACAACCCTCGTCAACATAGCAGTACCTAGCTACTACTACCTTCCCCAACCAAGATAAAGCGAACAGATCGAAGGAAGTTGAGCATATGATTGATTTCTAACTATGTGGCTCTGGTACAAAGTGTATGCATACATCTAATAAAACAAAGAAAGAAAGAATATATCAACGCTAGCTATATCTTTATCTCATCCACGTCTAGTCAATACCAGAACAGACCAGAAGAGTTATTGTCTTCTCCTCCTTATCTGTCATTTGGAGACTGCTTATTTGAACCAGCGCTGTCGCCGTCGTTGCTTCCTTCCTCATGGTCCTGTCTTTTCGCTGCATTCACAAGGTTTTTTAGGCCTCGAGGAGTTTCGATGTGCGAAAGTTTCTGTTTGACAGCAGACACGCGAGCGGAAACGGCCTCGAGCTTATCTTGAGCAGCTTTGCGCGCAGCTTCGAGGTCAACATCATGCACGCGAGTGGAAACGGCATCGAGCTTATCTTGAGCAGTTTTGCGCGCAGCTTCGAGGTCAACATCACGCACGCGAGCGGAAACGGCATCGAGCTTATCTTGAGCAGTTTTGCGCGCAGCTTCGAGGTCAACATCACGCACACGATCGGAAGCGGCCTTGATATTATCTTGAGCAGTTTTACGCGCAGTTTCGAGGTCGACAGCAGACACGCGAGTGAAAACAACCTTGAGACGATCGGAAGCTGATTCAAGAACGTTTTGAGCAGTTTCGCGCGCCCATGCGGCTATCTGCTTCTTGAGCTCTGGAATCAAACACTCAGAAAAGAGACGGATCAAAGACCGATAATCGGCTTACCTTCAAACCTGTAGTTGGCATAAGTAAACCCTCCTACACCGATTAAGACAATGACTATGGGAACCCGGAAGTCATGGGCGAGTCGGGCGACAAAACGGGGTATGGAGGAATAAGAAATAGCGCGAACATTGTGCCTTGGAACAGTCAAGGAGTGTGGATTGTGTATTCTGCGCAGTGAGCCGTCAGCATAAAAAGTAGAGAATTGATGGTGAGAAGGCCGCTGATGATCAAGAAGACGCTTTGAGGGCCGGTATGCTGCGTTCTGACTGCGGCTCTGAACTGCGCGCTTGAGGGCAGTTGAAAACATGTAGTAAAGCGCCCACAAGCTGTTGATCACGTGCTCTAAGAGTCTAACGACGCTTATAGCCTACTGGATCCAAGTCGTAATCAATTCCTGCCTCTGCTATCTTTCTTTTTCGGGCCTTTTGTCGTTTCAGTAGCCTCTCTTCGGCCTTTTCCTGCTCATCTGTCGTTCGTTTCTGAATCTCATCGTGAGTTTTTGCACTTGCGATGCCAGCCTTTTCTACCTACTTTGTTGTGAGCCGCTCTCGCCACCCGAGCCCGAGGGACCTTCCGCCATTTCCGATTTGCGCCTACCCATAACTGGGGATGCACTTGGTCCTTTGGTATCAGCTTGCACCGCAATATATGCCCCATGATTAGATAGTTGTCCATTGTCTCTGCCACGATTTCTGCCACAGCAAATGAATCAAATTCCAAAAACGCATAATGTTTAGAATTTCCCGTCTGACATCAAGTTAACTTGGTTCAGTGCTGATGAGCATGAACGAGACCTTTTTATTTCGTGATAATCGCAGGCGGGTCACATTCCCGAACTGTGAGAAGTAACCACGGAGTTGATCCTCGAAGAATCCATGCGGTAGACGGCCAATGTATAAAACGCCACGATCTTCAGTCTAGTGATGGTCAATGAAGTTGTTTTAAGCTAGGGACGTGTCTCCAACGAACCGGCTGTCGCTTCGCCCTCTCCAATTTCTTTTGCAACACCGCATCATCTTTGGCGACAGTGGGGAGCTTGCCTATGTCGATGGGCTCGACTTCGAATTTCTCCTCTTCGTCTGAGGAATCACTGTCCGTCGTGAACCCTCGTAACTCTTCTTCGGATTCTTCGGATTCTTCGGATTCCTCTAGCTCGTGCGGGTTATCAGAGCCAGTGCCGCTATCGACGGTGTCTGCAATCTGTGTCTTCGCATGACTGGGTTTTGCAGCCGCCGTCTCTTTTTTCTTTGATCGTTTTTCCTTGACGGGAGATAATTTCATTGCTGAGGTTGGCAAATCTCAATTAGACACACTGTGGGAAACTTGTTCTGATCGCTCTCTACCAAAAGTAGTCACCCTGGCAAATGGCTCTCGGGAGCGCTGCTACTTTGCATCCGTTACAGAGAAAAAAGGAAGCAGCATAGATGCTGCCATGGCTTACCCCGCCGTTTCCTGGGGTCTATAACCCAAATCATACGACCTGGCGTCAGGTGCAAGGACCGATCATGCGTAGGGCAATCCAGCTGCGTGAAGCGTACGTCAGGTGCAACGACTTGCTAGGAACTTGCTTATATGAGCTGCCACTGTGTTATCAGAGCTGTCTACCTTCGAATCCCGCCATTTGTTCCAAGTCCTAATAATAACCTTTATCTTTGTCCATTTGCCCCCGTCGGATCGCGTCCGTCAAAGTGCAATATGGTGGCGATACGAACTACCAATCAGCTCCGAACATCGCATCAAACAACGTTTTATGAACTAGCCATTGGATCATGTCGCCTCCCTGCTCAAGCTGAGGCACAGGTGAAATCGGCGCATGGCCTGTGATTTAATCCATGCTTCATACCGACACATGCCCCGAACTCGTCCGCCTCTAGCGTCCATCGTGACGTGTCGCCACAAGGTTGACAAAAAGTACGGAATGAAAACTATATTGTTTTGGGCAACTTTGCTCTTGTCCATAATCATGTTGCGGCGCCTGGGGTATATATGTGTGCGGGGATGCTTGCAAAGTCACTGCGTAGACTCAACTCTCACTGCAATCTTGAAGCATGGTTATGCTCAAGCGACTCTCTTCTCTTGCTACTGGCACTTTGATCGTCGCCACTAGCTTGGTGCAGATATCCGCCTATGATAACTCCAGGTCCGATAATGTTCGTTGATTTCTTCACTTCATCTTTCTTGGGTACTGAACGAATTTTAGTTGGCAGTGTAAGTCAGAGCTACCTATACAGGTCCTGTGACGTACCCACAATATTTCAGGTACTGGGGACAAAACTCCTACGGTGCCACACACACGAGTGATACCGCTAACTGGCAAAAATCTCTCTCAACATATTGCCAAGATAATGTGATTAATGCTATCCCTTTGGCTTTCTTGGACGTCTTTTTCTCGACTGGTGGCGATCCAGAGATCAATTTCTCTAATGTACGTACCGGACCTTGCTAAAGTAATGTATTATCGACACTTGCGCCACAGATCTGCAGCTCGAGTACAAACGGCGTGTTCTCTGGAACAAATTTGGCAAATTGTCAATTTATGGCTGCCGACATCCAAGCGTGTCAGGCGAAAGGAAAGATAATCACAATCAGTCTTGGCGGTGCAAGCGGCGCAGCTACCTTCTCATCTGATGCGCAAGGACAAGCCTTTGCCCAAACAATTTGGAACCTCTTTTTAGGAGGATCCAGCAGTACAAGGCCGTTCGGAAGTGCCGTTCTTGATGGGTAAGAATTAGCGGCTGCCTGGTTGGTTTGATAATCTGAATCCTGCCCAAGTGTGGATCTGGACATCGAAGGCGGCGGAAGCACCGGATTTGCTGCCTTCGTCGATCAACTCCGGACGCTCATGGCCACAGGAAACAAACCGTGTGTATTTTTCCCTCGCCTCAGCAGAACACGACGGCTGATACCGTGGCGCCAGCTATTATGTCACTGCAGCTCCCCAGTGTCCCTTCCCTGATGCCTATATTGGTGCCGCACTTAATGCAGCGAGTTTCGATGCAGTTTATGTGCAGGTGTGCAGCCTGTCCTAGTCGACACGCCCGAATCTACTCTAATACTTCGGTGCAGTTCTATAACAACTACTGTGGCAATAACGCCCCTTCAGTGAGTCCATTCCCTCCGCTGATAAGAAACAGTCGTTGACTCTGGTCAGAGCTGGAATTTCGCAACCTGGTATCTATCTCAATCGGCTAAAGATAATAATCTATAATTTCATTGTTAGGGACAACTGGGCAAGAACTCAATCTCCGAACCCAAATGTCAAAGTCTACATCGGGGCGCCTGCTTCCACCACGGCAGCCGGATCAGGATATGTTGACGCTACTACACTTGGAAATCTTGCAATTTCGGCACGCGCGCAGTATCCTTCATTTGGCGGTATCATGTTGTGGGACGCCTCCCAAGCGTATGGTACGTTGTCTCTTGTTCATCAAATAGGAGCATATAACGAGTTCGGAAGCCAATGGTCGGTATGATGTTGCGGTCAAAAATGCTATGGGTTCGGGAACTGGATCAACTACAACTCCATCAACGACGACTACAACCAAGACTTCCACTACTCCGACCACAACTTCTACCACTCCAACCACAACTTCTACCACTCCGACCACGACCACAACAAGCACTGCGACGCCTACTAGCTGTGCTGGCGTCGCAGCTTGGAGCTCAACCGTTGCGGTATGACCACCTTTCTATAGAAGAAAGTGTTCCTACTAATGAACCGTCCGCTCAGTATAACGGTGGTTCCTGGGTCACGTATAAGTGAGAATTATACCATTGCCATTCCGTTCACGACACTCAATATGTCAACAGTGGGAACTTATGGACGAACTCGTATTGGTCTTACAATGGTAAAAAATTTCAGCAATTCTTTGTCACCGTAGTACTGATAGAGGATCATCGTGATAGATGTACCAGGAGGTTTGTTTTAGATATTTGGAGTGGAGTGACATGCTGAGTCCACGATAGGTACCGCCGGAGTTTGGGTAAATAAGGGGCCATGCACAGCAGCTGCCTTTGTGAAACTGCCAACTACAACATCCGATGTATCTTCGGACAAGACGATAGTTTCGAGCGCAACAACGAAGTCTCGCCGTTTAATTTCGAGGTTTTTCAAGTTTTAACGAATGATGTTTTTAACGAACGGGGATGAAGACATACGAAACTAGAGAGAATGTAAATGTATACCTGTATTATCTTTGTACGCAATGTATTCCAATGGTTTGATAGTGATTTCTACGAATTCGACCTGTATTTACTCACGTGCAGTGGTGGTGAAAGCACCTAACTTGCCTTGATGCACTCAACTCCTCCTCCATATGCCACTCCGAACGTTCCCCAGCTACCTTCTTCATCGACATCACGTACTCGTGGCTCTATAGGCTCTTCCTTTTCATTTAATCCACGGAATCTTGTGGACTCATACTTTGATGCCGATGCAAGCACTATCTCCAATCCAAATACATTTGCTCTTGATCCAAACCGTTCCATCTTGCCCTCTTCACCTCGCCAATCTTCCCCACGTCGTCATAAATATAGCAAGCCTAGTACAGGTCGCCAACCGCACCCTCTAGCTACAGATACCACCGACGTCTTCCAGGATTCAGATGTCGAAAGTGACGGAAACGGTGATCAGCAATGGGGACCGGTTGACCGGATGCGTTTGTGGAGACATGACGCTATGATGCAGCATCTTTACGAAACTGCGGCCTTTTGGGGCGACAAGGTTCTTAGCTGGACCAGTACGTTATATGCAGTATCTCAACCAAGACGCGTCAATAACACGCCATCCTGTCCATCTAGATGATCCTAATGATGCCTTCTGGCTAGCTCAGACCTATTTCCTGATGCACCAGTATTCACGCGCCGAACAACTGCTAACTCGACCGTTCCCTACATGCCCCCCCAAGTCGCCGAAGATCCTGAAATCAGTCATGAACGGCGATGTCAGTCCTGCGAAAGGGAAAGCTCGCGAGCATGACCAGTCGCAATTCTATCCTGACACTCCGCGTCTCCCTGCCGGCCCTGGGGGTATGATTGAAATATCAGAGGAATTACAAGATCGCGTGTCGAGGTTAGTTGATATGAGTGTAGCTTGCCGGTATCTAGCTGCGCAGTGCCAGGTATGCTAAACATGTACTGTCCAAGCCACATTCACTAATCTTTAGGTCCGTCAAGGTAACTGGGCAGCAGCTACCGAAATGTTGGGTGAAGCTAACCCTTTTCGCGACTCGGAAAGGAGCGGGAGTGCCATACGAAACAACGATGGTGGTATCAAAGTATGTGACTGGTTTCCATGCTCTTGTCAGCAACGTTTGATGATAATTCAGGTGGAAGCTTCAATGTGCCACCTCCGAGGTATTTTGATGCTCAAGTTAAACAGGGGCGATCAAGCAAAGCAGTGCTTCATGGAGGCATTGGCCCTCGACGTTAAATGCTTTGAGGCGTTTGATCAACTAGTTTCTGGCGAAATGATGGCCGTGGACGAAGGTACGTTGGTTTATGCGGAAGGTAGCTCAGTCTATGACCACCTAGATAGAATGGGAATTTGTGCAAGGACTGGCATATTCACAACAGACTCCAGAAGACGCTGAATTTGTCCAGCTAATTTACACAAGTCGCCTTCGAAAGTACAAACATAATATTGAACATGCCTTGACAAGAGAGCGTTTAGCGGACGACTATGGCTTGGCTGACAGTCCAGATGTATTATACAGCTTTGCAGATGCGCTCTATGTCAACTTCCGCTGGGCAGATTGTTATGCTATAACATCCAGGTTAGGATATGCAGATAGCATTCCGCCATTCTACTGACGTTTGATTACAGGATTTTAGGACTAGTTTCCATACACAACGCTGCCATGCCTCTGCATATAGCATGCATGTACCATCTTTCATATCTTCATTCGAAACTGTTCATCTTGGCACACGAAATGGTTGACCGTGAACCCGAAAATCCCATAAGTTGGTATGCTGTTGGGGTATGGTATCTCAGCGGAGGCAAGTGGGGCCAAGCGAGGCAATATTTCAGGTTCAGGCGCCTCCTAACATTTGTCCAAGCACTAATACCTCTATCAGTAAAACATCACTTATGGATCCTCGCTTTGCCCCTGCTTGGATAGCCTTTGGCCACACTTTCGCTCTTGAAGGGGAACATGATCATGCCGTGACAGCGTATTCAACGTGCACACGCATGTTCACTGGGTGGGTCTTTCCAGTTACAGGGTGTTCGGTGTTCTTATTTTATTTCTACATGGCAGCTCACACTTGCCGTTGATGTTTGTGGGTATGGAACATATTATGTTGTCAAATTATGCATTAGCGGACGAGGCATTCAATGCGGCAAACACTATGTGCGATGGTGATCCATTGCTTCTGAACGAACGCGGTGTTATGGCGTATAACCATGGCGAGTGAGTATCGGTCTCTAAATCCATAATGCGATCCTTCATCACTGTCTGCAGTTATGGCACTGCTGCAGCGCTGTTTCAGGAAGCTCTGGACCTAGCTCAAGTAACGCAGACATCACGCAAATCATGGGCTACAACCCATGTTAATCTCGGAACCTGTTACAGGAAGTTGCGGTATGATGTAATATACTAGTGCTGTTTACTATCTTACTGATCGACAACAGCCGTCTAGAAGAAGCAAAAGCAAACTATCAAAGGGTGTTGGAGCTGGAGCCGTACCACTCCACAGCCCTTGGATTCCTTGGCATGGTGTTCCATCTGCTTGGTGATTTGGACAAAGCTATTGTCAAGTACCACGAGGTTTGTCTGAAATGAAACGGTGCGGTTGCCATAGCTAATACATCTTGCAGGCGCTTAGCATGGACCCTATCAATGCACATATTCTCGAACTACTAAACATTGCGCTTGAGCAGACCGCCATCGGTATACCTAAGACTGGCAACATGGGCTTCAAACAGAAGGCGCAAGATATCAAAAACAAGTATGCCTGGAGTGCGCATGAATTAAAGGATCTTTCGATCCACGCTACTGGTGGATCGGAAGCGAAAGATGATATGAGCGTCGGCTAATGAAACGATGTCTTTGGCATAAAGGTCGAAATACACGCAGAATATAACGAAGCTTTGCACATCGTGAAATGTGCCATGCTGTTCTTGGGATTGACACTGTCAGGAGAATAGATAGGCTGACAGCTCACACTAGATGTACAACCAAAACAAGCGCAGTAGAGTATACCAAGGAAAGGTTAGGATGGATGTAGAAAAGTTTGAACCTAATGATTTCTCAGCAAAAATCGAGCATAATTGAATCGCAAATCTCACGTATTCATGGTAGTGGTGCAATACTTCCCGCAATTGTTTCCGCGATATTTCCGCTCGGTGTAATATCTCATCGTCGGTCATTTTCCCGTCGAAATATTGGTTTAGGCTACGGGGATCAGAGACAGGGCAAAGCTTGCAATAAAGACAGACGTACAGGGCAAACCTTTTCGCAATATAAAGGTCCTTACCATCCGACATGGCTGATAGCCATCGACGTTGCAACGGGGTCGCCCTAGCAGGGTCTTCTATAACTGTTGACACCAAACCTTCTTCTGACGATTCCCAGCCAGACTCCCCACCATCTACACTTGAACCGCCTTCGTCATCGTCATGAAAGTGATCTACTTTATCGGGCCAGACTAGTCTGGAAACATCTCTTCGGTATTCCATGGACGATAATTGCTTTGCATCTCGTCTTGCGGTCCTGGGAGATAGCGACAGCCATGGAAAACTGGTAGTCGCCTCAGGATCCAAATCCTCAGATAGCTGCTGAGGATCTGGCCTATACACCGTCTTTGACCGGGTAGCTCTCTTGAAGAGAACTTCCCTACGCCGCTGTCGCACACGGATCTTGAGTTCCAGAGTAGCTACTAACCGGATCCTGAGGTGGAGAGTGACCAACAAATCATGCTCCAACATCCAATTGACTATCTCGTGATACATGGGGATGAGCTCCCGCGATTTCACCACAGATGCGAAGAAGTGGTTCTCTGATTTGGATATAGCAGCTAGTATATCCGGGAGACGGGGAACGGATGGATGGTGGAACCGGTTATCGAATTCCGCCACGAATTGAGGAAGGCTGGGAGATAATTGGCGATTAACGCCATGAGAAAGAACATTGCAACTCACGGTTGGGTAAACTTGGGAGGTAAAGTAAATATGGTCTTCAGCCCAGGGTGGACTACATCAACGACCTTGGCCCAACGATGTCGCACGAACCAGCGAACAGTGGGGTAAACCTGCGTTTCAAGGTCCCAATCGAGCAAACTTGCTATGTCAGCTAACCTGTTCATCATTGTGAGTGTCTAGCAGTAAAATTGCCACGGAGTTGCGCACGATAGCGTGATATTCACTATTTTCATAAACTTGATCAAGCTCTCAGCAATGGGGTGGTCTTGAGGCAGCAGCCGTGTTGCGCTTTGTTGGAGATACATTTCCAGTCTTTGCTGTTCGCATAGAAGGAGGAGACTTCTCCACGGTGTCAAGGACGGCAATTTCCAACCATCGGACATCTCTGGGCCCCAGCTGTTCAGCCCTTCGTCGTCAGGACTTTCAGAAAGGCTAGCATCAACGTCATCTTGGTTATAAAGCAATTGATTGAGATGCGGTGGGAATTGGAGTTCCAGAGGGATGTCATGCAAAGTGACATAGGCTATGGCTGACGACCTGGTCGCTTCATAAACTGCTTTCATGGCAGGGGCAATGGATGACTGTTCAATCGCCTTGGCAGCATATTTACAAAACGATTCCCCTTGAACGGAATTGTCAAGGAATGGAATATTGGATGGTGAAAAAGAAAACAACCTTTGGACATGCATGATTCCTTCAATGTCCCCAAGACGTCGCACTCTCGTTCAACAAAATTGCACAACACTTGTTCCTGGAAGAGCACAGCCGTTATGACAAATATTATTTGTTGATAGATTACATCGAAGTATCTTAAAACATTGCCTGACCCGGACAAGGACGGCTCAGGAAGGTCCAAAATCAGCACCAGATGAAAGGTTTGCAGCCAAGCAGAAGTACTCTGCGACGTTCTATCCCGGCTTGATGACGAGGTAGAAGGATATTGGAGCGGTGACTGGCTGCTTCTAGAGTTCCTGCCACGTGAACCCGACGTATTATTTTCCGATTTGAACCTCCAAGTTCCATCGTCATCTGCGCAAACAGGATGTCCCAGGAAAACCAAATCGTCTACGATGAGTTCAAATTTTTGATGGCATGTGGAAGGATGAGGACATAGAAGATTCGCCAGATATTCAGAAGAGTATCCTAATATGCTGTCGTATTCCGTAGATTTCCTAGAAGAGAAGGAATGCGGCCGAGAGGGTGAAGTATTCCGAGATGTCGGATGGGGATGTGGTTCATGCTCAGAAGGATTTAGCGGACGCGGCCAATGATTTTCGGACAAGTCGTATGCATCGCTGGACGCTGCTGCAGCGTCGCTCAGCGGGTGAGATGCCCTCCAAGGATTGTCCAAGAAGGATGGCCAAGAGAAATCAGAGGGCCGTGCACGACAAAATCTGGGACTCAGGGTAGGGGAAGGTGGCCACCAGAATACGAGCGAATTTCCTTTAGCCGAGGACGTTACCAGAGCGATAGCGGAAAGCGTTTCTGCCATAGAGCTTCGTTGGTAAACAGATGCAAATAACGATGCCTTGATGATCGATGAGTCATGGATTTTAGATTCCACTTTGTACAGCTAGCACGATGCCCAAGGTTTGTCAATTTTATTCACCATAGCTCATTTGCTCATTTCTTTCCAGAACAAAGGAAAGGTGAGTCTCAGAGCGGTTACTTCTCTCGTATATCATCGACCCTTGTTAGGGTGGCAAAAACAGAAGACGAGGAAAGAACGAGAACGAAGACGACAAGAGGGAGCTAGTGTTCAAGGAAGACGGGCAGGAGTATGCTCAGGTTACCAAAATGCTGGGTAATGGACGCCTGGAAGCGTTGTGTTTCGACGGCGAGAAGCGGTTAGCGCATATCAGAGGGAAAATGCGCAAGAAGGTCACGCTCTCTGAACACTTTTCTATAAGTATGCTGAATTTCATCTGCAGGTTTGGATAAATCAGGGAGACATAGTGCTTCTGTCTCTTAGGGACTTCCAAGACGGCAAGGCGGACGTCATTGTGAAATACACCGCTGACGAAGCTCGTAATCGTATGTACTGTTTTCACACTCTTTTCCTCCGTTATTCATCTATACCAGTGAAAGCGTACGGGGAGCTACCCGAGAATGCCAAGATCAATGAGACAGATACGTTCGGCGAAGAAGATGGCGAATGCACTTTCGAGTTTGGTGATGAAGGAGAAGTAGATATTGACGACATCTAAACCCTTCTATGATCGACAGCCTCTTTTGACTGTTGCTACCCTTTTGTGTTGCATTATCCTGTACACATAGATTTGATTAAATCCTGACATGTATCACTGGTATTCTTACAACGTCCTCCAATTTCCAGCAGTGGTTTGAGTTCCGGAACAATCCCTCTTTCTCTAGTAAAATACTCGGCAATGTCGCGAGCGTCGCACCTCAAGGCCAAGGTGAGCATTGTGTTGTTGCTAAGCCTTCGTTCCTTGTTCTTTCCTGTCCCCTTCCCACTGCTCTTCTCTTCTGCTTCGATCAGCATTCTAACCAAGCAAAGATCCTTTTGTTTGATGGCGAACATGACACTGAGCCCATACCCGCAACTTGGTGATGCACCTTGGTCTAACAAAAATTGGATTAAAGGCCCATGACGCGCATGGACAGCTCGCGAGAGGGCATAGCCCTGATGAGAGTTTGGATCGGGCGACAGCCCCGGCGTAGCGTACAAACACCGAAGGAAAGGCAACGGATCACCGTTGTCTTGTTGAACCCCAGACTCGGACTTCAAGTTTCGAAATAAGCGTTTCGGTAGCTTGCACTTAACAGTTTGCTGCTGCACTTTCCCAAACGACAAAAGGCGGAATAGCGCCTCGATCACGTTCTGATTGCACACCGGATACCGGAGGGCCTTTGTTATGGTATAAGACTCGTCTTCTTTTGGGTAATTAGTCCTGAACACGATATATTGTGCAATGCAAGTAGGTGTCGCCCATTTGAAAACTTGATAAAGATGCTTCGATGAGCACGGCAAGGCGTGGTTCAGCGCAAGCAAATGTATATCATGAAGTAGCTTTTGGAACGCTGAGTGTTATCAGCATCGTCCACAACGGATGACACTTACCTCGACTGGTAAGCTCTCTAGGCGAGAAACAACTGGCATGCAGAACTGGATAAAAGTGTTTATCACACGTGACTTTGCGACTAGCAGTGAAATTCAACTAGCTAAAGGACAAGCCTGGTGTAGCTATGCGACTGGATGGAAAACTTGATTAAAGGTTTTGTAATCGCGGGACATGTATACACCGGTTGCTTTCGATTTTCTACTGCTGCTGAGGAGGGAAATACTCAGGAATAAGAGATCTAGGCAATGATTAGCTGTGTATAGCCTAATCATTAGTGATTACAACCCACTTGAATACGGTGTTGTCAGTATCGGTGAAAACGACGAAAATGACTCTTTCGAGCTAGGTATCAGTCAAGTCAATGAACTTCTCTTCGACGCCATGGGTGAATTAGATTTACCTTCTCCCCAAGTCCGGCCTCGCAATACTTGCGCACTTCGTCCAATGCGATGCGTGTAGCATCTCGGATTGGGTAACCATACACCCCAGTAGAGACGGCAGGGAAAGCCTGGAATATTTCAATGACACGGAGCAACGTTTCGATTGCGCTGACACCCACGACATGTGCGAGCTGATACTCGGATGCTAGCTGCAGACTGGATCTGTAGCATGATGCCAAAAGTTCCGCACACTCTTCCTTTCTGGATTCGTTGTACACGGGTCCCACTGTATGGATGACGTGCCGTCTGGTCATATATGGTCTAACGGATGAGAAGCTCCTGGATGCATGGGTTGCTTACGCAGGCAGATCGTAACCACACGTTATTTTGGCTTGACCAGTGGCGCAACCATTCAGCCTGCGACCTAATGACGATCAGTGTCCAAGCTTCAGATATAGATCCAGCACCGCTGACATTCGTTAGTTATACCAGGTCCGCCGGACCTGTGAATGGAACCGTCGACTAGTACAGTTCAAGTTCCAGGAACGCATTGGTCTCGCGCATTACGCACCTCCGCCTCCTCCTATTACAGAAAATGGTCAACATAACATCGCTTGTTAAATGTTGGTAACGTACCTAAAAGGCTCTTATTTGCAGCATTGACAATGGCATCGACCTCAATGGTGGTAATGTCTCCCTGCCTTGCATTGGGTCAGCGTGCTAAGACAATCGCAGGAGAACTTGTGCTACTTACAACAAAGAAATTCGGTCAAGTAAGGTTGGGTTATGCCCGTACTTGACCGTCGATGTGGCCCGGAGAATTGAATCTCTATAGAGTCGAGTTAGAGTTGGAATGTGGTCAAGAGGAACAGGCATTGAGCTGAGCACAGCTTATTCGAAATCATAGAGTGCATTATGTAATTACGTCTATTTTAGGTAAGATATACTATGAGCTAGAATACAATTACAACTAAGTATACAATTCTGCTGCCAGACTAGCCGGGTGTAAAGCATATGTTGAAAGCAATTAAAGGTGACGAAGAAATAATGTAAAGAGGTCGGTGGTCATGAACGTCATAACGCAAACGAAGTGTGGTTTAATGGCTCCAGCGCGTTGATTGCGGAGATATTTGGTCGCCGTCTTCGCTCATGGTTGCAGGTGAACCAGGCTGCGATCGTTCTATGATGGTGGCATTTGGAATTACGGTACCGGTTGCAGTCTGCACCAGAGTTTGGTCGCTTCTCTCGGAGGTCCCCACGGGCTGATTATGTGGGTAATACGTCAAGCGCCTGGAACGGGAAAAATCATAGACAGTAAACCTGGAAGAAATTCATGCGTTGGTATCACTGACGGTCCTAAGGTAAATGTACATACTGTTCTTCAAGCTGGCGTAGCTCCGGCTTCATCTTTTCTAGGTCAGGATTGGTTTTCCGTTTTGTATGTGTCAAGGGTTTTTCGATCATGAGAAACTCATCGAGTTCGTGGGATATATCGAAATTAGCTTCTTCCATCTACAATAATCATGTCAAGCAAACACGCTTTAACTTTTATTCTTTGCTTACATTGGGCACGAAGGGTGATTTGAGCTCTTTCACCGCTAATTTTTCCCAATCCATTTCAGAAAACCAGGAATGGCGTTTGACATCACTAAAACCCCTCTTAGGTCTGCAACCTAGCCTTGCAGATGGGTCGCGTTCAATGAACTGCGATTGTCAGCAGGGAATTGATAGTTCATGGTTAGTACGTACCTCTGAGAGAGCTGATAGACACGCTGTACTGCATCGCCGAGGAGCATCCTCTGGGAATACCAAAGGATCGTTGATTATGGCATCTTGCATTTTGTCGGAAGTTCGGCCCTCAAAGGGTCGCCTTGCGAACAATAGTTCATAGGCCGTGATCCCAAGGCTCCACCAGTCGATCTGCCAGGAGTATCCCTGCCTTCCGACTACCTGCGGTGCCATGTAAGCCATGCTGCCTGCCACGCTTGTATGCATGCGTCTGTCGGAGAAATGGATGGCAACGTTGAAATCCGTGATATGGGCATGTCCCTCGGAATCTAACAGAATATTATCTGGTTTGATGTCACTGCAAAGATGTCAAGAACTTGCTGTCATGGATAGTTATACTACATACCGGTGAACTATCCTTTGCTGATGAAGGTAGTGCACCGCAGAGGAGAGTTCCGCAATCCAGAACTGCACTGCTTGTTCTGAGAAAGGCCCTTCTTTTTTAAGATGGACTGTAAGGAAATATAAGAACTATTCAAGGTGGCCTGAGTGACACGTACATCTCATATCGCCGCCTAACATGAGGTCCAGCACGCAAAAGCAATTTTCGTCGTCTTGAAATGCGTAACGCATGTTGACAACGAAAGGATGGTCAATCTTGGGATAAATCAGATTTAACGACATGTGTTGGCAGAATGATACTTGCCTCTTCTAGTAATCTTCTCTCCTGGATGATGTTGGCAATAGCCTTCTGCTTTATGCAGCGCGACTTGTCAATGTATTTGAGGGCATACATTCTTCGGGTGCGTTTGTGTTCAACCACCCTCACCTGCAGACGTGTCAGAAGCGAACATAACGGGAGCAAGGAAGGGGTCTGACCTTGCCGAAGGCACCCTTCCCGACAGCACGATGGAGCTCGAAATGATAAAGGTTGACTTCAGCGTTGAAGTCGACGGGTTCGGAGAAACAGCAACCCATTGCACAGGATACAGTATAGGAGACGGGGCGGGGCAGAGCTATGTACTCTAGGGGGTTGAGTAAAAGTACAATGACTTCAAATATAGCTGTCGAAACCTTGTCCCAATTGGTCAAACGGAGCCGTTTCGACAACCTTGAACCTTGTTTTGGGTCAGTTCGGTGCCTATCAACCAGCATTGCATGTCAAAGACAATAAGCCACTGCCGTCCAATTCTTTTGTGTTACTGCAGAGTGAGAAGTAGAACGTCATGAGATTTTCAAAGACAAAAAGAAAAATAGCCAAGCGATTCCGCTATTCCTCCTCTAGTTAGTGTTTTTCCCATCTATTACCACCCTAACCCCTCACATGCCTCACGCTTCCTCACGTCAGGCTTCTAGAAGTCTGACTCCACCATGGACCCAGAATCCCCTCTGCAGGCTCTGCTCGCCCCGTCCCCAGAGAGTCTTGCAGCTGTCAAGGTCTTCCCCCTTATTCCCGCTCTGAAAAAGGACGTTAATGTCAGTTTCCCTCCAGGGTCTTTGTTCAAAAACAGACTAAATTCATCATTTGCAGACTACAATAGGTACGCTTTTGGTCAGCGATGTTATCTGTTCTTCCACGTTTTCCTCGCAGATAGCCATCTAAGCTGGGAGTTAGTCTGCCAATCCGTCCTCCACAATCATTCTCATCATACACAACAGCCAGCTGACTGCTTCTGACGTCAACTTTGCTATCGTGAGACCCTTGGTGCTCAAGTATGCCCGCCTTCAAAACTTGTCAGTCGTGTATGCATGCCTCGTCGTCCGGTCGTATTACCAAGACCAAATCGACTCGGATCTTGCGTACGCAAGTGTGATGCAAACGCGCGCTATGTTGTGTGAAGTACTCGCGATGAAGTTGCTCACTCACTTCGCTTCCAACGGCATCCAACTTGTTGCTGTTCTGACCACATGTTGGAATCTCCTCGCTGGCGCTCCTACTAACATAGTGGAGGAAGTCAAACTTGCACTGGGCAGAGAAGAAGACGATCTTGGTTCCCCTCAGAGCGCGCTTGAGGTTTGGCTTTGAGTGTCATATCAATGTAAAAATAATCAATCTATGATGTTTTTAGATGGCAATATCTACGAACGCTAAATCATTCGTTTCCACACCGTTGTGCCAGAATGTAGTACATCAGATCTACTCCGGTGACGTGGTGTTTTCCATAACGGCAACGCGCTCTGTCCTTGCCGATAATTACAAACCTCGCTCAATCAAACTTCATGATCCCAGAGAGGCGCCGTTGTTAGACCACTACAGGTTCGCTTGGTTTTCTTCAATGAGCTATCTATTAACGACGTCAGGCTTCGTGTCCCAAAGTATCGAGCTATCCTGGAGTTCTTGAACTTTTCCTTGCTTCTACTGACGTTTGTCCTATGCCTCTTTAGTAAGCTATGCCATGATAACTTTATTCCTTCTCTAACGTCAAGTTAGCCCGTGATTTAGCCCGAATGACGAACTGGGAAATCGTCTTCATAGTCTTCGCCATTGCATTCGTTCTTGAAGAATACACTGCTGTGAACGAATACGGCTGGATCAGTAAGTCCGGGTATACATTAGCCACGTTTCTACTGATAAGGCGTGCCACGAGTTTACATCGCTAATGTAAGACCTATAAACCACGAGTAGATGGTCGCTAACGTTATGATCCAGATGTGGAACGTGTTTGATTTCTCATTCATCGTGATATACTTGGTGTACCTTGTTCTAAGGTTGAAAGGACTTAACGACGACAACGGTAAGTACATGTACATGACAGGCACAGCATGAGAAGAATCGTTGCTCATTTCAGGTAGTTGATTTGTCAGGTCTAGCTTTTGATATCCTTGCTTGCGGCGCATGTATTCTACTTCCCAGGTGAGCGGGATGTCAGCTGCAAGGAACAGAACCCTGATATACTGGAAGGCTGGCTTTTTTCACGGTGTCCAACAATGTTGTTGTTCTGTACGATCACCACGTTATCTCGCATCGATTGCTGATATAGAATAGATCTCTGCGCGCCATGATTTCTGAGTTTGTATTTTTCATCGCGATAGCAGCAATCAGTTTCTCTGGTCTGTTGTTTGCACTTTGGACTTTAGGTACGTACCTTGAAGAAAATGACTTGAACACCTTATGATACCTCTTTCTTTAGCTAAAGGTGACGAAGCGGCACATAAACGGTGGGATGTCAAGTCGATCGCCTGGTTGATGGTTCAGATATGGTTTGGCAATACCTCCCTGAGCTTCGCTCAAGCGACCAGCTTTCATCCTATCTTCGGTCCTATTCTCATGACGATATTCGCCGCATTGTCGAACACATTGCTGCTAACAAGTAGAGCATTCTTTTTCTCTCTTTCATCCAAATAGAATTAACACCACTTCCAGTTATGATATCCGTGCTTTCAAATACTGCTGCTACGATTAGTGATGTGAGCCAATATTCTCCTCTACTAGATGTCTGTTCCTGATTTTCAACGTCAGAATGCTACACAAGAGGTGAGCGCAATACTTCCAACGGTGTCTGCACGGCGAACTCAATAAGACGACACAAGTATATGTTCCAATTTGCTATTAAAACAATACAACGGTAGAACCGGTGTTTTTTTACCCTCTTTGCGCTGACTCCATTTCTTCAAGGGTCACGTCCGATGCTCTGTTCTCTTACCAACCACCATTTAATATCCTTGCGTTTGTTTTGCTCAAACCAGCTAGTTGGATCCTGAGTCCGCGAGCTCTACATTCTTCCAACGTCTTCCTGATCAGGTTAACGAGTCTTCCTATCCTCCTGGTCATTGGAACATATGAACGGTTTTTGTCCAAGGGACAGGTCCTGCGGGAAAGAGGCAACTCACTGTTCCGCAAACTTCCTCGTCGAATTAAAAATATGCCACTGCTGGTTGGCTCAAAAGCCGGCGGCTTGCATGAAGCTATATTCGATGTCGACATTCCTGAAGATGCGGACTTGTTTGACGAAGTAAATGATGAACAGAACTCCCGGATCTGGTCCGGTCACGAGAGTCTGCTAACGACCCCGACCAAGGCCAGAAAATTATCGCACAGTCCTGATCACACAGATCCAAGCGACGCCTCGGAACGTTCACAGCAACCCCGATTACGGGTTCACAGTGCGATGTCACCGGCGGACTTGCCGGAACTCGCAAAAGGCAAAGCACAAAGCCCTCTGGCTAGGCTGTTTACCGCCAGGACACCTACTGATACGCGTTTGCCGGAGACAACCTTGAAAAAAATTGAGTCTTTGATTGATGAAGTTCGAGATTTGCCAATTCAACGTCTCAAGGATGAAATGAAGGAGTTGCAGGTATGTGTATATAATGAACGGGAAGGATGATGGTCGATCGATGATTACTCTGTGTAGGAACGGCAGTCGCGGATCGAAAACCTGCTACTTGTTTTGACTCGTGGAATGAGGAATGAAACCTCAAGTCATTCAAAATCAGGGAGCAAGTCATGATACGTACACTTGTCTAATAATTGAGTTACAGCTGATACCCAACCGTTACCACGACCTTCGACGTAAGTATCTAGACAGGCGCAATGACCCAACTTGTTACAGTATATAATTGTTGAGCGTAATGAATATCTTGGTCCAAAACTTGTCCCGAGGGCTTAGCTGAGCAGTCGTACATTTATTTATGGCCTTGTTCATATGGAAAAATAGTACAGTAGGAAACGTCATAATGCATACTGAATAAACCTCATCATGCATAGGATTTTTCTTTGTACGAGCTCACCGTTGTCACTATATGGTATTTGTGCTAGAGCGCATTCATTAGCAGGATTCTCGACCATTATTATATTCTCCCGTAGTAGACGTACCAAAGGGAAGAGGTCAAGTTTGTTCGTGAATGGCTGATGATGTATGTAGTAGAAAGATCAAGCTCAAGCCCAGATTTCGTTACAAAAATCCATTAAGTTGTAACGACCACCTGAAACATTTTGTTCACGCATCTCTTGTAGATGCTCGGATGTGGTCGCCGTACTGTTCTCCATTGTGATTGAATCAGCAGGGGGTTTACCGCATTTCCGATGAGTATACCGTAACCATATCTTTACCGGGAAATTTTTCTTTGACTCAAATTCGCGTGTCAAGCCAGGTCAAGCCCCTTCAAGCCCCTGTTTCTTGGTTTTCTTTTGCTCAGGGAAGAATTGATTTATCACCACGAGGTTAAGTTTATTTGGCAACATGCGAATCTTTTTATTTTCGCTTCGTGTTAATCAAGGTTAATCATTGATGGGTGTATTTTGCCGGTGGCGAAGGAAATCATCCCAGTCATGTAGCTGAAGACGCAAGGCAACTCAGTAAACGATATCGTGCAAAGGACCTGAAGACCCGGCGAATGTCGTAGAAGGAATGGAATTTAACTTAAACCATCTACCTTTTTGGTACATGGACTCTTGGTATAACGTCGGAAGGATATGATTGCATCGAGCTACTGGTTCTTGTTTCGTAAAAGATTGCAACAAGAACCTTGCAGTGAGTAGCCATGACTTCGTTTCATCCTCTTACTTCAATACATTGCGTAGACGTCTTGGTATTTGAGCAAGAACCGTACTGTGAGCGGTCGTATAATTCTATGAGCCAATCATCCTACTGAGTTCCGCCATGTCCACTGCAGTCTTTAGTAGTGGTCCCACGGGGGGAAAAAAGTCGAAAGATTTTTTAATAATAATAATAATTACTTATTATTAAAAAAATATCATGGTTATCTATCAAAATACCATATTAGCCGAAGACTCCTTGACTACGCCAATGTTTCAAAGCTACAAGCGGCATATGTATAAAAGCTCTACCATCTCGGTATGTAAATCTTTAGTGCTGGCCGGTGCGTGTTTTCTTTCCTATTCCCGTGTATGTGTTTACAAAATGTTCTCTTTCA
>KN818231.1:151160-224184 GCA_000827485.1 Amanita muscaria Koide BX008
AGTACTTGCGCCGGGACCGACCCTATGACCCATCCAGCCCACCAGGTATTAGCAGACCTACCACACCCCCCGCACCTGGTACACCCAGTACACCCGTCGGTTGGAACTTTCACCTTGGACGCGTAGGCAATGGCAGGCTACCTCCCGCGCCTGGTGATGGTGAAAGAACCGTCGTTGGTTCACCCGGTAGTAGCAGACCCAGTTCACCAACCCGCGTCCCCAATTCACCTGATAGTGGCAGATCTAGATCACCATCTAGATCACCACGATGGCGCCGCCCGCCCAATAGCAGATCTCGTTATCCCCGCTCTTTCTACGATCTTGATTGAACGAAGTCAGTGGCTGTAGTGGTTCCGTTAAGTGAGGGATGTATTCTACCGATAATTTCTGTAAAATAACAATATGGCTGATTCGCGAGCAATATCTGAGCTGAGTTTTGGTTTGGCCTGCCGACTGGCTTTTGATGCTTCTATCACAATTCTACATATCAATTCTGGGAGTTGCGAGCTTACAGTAAGGCAAGGAAGCATATGTAAATGAGGTGGCGTGCGGTGTTCTGTTTGATGCAACATCCGATGTCTTATTTTACTTAGAGTATCCTGGCAGACTTTTAAATGTCCTCGAGTGTAGAGGGATCCAGAAAGTCCTGACGTTAGCATTGCATCAAAATGAGAAGTTATGCAAGATCAGGCCTCAGGGAGCAAGTCATATACCAAACTGTTACACGACAGCGTCAATGCCCATTCATAGCGACTTGTTACAACCCGAGGGGGTGGCCAAGGGAAGTCCAAGCCTCCAAAGGGCCGCCATCAAAATGACAAAACGTACGACCCTTGATGAGTTATAGCTCCCTTTGTAGCCAGATTCCATGGCTTGGTGAGTCTGCCCCAAGCACATGTAGCACAAGTAGTGACACGTCCTTTTAGGTTTGCGGCACTGTTCCCATCTCCGGACGTCAGGAAACCCCTGACATTGGAGGTATTTTTGAAAGAACTCGCTCCTGTCTTTGTCCTGTACTACATCAACGCTCTCCTCGTCTTGATCGATGGCACGCTCATAATCCGCCTGGCACTTTCGCCCATCACATCATGGCTGGCCTTCTGTGCCGCAACACAGTTGGATGTCGCAGCTGGACTTGACCCAAGATTTGCTTACTTGAACCAGGGACTTGTAGTGAGTTGCACTAATGGACACGTCGTCCCAAGTTAACAACTCGTTCATTAGCTCGCCATGACAACTCTTGGCATGCGCGTAGTGATATGGGCTTGCCAAATGAAACCCTACAGACGATGTGTTCCCTCGCCGAAGCCAAAGAGCCGTTCTCCTCCCAACGGCAAGGTACCTGATGTTGGCGGTCACCTTGTCCGCGACTCGCTTGACCTATGTTTCAACTCTCGTGGTCATGGCTGGAACTGGTCCGATGGCCTATATGTCCCTGTCGAAACACGGCCGCTGTCGCGGGCTTCCTTCGCGCTCTACACCTTTGCTGCATTCGTCGCTGGAACAATCGTCTTCGACTGTCTTCATATCACCGTCCAATGGTTCGACCCCACTTTTTCATTGGCCACTGGAGGGTCCATCTTTGATATGTCGCTTCCGCCAATACAACGTTACATGCGGTCAACTTTGATCACCCTTTTAGGAGGACTAGTTATCTACACCTCAATCCAGTTATGTTATCATATTGGCACCCTCGTCGGTGTCCTGATACTCCAGCAGCACCCATCCCAATGGCCTCCTCTCTTTGAATACCCCTGGAAAGCGAATTCGTTATCAGACTTTTGGGCGAAATACTGGCATCAAGTATTCAGACAATGTTTTATTTTCCTGGGATCAAAGCCGATGCGGTACATCATGGGTCGTACGGGTGCAGTCATGGGCGCGTTCTTTGTGTCCGCTATGCTTCACTATCTAGCTCTGTGGGGCATGGGTAAAGGAACGGAGTTTTGGACACTCGGAACATTCTTCATGATGATGGGGGTAGGCGTGATATTGGAAGGCATGTGGAAAGAGTTGACTGGGTACAGAGTCGGAGGCATTCTCGGCAAGGTGTGGGCAGCGATATGGCTGGTCAGCTGGGGGCAATTACTTATCGATGCCTATTGTCGGAAGGGAGTCGTTGCAAGCGTGTTCTTCCCAGAAGAGTACAGACCTTCCCTGATACTGTGGCGCCTCATACATCGTGGCTCAAAATGAGGATGACTTGTGTTTTTTCCTGCTGCTTGGTGTCATAAGAGCATAGGGGCTTTCCATTCCCTCTTACGGTACTTAACGGCACTATCTTAGTCTCAATGCAGGGTGTTTGCAGCAAGGCTTGCAAATATAGCACAATATGTTTATTGATCTGTCCACTGCTGGCGTTTCTCTGGAAGCCGACCTTTTGCAGCCTCTGCACCAAGGTGATCAAAGCGAAAACAAGTTAGCAGTGTTGCTTCACCCTTGGTCATGGCTCGGCGGTCAAATGCATGACCCGTGGGTGTTTAGTGAACCATACTCATCCATGGCACTCCAACTATCGATAGGGTCTTGAAGAAGTTAATAGAACCATTGAGAGAGAAGGGGTTTCATACGTTGCGCTTCAATTCTAGGGGTGTTGGCTCTTCGACCGGCTGGGCTTCTCTCACAGGAAGCAGCGAAGGGAAAGATTTGGAAGCAGTGATTCAATGGGCCCTTAGCCAAATTGCGAATACTCAAAGTCTAGTTCTCATTGTAAGTCGACCTCGTTAGAGTTGTGTATGCGGTCGTTCACTGGGACACAGGGCTATTCACACGGAGCATTGATTGCGTCGTTACATCCAGTCTTACCAAACATCAGAACTCTGCACGTCTTGTTATCGTACCCTTTATCTCCAAGGGGATGGATAACGATGTTCAGCGGCAACAGTTACCAAAAGAAAGTAGAGGAGCTTGTCCAAAACCCTGACTCAAACGTGCTTGTGATATATGGAGATCAAGATGAATTCACATCGATATCAAACTACAAAAGTTGGTCGGAACAACTGAGCAAGGGAGGACGAGTGAAGGTGGTTGAAGTTCAGGGGGGGACGCATTTTTGGCGCGGAAGAGCAGGAGAAGCGTTGAAGAAGAGTGTCGTCGATTACTCAATTTAGAAGTAGTATACATACCTTGATTCTTCTCGTTGCCGTGTTCGACTCGGATTCTTTTCTCTCCATCCCAAATGTAGGTTTCTACTCTACTTTTCTTATTTCCCCTTTGCTTTTATTTCTGCACCTTGCTGTAGGCATTTGCCGGACGAACGTCCTCGTCAAAGTGTTGCAAATCTCATAGGCCGCTTCGAAAAGCAGACCAAACGCCAATCACCCAATAATACCCTGTCACCACGCAGTTCCAGCGTGGTATCGCATCACACAGGGGAGTCTGTCAACCATGATGTTAAAGAGAAGCGCGAATGGCCTCCAAAGTCCATTGGTGAAAGGATAGCATCCGTGGACAGCTCCCCCGTCCTGCCACGCACTTCCTTACTTTTACCTGCATCGCAGTCGGCACCCCAGCCGCTTATACCTCCAATGATATCCGAACCCGAGCCAGCCCCGTTGGTCGAGCCATTGAACATGGATCCGATACCGTCTACCGAACCGGAGCGCAAAGATGACGCTGAGGTTCCTGTTGCGCAACCCTCATCAGAACAAGCGTCCCCTACCACTCCGTCCCGTACACATACAAAGGCCAAATCATTGACTATGAAAACCTCTCCTATCATAGCCAATAAGTCCACCACCCGAGCTCCTAGACAATCTATAGGCGCACCCGCTATACAACCTCTCAAGCCCCACCACACTGGCATGTCCACTGCTTCCACCGGGTCGACGAGGAAGTTTGTGGTCAAGCCTACAAGTACGGTAAATCCCAAGACGCCTGTCCGTCCTGTTACTGCAACAGCATCATCTCCTGCTGTGCGTCCGAAGACTCCGTCTTCGGGCCTTTTCGCTCCCACTGCGGCTTCCCTAGCAAAGTCTCGTAGTGCAACCTCAGCGTCAACCACTACATCGGCGAAGAAGACAGTACTTCCTGCCAGTTCATCTGATCGTCTAAGTAAGCCCACTGCAGCATCCCTCTCGAAAGCCCGAGCACCTGTGCCGCCTGTACCACCTGTGCCCGCTACACCTAAACAGACCCGTACCAATACCAAGTCAGCAGCTGGCACACCTGGCCCACCAAAGGCAGGCGTCAAAGCTAAGGCTATGGGGCCATCCTCTTCCAAGACACAGCCTCTTCCTAAGAAAGAGACTGCTGATGCTGCCCCAGCTGCCACAAATGCCGCTACCGCCGTCGTTGAAACCGGACAACTAGAAACAAACGGTACACTGGATCCAGTCAACGGACATTCGGTGAAGGAACAGGTAGAAGACTCCACTGCTCCCACAGATCCGCTCGCCCAGGAGACAAGTGGAAACGTGGAAGCTTCCGATGCAACCTCTCAAGAGTTTTCCCTAGAGCAATCCGAACCAGATTCTTCCCTTGAAACTCCGGCGTCTGTGACCAACGGAGACAGTTCACAGCCTCATCCCTCTGACACAGTTGTTGTCGAAAAGGATGAGGTCGCAAAGGAAACACCAGGCGATGACATTGAAAGCATGGTCAACCTTTTGGAGAGTTTGCCTGCTCGAAATGCGCGCCCAGTCAGCATTGCCAGCATTCCAGACGATGTTCACGAAATACCCGATGAAGAATAGATAAATGCAGCTCTTTGTTTGCATCGCTACTCCGGACTTGATGTATATGTTCGATGGTATGCGGTGTTGCTCCGTTAGTCTTGATCAACTATTTGATATGTCGAAACAGCGTCTCTTCGGTCGACAAGCATACCCTCGTTTTAGTCACTGCGTTCTTGCTCCATTCATTGTTCGTTAACATTCCGGTCCTTTTGCTATCGCACTTTATTCTTTTCACTCCTTATGGTTTCTCTTATCTATGCCTTTTCTTTACAAGCACTGAAGTACTTTACAAATTACAATGGGTTCCGGATTTGGTAATACATATCCACGCATCGCGATGGACGCGTCACTGTCATCAACGTAACCGCTCACCTTTCCAATGTCTTCCTCATCATCAGCGCCAAAAGCAAATGAGGAATCCAAGCCTGTTGATCAGCAGAAACAAGAACCGTTAGCGCAACTGGGAATGCTAGAAGAAGACGATGAGTTTGAGGAATTTGAAGTAGCAGGTTTATGGTCTTTCTGCTTTTCGTGATTTTCACGCGCAAGTTGACCCGAGTCCTTTTAGACTGGGATGATTCTCAAACTGATCTCGCACATCTGAGTGGAGGAGCCCCTGGGGCAGCCAAAACTGGAGGCGACAAATTATGGGAGGACAACTGGGACGATGATGACATTGAGGAGGAGTTCAGCGTACAGCTAAGGTTGGGCTCCTTCGTCTCTCCCTCTTTGGAATGAACAAAAAGGTTGATGTTTATCTCTCTCTCTCAGGAATGAATTGGCAAAGATGAATCCAAAGGGCGGAGCAACAGCCGAAACTATGGAACAATGATTCTCGTGTTTAAATCGTACAGTCGTATAATTCATGTCGTGTCAGAGGCGTATTCCTGTACAAACAATATCCAGACTCGCAAAATCTCCTTCAAGCATCAATCTTCTCATCGGTCTTCACATCAATCTTCTCTGACGAAGCAACATCCGAGAGTCCATCGCCCAAACCCATTTGGGATGTGTCATAGCCATGCATCTCGAGATATTCACGGAACTGTGTTCAGAATTAGTCGTGCTCTCGGCTATGGCGATCTTTAAGTACCTGGCGATCTTCTTCCTCCATGCCATCGTGTCCGATAGGCTTGAGGAAGAAGAAAACGATGAGAGCACTGAGGATTGCCAGTCCTGGTGTGGAATCCTATTAGCGATCTCAATTCAATTTATGAACATTGAGCCATACCACTGCCAACCCAGAAGGGTCCCGTGTTGCCACGCGCGGTGGTGTCTCCACCGAAGGCTGAGAGAGGTGGAGTCAGATATTATAGCGGCACTCGCTGTAATGGCACGCACCTTGGATCATCGGAGGAAACGCTTAAGGATGATGAGCAACAGTTTACAAAGGTTGGTTGTTCACATACCCCACGTTCCTATGAATGCACCGATTTTGCCTATGGCGGCAACGAGACCGTAGTACTGACCACGAACAGCCGTTGGTCCTGTTTTACTCGCCAGAAGCCCAAGACAGTTACCAGGGCCTACACCACCGGCTTGAGTCTCGATAACAGAAAATTCAAGGAATGACTAACCAACTTCGCCGAAGCTCAAGAAGATACCATAAACCACCTACGGCAAGATTAAGAGAATACTGGGATACATCAACATGCCAGCTTACCGCAAAAGCACCAATGTTAGTGGACAGCCTATTTCTAAGGTCAGACACAAGATGGCTGGGGGAAAGCATGTACGCACTGATTGTATAGCCCACTCATGATGAAACCGATCACAGCCTGGCACAATAGGCCGAATATCTACGCCATCAACTCAGAGTAATTACGGGATTGTTGTTATTCATCATTACCATGGTGTTCTTTGGTCCCAGGTAGTCGATAATGAAGGCGCCGAAGATGGTACCTACGAAATCAATAACGGTGTTAAAAACCAACAGTTCTACGCACCCGGCATATAAAATAAGCTAAGACAATGGTACATGATCAACGAAAGAATAGTATGGTGTAACATAGGAGCACGTACTTGATGACAGTAGCCCAACCTAGGACAACAGTGAGAGAATCTGCACCGCCGGTTATACTTGGGCGTGTTAATGACCTGGATAGCTGAAAACTCATGGACGCACTTATTGACTACCACAGAGGAGTACAAGCCAAACTTGGGCATATTAGATCTGCGCATGGTTCCGAGATGAAAACATTCTTACGGGATATCTGTGGCATGTTCAGGACGCGTTACAAGAAGCCAGGGGGCAAAATACGCACGTAATAAAGTCGTATATGAACCAAGCTATCGCCAGAGCAGACATAGACAATCCGTATTTTTTGAACACTAGATAATACGGAATAGGTGCTCTCTTCATCGAATCTTTGCGGAATCGAACTGGCTCTTCCATGTTCAAACGCCAAAGAAGAACAAGTAAAGCTGGGACAGCTCCTAGGCCGAGTGAGAGTCGCCACACCGCTCGTAGATGATTAGGCCCAAATCTTTCATATATTTGTCAAGGCGATGGGAGTCCAGGGAAATAAGAGCGTACATCCAATAAAGGACCAGAGGAACAAATGAAGAGAACACGAAGCCAAGATCAATCATAGAATCTATATACATATAGATTAGGCAAAGATCTAGGACTGATTGGAGGATATACTGACTTGTTGCAAGGGCGAACCAACGGTGTTGGGCGTTCTTGCTGATCGAGGATTCTTCAGATTGTTCAGAAGCTGCGACAGATCCACTAGGATATTCTGCGCCTAGGCCAATGCCAAGAAGGAACCTATTGTCGTATAACATGAGTAAGGATATACCTAGTGGATGACATATCTTACCGCATCGCAGTAAGCATTCCAAGAGTGCCCGAAACGTCACCGTTGGCGCCTTCGGAGGCTGCTGAAAGAGCAGAGAAGAAGGCAATAATGCTAATAGCAGTCATCTGTGGCAAAGGTGAGCAGATTGACCTTCACTTGAAGTGCGGTCCCTACCATGCCCCATTTTCTACCAATCTTGTCTGACAAGTAACCTGTGTGGTGCGCATTTCACAGTAAGTTTCACCTCTGAATCGCAAGGATTTGTCTTCACCAAAAAGCAGCATCCCGATAACCATCCCTGCAAAGCCCATGCTATTGATAACTTGTTTGTATTGATGGTTTGTCAAAGCATCCGGTCCGTAAACGCGGCCCAAAACTGAAGAAAGTGGATGAATGAATTTGTGAATAAAATAAACCCTCCTAACTTGTGTTCACTGAAATCGCATTGAGCTTTCTTCCTCATGCTTGCAAGACAGACATACCGACTCCTATCACACCATTTGCATAACCTTGGCGTATTCAACAAGAGAGTTTAGGACAAAAGGCTAGGATTATACCATCGGAAAATAGGGCAGTACCGCAGCTTCAACAAGGATCAGACAGATATGAGGTTGGAACTGCAGATGGACTCACGCAAAGATAAGGGACACCCCTTTGATACGTTCACGAAGCGACATTCAGGCGGTCTGCTGTTTTGCACCGAAAGAAAAAGTTCATGCTCATCGTCCTTTTATTTTCCCCGTCATCCCACGCTGGTTCATGGGGTCTCGATATCCGAAGCGTTTCAGGACCAGTACGCTCGCAGAGCGCCGGTAAATTGTAATGAAATGGTATCACATTTTCTCAAATCCTAACGCACGTTTGATCCTGTAGCACCAAATTTAGCCTGACATCAAGCGCGAAGGGATCGCACAGTACGACAGTGGAAATGCCATCATTGATCTCACATGCAATGCCCTACAATCCCAGAGGATTGGTAGAAACTATACAGAGCAACCAGGCACCAACCTTGCATCGATGCGGGGGCCTCCTTAGTATTGCAGCAGAAGTAGCTGGAAAAGTGAGGCTGTCAAAGAGGAGCGCGCTAAATCGAGTACCAGCCTCGAGGCAATTGAACTATGATGCATTATCTTATGATGTCCGGACCAAAAAAGGATAAGTACCCAAAAGTACTAGCCGAGTACCGGTTCGAGTATAGCGGTAGAAGCGCCATGTGATATACGCCTATTGGCCTTGCCGTAATTCGTGTCATGAAGGAGCGAAAAAGTTGAACCTCGCCTTTAGCGTTCCCCATAATTCGCGATTCATGGGTAAACCTGTGGATTCTTCAACTCAACAACACGAATCTCTCACTGTACGAGACAACCGTACTGGCAAGGCCTTTACAATCCCGTGGGTCTGTTCCGGGGTTTTCAGGGTGGTCAACTCATTGCTTCCGGTTTCAGTATTAGAGACAATAGCATCCAAGCCACTGCATTCAAGGATATAAAGGCATCACTTGCACCGAACGAAAGACCAGAGAATGAGACTGACAAGGGCTTACGCCTCGCGGACAAGGGATACCTGAATACTGCTGTAATACGGAGTGAAATAACATACATCAATGGAGAAGCTGGCGGTGCGTTCCACTCTCCATTGTCTTGAGTGTTCTAACTTGTCCGTCCAGTTCTGCGATATAGGTAAAGGTCCAGCGCATTCAGGCTGTATGCGCTTTATTGACACCAGTAGGGGTTACCCGATTGAACAGTTAGCGGAGCATTCGAATTACTTGGAAACTGGCGAGTAACTACCGAGCGCCTTACCGCTGATCTAAACGTACATACGACAGCTTATCTCCTGATTTATGGGTCTCTACCGTCGGGGGAGCAGTCCAGAACCTTCGAACAAGAGGTCTTGAATCATGGTGTCATGCATGCGGATGCTGCACAATTCTTCCGGTCTTTCCGGTGCGTTGGCTCTCCGATAATGGCCTCGTAGACGTATTAACACAGTGTTTAGCTACGACGCACACCCAATGGCGATTTTGACCAGCGCGTTTGCTTACCTTGGCTCCTATTACAGTGAAGCAAATCCGTCACTCCAAGGTTCGGATGACGCTTGTATCTTAACTACTTCGTCATCCCGGTTTCCATATAGGCCAAACACTCTTCACGAAGGGGGACAAGCTATCGCTGGCTACGATGGACCAGCAGATATATCGACTTATCGGGAAGGCAACGACGATGGCCGCGTGGGTTGATCTATTGCACACATGGACGTATGCTTACCTCAATTAGGATGGCCTATCGTGTTCGCCAAGGGCGTGATTTCGTTATACCTCCAAAGGGGCTTAGTTATACGGGCTCGTATGCCTTGCTCACCATGAGATGTTGTCGAGTATTGACTGATTCTTAGGTTTCTTTATATGATGGACCACTTGGGTGAATCCGATTATGCTCCCAACCCTGTTTTAGAGAAAGCACTGGACGTGCTCTTCCTCCTACATGCCGACCACGAACTCAACGCGTCGACAACCACCGTCCTCCAAACTGGCAGTTCATTAGTTGATCCTTTTTCAGCTATTGCGTGAGTGATGTTTGACTCGAGTACGGACACCAGTAACATTCTTGTGTTGGCCAGCGCTGCTTGTGCATCTTTATAGTAAGAGTCTTAATCGCAGTTTGACCTGTCTAACAATTGCAAATGCAGTGGTCCTTTACATGGTTGGTTTTAGTTGTCTCTGGAGAGTTCTCTATTGAGCCATTTCTTCACTACAGGCGGTGCCAACGAGGCTGTCATCCGCATGTTGATTTCTATTGGCAAGTACGTTGAGGCAATAGACAGAGATGCGACAGTGCTCATATGCCATAAAGGCCTGAGAATGTACCTGCTTTTATCGAAGCTGTGAAGAAACGTGAAAAGGTTTTATCCGGTTTCGGTCATCGGTGCGGATTTCCAATTCACACTTGCGATCTTATTAACTACTTTTGTTTAGAGTGTACAAAACAGTAAGTATCCACGGACATGTTTGATGAATATCTGACTTGAAACACATAGTCGGACCCCAGGTCATTTATTGTCCGCAAGATAGCTGATGAAGTATTTAAAGTGTTGGTGACTTCATATATCATTCATGAGTTGCTTGATATTCGCGAACAGGACAGGGAAGGACAAACTGCTTGAGACGGCGATGGCTCTGCACGCGGCTGCCATGAAGGATGACTACTTCATCCAACGCAAGCTGGCGCCGAACGTTGATTTTTGGTGCGGATAGTTTCCAGATGGTATGCATGAGGTCTGACTTTTAATACAGGAGGTGACAACTTTCTTAAGCTAAGCAAAGCGATATCTGAGTGCCTTCATTAGTGGTCTCATATATAGGGCGATGGGTGAGTTGCGTCATTGCTCGTGGTGGACGAAAAATAACACCATTCTTATGAAGGCTTCCCTCTTGACTTTTTCCCTGTGCTATTTGCCGTGCCTCGAGTGGTCGGGTGGTTAGCTCATTGGCGACAGGTGCAGTTGACATCGCTTGGTTCATATTAAATCCAACCATCAAACTGTTGAATTTCAATCAGATGATGCTGCAAGACGGCGGTGTGAAAATTTGGCGGCCAAGACAGGTACGAACCACGTGTTGCTCAAGCTTAACGACATTGACAACACGCAGATCTACGTTGGGAGCGGTAAACGAGAATATGTCGCTATCGAAGAAAGAGAAGAGGTAGAAGGCCTAAGGAAGTCGCCAACTCCCATGGTGCATTCTGGGTGAGTAAAAGAAAAGAAAGAATAAGACAGCAGATGGTGACCATGGAAACAGGATTACGAAGAGGTCGATGCTCGCGTCGTACAAAGAGAAAGCTAAGCTATAATGGAGCCAAATAGTAATAAATAGAGATGAAATAGAAAGATTTAGCCCAGAGTCCATCATCCCTCTTTCTTCCCTCGCTTCTCTGCTTCCTGTACCTGTTACCTCACCTTGTACGAGCCATGTACAACACACTCTTTTTCGCCGCTCTCTTTGCTGCTACTGCTGTCTCTGGCGTTTTCGCCGCTTTCTCCATCGATACTCCCACATTTACCCAGGTATTTTCTCCTGCCTCCCCCCGAGTTAAATTGCCTTGCTGACCCCAAGGCAGTGCCAGCCAGCTACACTATCCTGGTCTCAGGGCCAGGGTCCTTACCGTCTTGTCATTGTCGACTCTAAAGACCCTTGCGGCGACGTAATGTACGCTTCCCTTCTTTCCCTTACAGAGCACACCGCTGAGCCTTCAATAGCCTCGACCTCGGTGAATTCAAGGAAACTTCCATTAGCTGGACTGTTCAACTCCCCGTACATGCCGCGATCAGTCTATATATTGAGGACTCCGGAACTCAGGACGCGTGGAGTGGCTCCGTAAGTGTTATGCACAATTTGTTGACACCCCTCAATTAATTCGTCGCTATAGATCAATGTCTTGGCAAGCAATGACCAGACTTGTATACCCGCATCCGTCCGCCATTATTACAACATTCCCGACTCAACCCCTACTCCTACTCCTGGCTCCGCTGGCAAAGCCGGCAATGGAACGTATGTCCATCTATTTCAGTCACTGCATTCTACTGATTTTTTTCTAATTATCATTAGACTTGTGGTCACTCCAACCTTCTCTGTGTCACCGAACCATACCCCCAATGCCACGCCAATTGGGGCGGCTAATGCTGGGACCAACCCATTGGAGAACGGAGCTGTCTCGATGCGTCACGTCGGCACACCACTCGCGACGATTGGAGCTTTCGTTGCTGCAATCTACCTCATCCTCTGATGAATCAACGTCAACTGTCCATACCCACCTCTTATACTTTTCTTATACCCGGCTTGCCTTGACGGCCTTATTTCTCCTCTTTTCGACTTTCTGGATCGTCGGAAATTGCGAGCAGGGAATCTTGTCATTTTCTCGTACTCTGGATTATTGTCCAGCCCTGCCTCTACTGACCATTTGACATGGCTTCAGCTGGTTTTGGCTAACATGGCTGGACAATTCAGTAGTTAATATCTATTTTTTAACTATTGTATGCTTTGTAGTTGATCTCACTGGGCATGATGTATGTAATCAACGCCAAATTGATGTTATTGTCTTGTTGTCTTACCACCATATTCCACCAATGTCTGAATGGCATAGAGTGTGAGATGAATGTTTCAAATCTCTCTGATTCTGGTGATAATGAAGTACCTAGCTAGTACCATCGAGATCCCTTTTGCCTCACCTAAACATGCAGTAATAGCAAAACAAGCTATTGAAGTGGATCCAGAGTTGCAAATACAAGCAGTCAAGCGTGAATTAGTCGTGGAAGATGAAAAGCTTATCGTGTATGTTCAGATGCTCATGATCGCGTTTTTCATTGATGGCAGCGTTCCTTGACAGGACTTTTACCACGTTAACGGTGCGCTTGTCAAGACTGACTGCAAATGCATTCTTAGAAAACGTCGACCTGATCGTTAGAACAATAGCAGAGTTTGGTGAAGAGGCAGAGAAAAGTCATGAGCAAAAGAGCTAGTTTTGTATTGCTCAATACATTTATCACTTTGACCTTTACATACATCCCATCATTCATCTTTTGCACCGTCATCCTCCCCTGCCTTCTTGGCCGCCTTCTTCTTGCTTTTCTTGCTCTCCCTCAGATTGCGCGCAATGAGTGTCTTGAGCTCTTCGTCCTCGAGCTCCTTCTCGGTCTTGACAAGCTCAGGCTTATACCATATTGGCGGAAGGGTGAGCAATAAAGGCCCCGCAGGCAGCAGAGCGATCGTAAAATGAAACCCAGCGACAAACGTGTTTGAAGGAGTGTATCTATCAAGGGTTGGTCCTGCGCAAACCTCGGGAAAGTAGTAAATCACGTACAGGACTTCGTAAGGCTTCACCAAGCTATGTTGTACAGCCTCTTGAAGGCCCATCCGCGCCTTTTTCTCATCTTCGAGACACCGGATATTGAACGGAAGTGCGCCAGCTTTCTTTTGGACCTCGGAAAATATGGTACGCGCTGTCTTCATTTTAAGCTGATACGTGACCGTCGAATCTCTCTGGTAGATCGTTGTACGGGATTCCTCGACACGAGCCTGTAAGAACGGGTAAGGAGGTGGCAAAAGACTTTTGATTAATAACATTCTAATCTTACCTTTCCGTCCTCACCGGAAGAAATGAGAATATCGATGCCGTAGACTTCGTTCTCCGCAAATGTGGCGGCATCAAAATCGCGTTTCTGCGACTCGCTCGGGTTCAAAATGATGCGTTTCTTGCCATCGATGACATTCTGGGTCTGTTGGCACGATAGCATACCTGAAACAAACGTGGGGCCATCAGTTGTGCCTTTTTTTCTATAATCGAGAGAGAATACCTTCTACAGGCTTGCAGTCCCAAGCGGCCACTGCGCGATTTACGCTCTCGGTGACGGTCCAGTTCTTGTTACCGACTTTGACCAGGCGCTTGGCTACTTCTGCCGCGGTCCATGCAGCCTTAATGACGTCTGCACGGCGACCGGTGACTGGATTTTCAGGCGAAGCGCCGATGACGAACGTTTCTGCAGCAATAGAGGCAAAACCATCGATGTGGGCACCTAGTTGTAGCTTGACCACGTCGTCCTTTGCCAGAGCCTGGGACGATTGGGGATCCGATCTAGTAGGAGAGGGATGAGGGCGATACCAGTAGAGGGTGAGAATAAACTCACTCAAGAGGTGAAAAGTGCGCGACGGCGTTGTTGACAGAGATAGATGTAGGGAAGGCGATACCTGATGAATGTGCATAGATTTACGTGTAGATTGAGTATGACGCCGTCGCGCACCTGGCCTTTGACAGGCCAGCTAAATTGACGAGGACACACCCTTGTTAACTTTTACACCCTTGATTGACTTGTTATACACCGTAGCCACACTCTGCTCGATGAGCTTATCTCCTTCGATGCAGAGGTCAATGACTTTGGCGCCCTCGATACAGAGATCAATGAGCTTCTTGATGACTTGGTGCACGATATCTGCTGCTATCTACATCCGATTATCAGTCACATCGGGGTTTTTGCAAAAAAAACCAAGATGGGCCACCTACCTTGTATTTATCCAGATCTAATTCAGATGTGGGCTTTCCAGCTCCAGCAGCTTCTGGTGCGGTAGGCTTCTCGGAGTCCGACATGATGTACTTGGCAATTGGTTGTCAGACGTCCACAGATGAAAAGATATGCTTCGGCACAATTGCCTTTTTGGGGTGTTCAGGACACGGACTTAATTAAATAATGTATTGAATGTAACATGCATACATACGGACTCAGGATTTCCAGGCCACGAATGTCCGGACCGATCTACACACTGGCATGTCTGTATCAAAGCTGGGTATCAGCTCGAGTTGCTGCCGCCATATCTCCCATTCCGGTTTATCGCCCAGAGGTGCTTCCCACGAGAGCTGCGACGCGATATAACTTCTCGTCCCCGTTCTATCTTCCATATCGCTAGTATCAAGCTCAACGAACGTGTGGAGGAGATGAAAATGGGGCCATACTTGAGCCAGTTTTGCCAGTCTATTTCAAAAAGATGTCGCGCGAGATTTTTGTTGGTAGTTATGATATCAGGTAACCTGTTAGAGGCAAACAGCGCCATGTATTCCCTCCAAATGGCGTCTTTACAAGATTTGATGGTGTTCACCCTCCTTGCTAGATGCATGGTGCTAGCCGAGGCTGTCAACATAGTCAATTGCTCAGCAGAACTGCCTAGCTGTTTCAAAGACAAATCTGGCATAATTCCCTTCACATCATCCCGAGGATCCTTTCAAAGGACGGATTAATCTTCAACCTCAGTTGAGGCGCTTCAATACGTACCGAGTTTGACGGTAGAGGAATGTTCAAGTGGGGGTGGGCCTGCACTTTCACAAAGGACGTTGACAAGTAAAAGGGAAGAACTGAAAGAAGATTCAACGGCAAAAATCTATTCAGCAATAACTCGTCCCAAGCAAGTTTCAGCCTTGTGTGGTCGATGGGGTTTTGTGAAGGTGGTTCAGTACCATCGGTCAGGCTATCGGAGGATCTACGACATTCCGGAAAACTTGCATCAGACTGAGCCGCTTTTCCCAGCTGGGAAGGTTTTGTTACTGGATCGATCGCTTTGGAGTGGCGAAGGGTTATGCTGTCAGAGCTAACGCCACGCAGAGAAGAACAGGATGACGCCGCATCCTGAAGCGATGGGGCTTGAAATGGAGTGGGGCAACAAGGAAATATTTGGTCCTCTTCGATGATCTGGTGTAAGACGATATGAAATAACAGTTTCGTTTTCAAATACGAGACCAACCTCAAGAACACCGGTAGATTTCAAAACTCGAGCTACCTCCTGAAAATGATTTGGTATCAGCGGAAAAGCGACAATATCAAACAAACCTCTAGAAGAGATTGCCACTGGACTGAGTTTAATCGCACGGTAAATTCAATCGGGGGTAATCCTTACCTCATTCTCAGGCACGCCCAGGCCGATCTTGGATATACGCACAAAATCAAAATAGCCTTGCCGGAAAGGTAGACCGTCAAGGCTGTGAGAAGGAGGAGTGAGTTGAAATGGTTGCCGGAGAAGGAAGAACTGACAAGTTTCCATGCACCCATTCTATGCGATCCGCGACGTCCTGATGCATGTCCAACTCGTTGAGATCAGGTTGAATTGGCAGCATATCATAGCCAGTTACAGAAGCAGTCTGATAGAAAATGGGCAACCGTCAGTGATAACAGTCACAGGGGGGACGGACCGGCCATTGTTTTGCAGCTTGGATAGCCCAAAAACCAGTGCCACAACCCAGGTCCAGAACAGTTGATGGGGATGAGTTGAACTGGTGGACTGTGAGTCTTTGGCAGTGACGATCCACGAAGAAGAGGTGGTCCCATATATCGCTAGGGACGCAGCTTAGATATCAAAACAAGGACACCCTGTTCGCCTTACAAGTTGATGTCATCGCTTGAAGGAAATTTCAAGGGATAAGGAGAATCGCCTGGCCTACGGCGGGATACACTCTTACTCGACAGGTGGGATTGAATGTCCCGCACGATGGCGGGATCCTTCATTTGTAGACATACAATAAACCGTCGGCAGTACTAAATATAAACTGAGCACGTGGAAATTATCTGTCTGCAACAACTATCATGAACTCCGCCATCGTCCGTCGCGTCACGGGCGTACAAGCCATCGCCGGAAGGCATTTTGTCCAGCCCAGCCGGGTTTCAATAACAGCCAGGGCTTATTCTTCTCCTACTGAGGAGCGTGATCCTCAGTTGAATGGGTATCCCCAGCTGCCTTGGGTTTCAAGGCAAACACTACCACCGAAAGGATGGCAAGATGAGCAGATGAGGCGGAATTTTGGGGACACGGTGTGTTTGTTAAACGATACTTATTTAGCACCTAACTAACTAATGACTGCGCAATAGCTGCATGAGCAGGACGAGGTATTGTCTGTGTGGGGACCAGACCCAGCGCCTCTTCCGATTGCAGAAGCACGAAAACAATTCATACTTGCAGCGCTCGGCTTCGTCGGTGTGGGATTTTTTATAAAAGAGTATTTAACACCAGAACCACCAGCTGTCCGGCGGCAGTACCCGTTTGACGGACTGGTGAAAGAGTTGGGGGGAGAGACAGAGAACAAGGTAAGAGAAAGAAGACAGAATATATCGGGATACAGCTGACGTGGCAATGAGCAGGCAAGGGCAGAGGGGGAGACGAGGGAGTGAAAGGCGGAGTGATTGAATTAGAAAGTTGGTAGAAGTAACGTGATAGCTACCAGTCTGCGACCTGATGTCCAATGGTACTCTCGCATCAGCAACGTCCGTCCGTCCTTCTCCTCGCCCAGCAGACATGTCCCATTCACGCTCTCCCTCTTTCTTTTCACTGAGAAAGGCCAACCCTCCTTCTCCCCCTTCCGCCTCACTTCCCATGCAGTTAGTTCCTCCGCCATCCACCAACGGCCATGAGTCCCATGCCTCTCATGCCTCACAAGCCCTCCAAGCCTCACAAGTCCATCCTGAAATTCGTTCACTCGTGCAACTCAACACGGCCCATGCTTACAAGGTCTATTATTCTGGTCCCTTGGTGCGCAAGATAGAAAGATTGCCTGATGGCCAGACGCCCACCAAAGATGACGGCTGGACGGACATTTGGGCACAGCTATGTGGAACTACCTTGAATATCTGGGTCATGAAGCAAGTTCAGGAAGCGAGCAAACAAGGGAAGGAAGTGCCACCAACCTATTTCAACGTGACGGACGCTGTAAGTAGTCCAATGCCGCGCCCTCTCACGCTGGGTTGACGAGTGTTACAGTTCGTCCATGTCATCGGCGCCATTACTGTACCAGAAACCCTCACTTCACCAGCAAAGAGATACACGGATATTCTTGCTATGAATACCGCAGGAACCAACTTGATCCTTTTCTCGTGTCCATCCAGAGAAGCTTTGATGGCCTGGGTTGCTGCGTTGCGCCTGTCTTCTTGGGAAAAATCACGTTTGGAAGAGATCTACACCGCACATTTGATCAGGACGACCCAGCAAGGTAACCTCTTTGTATCAACCACTTACATTCCTATTTTTGACATTTTCCCAGCGCGCGATATACCTAGTACATTGGTGCGGGGTAGGATGGAGGGGTGGGCCCAGATACGGATTGCTTGTCAGACAGATTGGAAGCGTCTCTGGCTGGTAATCCAAGCCGGTCCGGACGGCGATCGGCCAAGTTCCAGCGGTGGATATGACGGCAATGAGCCTCCAAGGAAGAGGCGGATATCCTCCTTCTTTTCTCGGGACCACAGCCCTGCGCAGAGCCGTGCGCAGCAGCCAATACTTTTATTTTATTCATCACCGAAACCCAAGGACAGGAAGAGACCACTCCTGACCTTGCAAAATGTGACCCAGGCGTTCGCAGTCTACCCTGATCGTCCTGAGCTCATAAGCAAGAGCACTCTCATCAAAGTGGAAGGTCAATTTGCCGATGACGAACTTGTCAGGGATATGAAAAATCGGGAAGGATGGATACTTGTCATGCCTGATACAGATAAAATTCAGAACCAGGCTGGAGAGATGTTGAAATGGATAATCGGTCAGTTGAAAGTGCTCTAAGAAGGTAGGATTCTCAAACTCCGGTAGCTCTGCATGATGCGTTCAGGCTATATGGCCGTCCTCACGCATGGTCGTGGGACCCGAGAGAACCCGCTTCAATGATGTTTGGTTATCCCGTGGGTCCCCAGAAGGAGGTCGGTACTAGTAAATCTGGTCAAGCGCACCAATATGATTTTCTTTCACAGTCCTTGTTCCTCGATCGTGAGGTCGCAGAGGCCCTAGATCCAAGAGATGATCGGACTTCGTTCATCCGGGCGAATTTCCAATCCTTGTTGTCTAATAAGCTGCAAACTGCGGGAATTAGAGTCATATCTCCCGAAGCTCCGCAGCAGCTTCCTCTACAACCACAATTCCAGCAGCAGCAGCAGCAGCAGCAACAGCAACAGCTGCCAGAGCAAAACCATGGTGGCCTTGGTTTTTCTCCTCTTCCACCTCTCAGTTTCGGTGATATTGGTTTACAGCACAAGACACCCCTTGCTCCTGTCGCTGAGAGTAGTAGAGGAAATACACCCATAGAGGCTAAATCCGACCCACCATTCAATACCACTTCTTCGCCCTTGAATACCACTTCCCCGCCATTAAATACCGCTTCTCCGTCATTAAATACCACTTCTCCGCCATTAAATACCACTCCAACGCAACTTGTTGCAGCTGCATTATCGTCGCCTTATTTATCCACCACAAACAACCAGGGGCCTCAGAAAAGTCCTTCCATCACTTCACCAGCTCCGTCGAGCGTTTCATCTCCTAATCCTTCATCTCCATCAAAGACAACTGTTATGATGAAGTCGCGCGAGGACAGTATTACTCGTTCATCTTTTTCTTCCAATCGCGACAGAAGTCAACCAATGGTCTTCTCAGCTTCTCAATCTACGACAGATGATCGGCCACCATCTCGAACTTCTATATTGACATCACCTCATTCCATTGCGGACAGAACTTCGGCCAGCGATAAACGCCGTTCAATGGAGACAGCGCTTCCCTTGGCATCGCCATATTCCCCTGTCCTTTCTCGTAGGGATTTACCACCCATCGGCCCTCCTCCCTCCAAGGCGTTGCCAACCGCACCTTCCGATGATTTGTCTAATGAAGCTGGTGCTTTATATTACATGTCTAATATAGAAGCAGAACCAGATAGGAGCGCGAAAAAATCAGCTACTCGTGTACCGACAACCATCGCAGAGCAAGATGACACTGCTTCATCGAGGTCTGATCATGAGCGTCCCACCAGTCCCTCTGTCACTGTGCCTTCATCAATTGAACCAGTGAGTCCCAGGCCGGTGTTTGTTGAACGACCCGCAGCTTCAGACCCGGCGGCCCGGCAAAGCCCGACCGCTAGATCAGGGTTAAGGCGAAAACCCTCTGGCGCACGTGAACAAGGGACAGGACGGTCTCTGAAGAGCGGCGTCTCTTCCTCCACCAAATCTCTTACTGAAGACACAGACAGCGACGACAGCATGGACAGATCCCAAGTATCCCCGCCACAGGTCAAAATCGTGCAACCACTGCCATCTGAGGATGCCAACCTCGATGTGTTAGCCGCATTGTCTTACTTGGATGTCAACGACGAATTGCCGCTTACTTCGAAAACCGTGGAACCTTCATCAAAGGTCCGCAACCAGAAAATGAGCCCGCCTTCATCACCTGCACCTTCTCCATCTGTGCCCTTCACCACTCCAACAGCTGCTACGATTGACGACAAAGCGGCTTCCCAGTTCCGGTCGTCCTTTGCACTTTCGAAGCAGGCTGTAGAACGCAAGGCAAAGGCCCAGGCGCAACAGATAGCCCATCACGCTGCTGTGCATAAACCTGGAAGATCAAATGGGAAGCAAAAGTCTAGGGTAGGCGGTGGTTGGAACGAGAGCAGCGACGAAGAAGAGGAAGAGGAGGAAGATGATGACGACGACGACGAAGCTAATTCTGATTCTGATGACGCCCCAGCATCCAACAAACTGAAACCCCCTTCTTCTGGCCATGCCTCATCCAATACCTCGCTCAAACCGCCCCAGAATTCGACCCATATGTCTCACCGTAATGAAACCATGACAGATTACCAAGGTGTCCAGCCGCGTGGCCCCCGAAATCTACCTCAGGTACCGAACAACCGGCCTTATGGTGCGACTTTTTTTCCCTTCCTGCAGGCCGGGTGCTGACTGTAGAGTCTTAGGTGAAGATCATCCTCATCCACGGCGAATGGTCTCGGATCAATTTTCCGATGTCGGTAGACGACCCAATCACGATGAGAATCATCAAATACGTTCTCAATCAGAGTTTCCGCATCCTGGTTCCGCACAAAAGTCGTTATGGAGTCAAGTTTTGGACCCCGGCCGACCTGCCGGTCATTTTCCTGAGCAGAATACTCGTGACACATTCATTCAGCTTGAGCATCCATCTGAAACGATGACGAAAGCGTTCACACCCCAAGGGCTACTTTCCGCCGGTCTCCAGGATAAACAAGACCGGTCTGCCAAGCGACAGGAGGAGCTTGCTCGAGAGACTGGCGCATCTTTAATTAACGTGCCAAACAAACCTCCTCCCCCTCAGACTGGGCTCTTGGGTGCAATAACAGCCCATGAGCGAGAACGCAAGCGAGAAGGGGGTATGGGAGCGGCATTGACGGAACGGGAAAGGGAAAAGCGGGTTGCCGAAGAGAGACAGCGTCGCTTCGATGAACAACAGCGGCAGCAACTGGAACAAATGCAACAAGGTGGTTCCATGTATGGTCAGTTCCCTGGCTACCCCATGATGAATCCCATGATGGGGATGGGCATGATGGGGATGAACCCGATGATGACTGGGATGAACCCGATGATGACGGGTGGTATGGCCCCCATGATGACTGGTTATAATCCAATGATGCCTGCTCTCAATGCCCAGCAGATGTTTGCTGCACAAAAAGCTGCGACACAAGCATACCAACAAGCCATGATGGCGTATTCTACTGCCGGTTCTCAGATGGGCGGTGGCGACAATGGCGGTATTCAGCCTATGGTCCCAAATACAACGGGTGGCATGCCCTTCATGGGTTATGATCCTCGCATGTCCATGATGGGCATGGGCATGATGGGTCCGCAAATGGGAATGCCTCTTGGGATGCAGATGACTGGGATGTCTACGTTTGACCCTAGGTTTTCGAACCACCCTGGCAATGGTGGTGCCATGAATGACCTGGGGTTGCAGCCTCCCACCGTTCTTGGAGCACAAAATCCAGGTTCTAGAAGCAGCTCGCCTGCCCGTCGTGATTCTCCGGGAGTACGTCCTCCCCCTGATCAACATGGGGAAGTCCCTAGAGGCTCTAGTCCGAAATCGTAGCCAGTGACGAACTTGAAGCGTTCCACCCTCATGTCTTCTCAGTTATAATACAGGCGTATACCTTACATCCCTGGTTTTCTGGCTTTCTTCATGCATTTTACCACTGTTTGTTGGGTAGTTTACATTGAAAATATTTTTGTTAATATCTATCCTCGGCGCGTCTTTGTTTGATCGTGACTCGACCATCAAGTCAACTCACTCCGGATGGGTGGTTTTGTCATCCCTTCCCGATTCTTGCCACATACCTCGTAATGGGAGTGAAATCATTATGGAGTTTATTGGCTCCTGTCGGGCGTCCGATATTGTTCGTGCTCACTGTTTCTGGAATTCTGACGCGCTAAAGCATCTATATTAATTTAGGTTAGAAACGGTCGAAGGCAAGGCCATGGCTATCGATTCTAGCATTTGGATATATCAATTCCAGGCGACAATGCGCGACAAAGAGGGACGTGTGCTTATCAATGCACACGTACTGGGCTTCCTTCGAAGGATCACAAAGCTGTTGTTTTATGGCATCAAGCCAGTTTTCGTTTTCGACGGAGGAGCCCCTGCGATAAAGAGGAACACCCTTGTACGTTTCTGTGCAGCTTTTGGGGTGGGGGAGCTACTGACGAATAACTATGTCTTTCTGCAGACTGAAAGAAAGCGGAAAAAGACTGGTGCTGTCCTCAGTCACGCTAGGCTCGCGGAACGGCTACTCGCTGCACGCCTCAGGAAGGAGGCTCTGGGACGCACCCATGACATATCGTCAGTTCGATTTATTTAAGTCCCATACCGGCTGACTGTGATCGAGCAGCCAAGGGAAAGCGAAACCTGGTGGCGAAGATAACATAGTGTACTTGGAGGACGTTGACCCAACAATCCCTAAAGCTCCTCCTCGACGGGACAGTCCTACGCCTACTCCGGGGACAAGCTCTGCGAAGAAGAAGACTAGATTTTATGACCATGACCCATACCGATTGCCCGACGTTGATCTTGAAGCTACCGTTGCCAAAGCCACTAGGTCATCTGTCCCAGATCCAAGGCTGGCTACAGAAGACGAGCTACGCGCGTTCATCGAAGAAATGAGGCCCGAGGATTTCGATGTCAATTCTCCTGGCTTTCGCGAACTACCAACTGAAGTGCAATACGAAATTATCGGCGACCTTCGTCTCAGATCCAGGCAAACGTCCCATGCCCGGCTTGAGAAGATGCTTCGAAGTTCACGCACAGCGATGGATTTCTCAAAGGCTCAGATCCAAAATCTGAAGCAGCGGAATGCCTTGACTCAACAATTGCTCGTCACGACGGACAGCATCGGAAAGGCGCATATATCAATTCCCGTAAGGATAGCGAGTGAGAGAAATAAGGAGTACCTGCTGGTCAAGAATGACGGTGTAGACGGAGGTTGGATCCTCGGCGTCAGAGACGGGACTCGAGAGAAGCCGATTGCGATCGACATAGACGATACCTATGCAGATAGCGACGAAGACATGGAGCAAGTAGCAATGTAAGAGCTCCGCATCGCACCGCACTCAGTGTCTAATATAGTTATTGGCAGTGGAACATTTGGACCTGTTGACGATGGTTCACAAAAAGAAATGGTTCCGCATCATGAAGGCGTTAATAACAAAATGCCAAGGGTGGCTGCACCTTTGGCAACGACCAAGAAATCGCAATCAAAACCGCTATTCGACTTGGACGATGACGATCAGGAAATTGGAGTTGGTCAAGTCCCGGAATCTGACAGTGAAAATGAAATGCTCTCATTAGCAATTCAAGCATCATTAGATGATGTTCAAGGAACTTCCAGTCAAGTCACATCTCGGACAGAGTTGGATGCGCTAAATGCTCTAAGTGACATTTTCGTCTCACCATCACGTCTAGAAACGGTTTTGACTTTCGCCAACGTCGACGCGAGTCCGTCAAGCTCTAGGACTGCCCGGAATACATCTACCTCGTTCGGTCGGCCCTCACTCTTGTCTTCATTCGCTCCAAGCGATAAACTGGCCGTTGCTGCCGAGTTTAACGCTGATGACGGATTAGATGATGCATATATCGATGTCACCACGACCCCTCATGTTGAACATGACATCGATAGTCAAACCACGAGTCCAAATTTGATCTCTGGGGAGTTTTCGACTCCAGAACCCACTGCTAATGTCGATGCAGATAAAACAGAGATCTTTGTCGATTCAGACGAAGATGAAGATATGGAGGAGGTGTTGCCCGGTCCTGACATTCAACTTCAACTACAAGCAAGTGACGAAAATCATCTAGCGATCTCTGGAACTCCAGAACCCACTCCCAATGCTGGTGCAGGTAAAACAGAGATCTTTGTCGATTCAGATGAAGATGAAGATATGGAGGAGGTGTTGCCCGAGCCCCACATTCAACCTCGTAACGAAAATCATCCAGCAAATCTGCAGCATGAAGTGCAAGTGTCGCCAGGAGCTCAGGAGCGGCTACAATTTTCGAACGATAACCCACCTTCGGTTCAAGCTTCCCCAGATGGCAGTGACCAAGAACAAATTGCTTGGTCACGATCTCCTTCACCCGCAGCAGAGAACATTGGCGGAAATGCTGCAGTCCATCCCGATGATGGGTGGGACGCAGCACAAGAAATGGACCCACATGCCGAAGAGGGGGAGTTTGCTCGATTCATGTCGCAAGTCAAGGGGAAAAGCATTGAAGAAGTTCGACGTGAGATCGATGCCGAGATTGAGTCTCTGAACCAGCAGAGGAAAGCCGCGATGCGCGATTCCGAGGATATCACACAGCAAATGATTACTCAAATCATGGTCGGTCGGATTTATTCCCTCAACATGCTTTATTTGATGACTAACTTGACATAGACAATGCTTCGCCTTTTTGGCATCCCATATGTCACGGCTCCAATGGAAGCAGAAGCACAGTGCGCCGAGCTAGTTTCACTTGGATTGGTAGATGGCGTTATCACGGACGACTCTGATGTTTTCCTTTTTGGAGCACAGCGTGTATTCAAAAATATGTTCAACCAGTCCAAGACTGTCGAGTGTTTTTTACTCTCAGACTTGAGCCGCGAAGTTGGACTGGACAGGGATACACTCGTACGCTTGGCGTATCTTTTAGGGAGCGATTATGTTGAAGGCCTTCCCGGGGTTGGCCCCGTCGTTGCGATGGAACTCTTAAAAGAGTTTCCGGGGATAGATGGCTTGCACAAGTTTAAGGACTGGTGGCTGAGGGTTCAGAGTGGCAGGGATACTGAAGAAGACACAAAGTCCAAATTCAGGAAACGATTTGTGAGCTTGGCTCTGATTTATTATCCATGGTATAAACTAACCCCTAGTAGAAGAAGAAATTCAAAAACTTATATCTAGATGATGACTGGCCCAATTCTGCCGTAGTACGTCTTGTTTATGACTCAAGATAGAAATTGATCATGCCTCAGCGAGATGCTTACTACCACCCAACGGTAGATAGCTCAGACGAACCGTTCAAATGGGGACTGCCTGACCTTGATGGGCTTCGACAGTAAATTGCTGGTTCACACCACCCACGTCCTTTATTTACTTTCGTTATAGGCTCTTCCAGCAGGAATTGGGATGGGAACAAGCCAAAATAGACGAACTATTGTTGCCCGTTATCCACAAAATTAACAAGCGTGGACAGGTTGGTGTTCCTTAGTCACATACCAATCACTACTGACCTTGAGCCAGGAAAATGCCATGAACAGACAAAGTAATCTAAGCAGCTTCTTCGACGTCAGTGCCGGAATGGGTGCATACGTCCCAAAAAAGCGGCAGGTATATGCGAGTAGAAGGTTGCAAGACGTTGTTGCCGATTTTCGGAAACGACAACCGGCAGAAATCTCAACACCTGCGGCCGGGTCACAAGAAGGGACGTCACAACAGGAAGAGGCTGGTGAGGAAGTCAGCGGCACAAGGAAAAGAAGGAAGACAGTGCAGAAGGGGAGAGCGGCTAAGATCAAGAAGACTGTTGTCAGCAAAGACAAGAGGTCAGTCAAACGGAAGAAAGGTACGAAAAGAACAAACAGTGTTGAAAGTGAGGACGAGATTTCGGAGAGCAGTGCTTCTGAGGTAGTAGACGTCCCTCCGTCAACTATTCAACTGCGTCCACGCCGTAGACGCCGTAAATCTGCTGAGCCACAGACACCAGGGAATGACAAATAATGTACTTTATTGTCTAATTTATAACATTCGGAATGCTGGAGTATTGGCTAAACTTGAGTCCTCGACTTTGTCGAAGTGTCTGATGTTGGATGACTTTTAACCTTTGGCATGTTCTCAAACTGGCCAAAACCTAGGGAATTTTGCACCGTCTCCTCATCAGCATCAGGTTCGAGATGCCCTCGGGCATTTCGACGAGCCCTGTAGGAAATTAATTGCGGCTGATAACATGTAGAATGTTCGACGTCACCGAAAGAATGTGTAAGAGAGCACTACATCATCGATGTTCCGACATGAGGGGTCATCGAGTATATCTTTGTCGATGAAAAAAAGTAGAGGCATGTCTACTTCTTCTCCCGCCAGAAGTCTCTGTTCCTCAAAACAAAAACATTCTACTTTAGAGAAGTACGGCGCAACCTGGAGGATTTAAGTTGAATCACTAAGACCGACGAGTGTCAAGACGTACCCGATCTGGCGTCACATTATAAGTCGCAATGCCAATGACATCTTTGTCAGAGTTGTTCTTTGCCGTATAGAAAGCCAAACTAGACTCTCCGGGAAGAACGTTGACATGCTTCTGTTGTGGTGTAAAAGTCCAAGGAAGTTGTTCAGACCGGTCGGCGTTAAAGTGAATTTTGATTCTGCGTGCGTTCTCTACAGGAACCAATCGCTCCGGCTCGAATCTTCCTGTATTGACTTTCGGCGTTCCAGCAAAGCCGGTTGCTGCACAAAACATGCGGTACAACGGCACCGCAGCATAAGTTGCCCCAACGCCGAGTATAATCTGCGTTTATTGTAAGCAAAACTTTGGAGTTTTGAAGAAAATGAACACGTGCGACGCCAGAAGTATACATTAACAGGGCTCTATTTCTTGCCTGTTGCCTTGCGTGCAGCCTGTGAGACGAGTGGGCAGGGTTCGTATACCATAGCCTTGACGAGGCGAGCAGATGTCTATGGAAGCATGCTCGTTGGACGGTACATGCCAATGGTATCATCTTGCCATGTGAATCCTCCCATAAACGGCAATCCTTCTTGTGACGCTGCCTTGCCACCATGTCCTCTTCTTCTTCAACACCCAAGCCCGTCGATAATGCCTCAGCACCCCTTGTAGATGAAGAAATAGAAAAGCTTTTGAGTCGTGAAGCATCGGCGTTTCAGCGAGAAGTGGAAGTAGATCGCATTCTCAAGGCCTTCAGGCTCAAGTAGGTCAATGCATTTCAGCTACTCATATCTGTTGCTAACATGGGTTTTAAAAGCCCATACGATGTATTAGATATTAACGAATCCGCTACTGCAGAAGGGATTAAGAAGAAATACAGGCAAATATCTTTGTGTTAGTGCACGAGCTGTAAACCTGCTGCATTGTCTTATGTCCTCGTAGTTATCCACCCGGACAAATGTCCTCATGCCAAGGCTCCAGAAGCATTTGATCTTCTCAAAAAGGCGAGTTCTTCGTACTTAGAGCGGTTCTGTGATTCCAATCATCTATTAGGCTGAATCCGAGCTCTCTGACAAGGCAAAACGTGACGAATTGGATGCCATTATAAACCAAGCACGATCGATGGTTCTCAAGTCGTTGGGACTTTCGACCTCGACGCCCGAATCAGATCCACAACTAAAGAATCTTAATCCTTCTTTCCGTGTGCGGCTAAGAGTGGAGTCGAAGGAGCTACTCATCGAGGAGGAGTTGCGAAGGCGAAAGTAGGTCAGGTGTTGTCTGAGGTTTGCTTCTTCTGACAATAAACGTTAGAGCCATCAAGATGAACTTGGCTAACGAAGGTCTCGAAGCAAGAAAGAAGGACGAGGAAGTTGCGTCTAAGAAGAGGAAGGCTGAAGACGATAAGGTGTGGGAAGGTTTGTGTGCCCTTCATGAAAACATGGGGCTTCTGACAAGTGCCTTATAGAAACCAGAGAACAGCGTGTTGGTAGCTGGCGTACGTTCGCTAATCAAAATTCCAAAAAGAAGAAAAAGGCCAAAGTCGCTGTCCTCGGTTAATCAAATTCCAACGAACTTTCTATTGTAATTCGCGTTGTATGTATATCAAACATTTTTTTCGTGTTTTTGACCGCAAATAGAAGACTTGGAAAGTTTTTATCCTCCGGAGGTATATTGATACAAGAATGCCATAAAGTCATGCACTTAGTCGGAGTCAGATAAATCAATAACATCCCCAGGTATAAGCGGCCTGCCACCTAACTCAAGTTCCTGACTTCCATTATTCGTCCGCCTGCGCACATGACGTGTGGCAATGGGCACATTCTCTTTATCCTCGTTGTCCTCATCGTCCACAACTTCAATGATGTCTTGACTTGCAGTTCTGTAAAAGGGAATGTTTGATGAAGCCGGACCGGCCAGAGATGGAGGCAGAGTCGGTGTTGGTTCTTTACTTGTAGCTACCCTCTGCATTGCGTCCAATTCAACACGGTCCAAAGAGTCCAGGAATTCCTGGTTCATAATGAAGTTATCGTCGAAGTCTTCTTCATCGTTGTGGGTCCCCGTTGCCTTTCCTTTTCCCTTAGTGTCACCGAGCCCTGCATTGCGATTGATCCTCATTTTATCTACGACAGGTCTGATTTCGTCACCCCATTCAGCGATTATCTGCTCTTCGCGTGTCGACCTAGGTACACGAGGAATTGGCTGTCGCATGTTATAGTTCGTTAATGAATGCTGATCCATATCTTCTTGTGTCATGTCAATGATAGAAGCTTGGGCCGACAAAGGCTTCCTCGCTTGCGAAGGTTGCATTCCAATCTGTGAAACGGAAGGCACGAAGTTCGCCGATGTTGTTGTGATCTCGCGCATAGGGACAGCATCTATGATTGATGTACCGCGGTTGTTTGCTGGTATCCGCCGTCTACGGCTTTCGAGCATCTCGTCATCGTTACGAGGAGGTGACGGTGGGGGTGGGGGTGCAATATCCCCCAAGGGCGGACGCATCCTGGCCGGTGGTAGAGATGCTGTGTCTTGTGTAAGTTGCGGAATAGGTTCATTCGGAAGACTATATGCACACAGGTTATTCACTCTTAGTGGTTGGGCCTGAAGAATCGCTTTCATACCACATTCGAATGCGCAGTCCTCGGGCAAACTCAAACCTCTGCAACTTCTCTCGTTCCTCCGATGAATGGCCCTTCATAATGACCGTTTGAGGTTCCAGCCAAGCTATCCCATTGCGGATCTTCACGTTTTTCAGCTGCAGCTGGAAGACGTTGATTGTGGCGTTTGCAGGTGGCTGAGATACTTACTTTATATCCGAGCGGGGTTACGCCAAGTTTAATTTCCGGTAGAGGACGATATTCTATCGCCGGCAGTTTCGTGTTACCATCCGTAAGTTCCAGCTTGAGCATTCCAGTAGGATACTTGGGTGGCGGGCCTTCGTCTATCTCAATGTCGCCATCATCTCCACTGTCGGTCGAGTGACCAAGACGTTCGCGTTCTTCCCTCGCTACGCGGATTTGATCCAAGTTGAATGCGCTATGTGCAATCTCGGTAATAGCAGTAATTTCAACAAGAACCAGATCTCTAATCACGGTATTCATTGTATTGACGGCGATATGAGTGTGAAGACCAGTTGCCGGCTCCGTAGAGTCGCTCAAGCTGGACGACAAGAGCTGGGACTCCAGTTCTTTAGTGAAAGCCTGAAAGTCTGATTCCAGAGTGATGCCTTGAACATTCTGCACCCATGTTTGAAAATCATTAAACCACATCTATAGCAACGAGTTAGATAATATGATTGTGGGATTGACAAGGACATACTGGATCGAGCTTAGGTTTTGGGTAGTGCAGATCGAGCCATTGTTGAAGGCGGGGATGGAAGTGTTGAGCCATCATGCGTCTCTCTCGTCGTCCCTTCCATACGTCTCGTATGAACTCCGTCTCTCTCCCTCGTTTACCTATACCCGACCTTCGTCACACTCTCGACCGCTACTTGGCTTCCATTGAACCCATTTTACTACAAGACGAGGCAAAAGGCGGTCCACCCTATCATTCTGCATATGCTCTGCGAGTTAAATGGGCAAACGACTTCGAAAATGGCATCGGGAAAGTCCTCCAAGACCGCTTGCATGGTCGGGCGTGTTTTTTCATAAGCCAAAGAGCTGACTAACGGTCCAGTTAGCTCTTGACAAAGCGTCACCCAACAACTGGCTAGAGGACAATTTTTGGATCTATAAGGCCTACCTAGAATGGCGCGCACCTTTGCTCATCAACTCCAATTGGTGGCTTGCTTTTCACGACGACAACCTCGTTCCAGAAAGGGCTCGTGGGGCAGAGACCAACGATACCTGGGCTGGGATAACACCCTGGCAAATTCGTCGCGCTGCTTGGTTACTTTATCGTGTCCTTGATTTCAAGGGCAAGTTGGACTCGTAAGTTGTGTTACTATCGGTCATGTACGGGCTTCATAATGGTCTCACAGTCAGGAATTGCATCCGGACACCACACGAACAGGTGAGCGGGGTTGACTATTGACAATACTTAAAACATAAGTGCATATCCTCGTTCACAGGAGTATGGTTTCGTTGGAGTGCTTCAAAAATGTTTAATATTGCGCGAATACCTCAACCATGTTGTGATGTCCTTTCACAACCGGCAGACCCTTCCACTGATCCAGCAGCTCGCAAAATCCTTCTCATGGTACACAATTGGTTCTATACAATAACAGTTTACCATCCACCGGATTCACCATCCTCTCTTCCTCGGCTGATGGGGCCTGGGGAGATGGAAGCACAGATACGAGCTGTAGTTCTTGACGTGGAACGACGATTGGCTAGTGGAGAGACTGCAGTACCAATAGGCATCCTGAGTGCAGATGATCGCGACCAATGGGCTAAGGTATGGTCTCGTTATCTGCACCATGGTCCTTTCTCTAACTTCTGACCGCCTTTAGAACCTTTCGTACCTGTTGTCTCTATCACAGACTAACAAAGAGACGTACCAAACTCTGCTTCAATGCCTCATGGGCTTGAGTCTTGAACACACCACCCACGTCCTTCCACCCGGACCATCGTTGGATCCTGAGCAACAACGACTTGATGCACACCTCCATACCATCAGAGGGACTCCGCTCAATGCTGCTAATAGGTTCTATGATAAACCTTTCACGCTCATTGTCGATCCGTCAACTCAGGCTGGCGCAACTGGCGAGCATTCCCCATGTGATGCACTCGTCCCCAGCATTGTCGCTGAATATGGCATTGTTCAAGGAGTGGATGTTAATGCCTTTAGTAATTCTTTTGCCGCTGCTACCGGATGGGAGCGTCTTGTATGGGTCACAGATGACAAGATTTTGAACGATTGTACTGCTGCAGAGGAAAGCGCCAGCAAGCTCATGAAAGATTCTGACGACAGTGTACTGTGGTTTAAAGAATATGGCACTGACTGGATAAAGTCACATGGTAGGCACAAAATCCTCGCGGCAGTCTAATTACACATTTTTTCCGTAGCTGGATTTCCATTTGACGCTTACATCCAAATGTGTCTTCAACTTGCATGGTACTCGACGCGTGGTGACTTCACTGCCACGTATGAGACGGTCTTGACTCGCATGTTTAAGCACGGCCGGACTGAAACGCTGCGGACCTTGACACGCGAGAGCAGAGACTGGGTTCTATCAATGCGCAAACCGCAATTCACAGTAAGCCGGCCACTACGGCCTGTCGCTTTTACGAAGATTCCTAATTGTTTGCAGTCTTCAGAACGTTATTTGCTTTTGCAGCGCGCTATAAAGAAACATGTCAAACTTACTCGCGAGACTGCAACTGGTCGAGGGATTGATCGACATCTATTGGGGTTGCAGTTGATGTTGCGGCCACTGAATGGCGAACGTGCTTCGCTCCTCGATGATGAGCTATTCAAGTGCAGTGCTCGGTGGGCACTGAGCACTAGTGGGCTTAGTGCTGGCCACCTATTTAAAGGGACAGGGTTTGGAACTGTTTTCCATGATGGCTATGGAATTAATTGTGAGTTTGAATGCTTGTTTATTGGATTGTTTATATATTTTGAACATAGACCTTGCAGCACCAACAATTATCAAGTTTGGCATTGAATCAAAGCTGTCATGCCCTCATACATCCACTCTGGTCTTCCAGGAAGTTATTACAAGTACCCTTCTTGAGATGAGGGACCTTTGTATGCAGGCCACTCTCAACAATTCAGATACACAAACCATAAGCCACCTATGATAATGATACCCAATAAAACCATAGAGTAGCATAATCACCACAGCCTTGCTGAATAGGTCAAAATCCAATCACATGAAACCATTCATCTCATTGGGAATTGACCTACTCATCAAGGTTTGTATGGGAAAAAACAGAGTTAAGATCCCATCAAGTCAAGAACTCCCCTGCCTCAATTTCCTCAACACCAAGCCAACCCTTTAACCCTATTTCCTTTGCCATCTCACCAACAAGAGAATTTGCCCCTGGCCCAGCCAGGAATTTCTGACTGGAAATAACAAACATGCCCCTTTTGCACCTTGTCAGCATGACATTTGTCCTCCTCAGGTTCTTCAGGAATCCCATCTCAAGAGATCGGACCACAGAGATGATAATGTAATCATCCTCATTGCCTTTGATAGTAATTAGCCTAAGTAAGTCTAACAGGGAATCTAATGACAGACCTTGGAAAGAATCAACACTGAAGCACTTATCTCCCCAGTAAAGATCAGGTGTCTCCTTCATTGTATCTTCTATCAGTTGGCGTTGGCTAGTGTATGGTGTGATGATTCTGTAGGACTTGTTCTGCTCTTGCAGCTTGAGAATAAGCTTGATGATGAGATCACATTCAGCTTGATTCTAAAACCCATTAGCAAAGGAAGAAATGAAAGAAGTTGAATTACCTCATATGAATCACCTGATTTACGCTCCTTTCCACCTACATCAACAAATCTACAAGCCAAAACATCACCTTGTACAGGATGATTTGGATCAGACTTGAGCTTATCTCCATAAACTGTTTTAGATACAAAATTGCCAATTTGAGGTGGCATGCGATCTAGAAAAAATCAAGAAGTGGGTGGTGTAAGAGAGAAAATTAACTGACATTGAGTATCTAAAAATATGAGCTTCTCTGCCTTGTTCAGGTGAGGAAGTTCAAATACACTTTGGAGTTCCTCAATATCCTCCTGCCCATGGGGGGGTACTGTTCATCTTGCTGTCAGCAACCATTGCAAGGATACAGGATTACATACATTGCTTGTCATCGCCAATGAAGCACACCTTCCTTAAGGTAGCTTCAAATCCAATGAATGTAGTCACATAATTGCCAATCTCAATTTGACTGGCCTCATCGATAATCAAACAACGCAACGGTATCTTCTTCATAAAGACAGACTTGACTTTATCATTCGAAAGCATACTCAGTGTGCATAGAATGACGGAGGCTCCCTCGAGCTGAGAACCAGCCCTGTTGAAGCTATCAGAACGGATAACATTCTGCTTGACCCTCGTGTACAGATGTTCGTGCCTGCACAACAATGAAATCAATATATATGTGACCTCACTCAGAGCTAGTCAAACAAACCATCCGAAGTGAAAATCAGCGGATACAAGTAGTCGCCAGCCAAAGAAGCCAACCTTGACCAACTTCTCAGCAATGTTCTTGACAGCGACGTTGGACTGGGCTACGAGCCAAATTCCAGTCTTGCCGAGTGCAATAGACAGTAGCACAAAGGCAGCGATGACTGAGGTCTTGCCAGTACCCGGGGGACCCTGAACCAGGGTGAGACGACAATCATCAGCAGGTGAGAGCATGGTATTAACAGCTCTTTGTTGCGATGAATTGAGCTGAGTTACAGCGGAAGGGAGAGCTAATTTCTTCTTAGGTAGGGATGGTTGTTCAGACCAGGCCTCGGGCCATGTTTGAAGGCCATCGTCACGAGGAAACCACATATTCTGCACCCAGGGATTATTGCTTACAAATTCATCCGATCCTTGAAGAATGCGAAGGACGGTTGCCGCACGATGAGCCTCTGCAGTCGTTGGATCGTCGCGACCAATAGATGTGACTGTCACAACGGTCGCATCCTGAAGTGAGCGAGTAAGCTCTGCGTGGGTCTTCCGTCCCCTTGCATTTCCGACGCTAGCCTGGAAGCGGTAACTACCAGTGTCATCATTCTGAGCACTAACGCGAATGTTCTAATTGTGTTAGTCAACAAATGTCGCTAATCATTAAACTTGAGGTGCATACCTTGTTGCGCCGAACCCTGTTATTATAGGACTGGGACTGAAATTGTGTGGCTAGTGAAGATGGATCTGAAGAAAGGGTAATAGAGTGGACGACCTCAGTCGGCTTCTGATTGTCGAGTCGCAAAGCATCCACAGACAACTTTGAAATCATTCGAAGTTTCTGATCATTTGCCATCAGCAACCACGAGATCAAGTGGTGAGATAAACTATTCATCACCTCTTCCGTCATATCCTTAGTATTTATTGGTCGGACCTTGTCAAATATTTCTGAGCCATTCTCGTATGTGGCCAAAAATTGGGAAACCCATGCGCGTGTGGCGAGGTCGATGGCATGATGGCGGTTGTCACTGTCGAATAGTGGTTCACGAAAGACTGATTCAACGTTCTCGGCATTGATGGGAGCTGTGTCCCCGACTAGCTTTCTTATCGCTGAAAGAGGCTTTCTGTCGACTGCTGAGAATCCGGACTGGATGTCAATGGCGTTCGTGACGCGGATGCCAAAGCCGGAGTAGAGCAACATGGCGAGCGGTGCCATATCGAAAGCAAGAAGGTTCCCTGCAGCACGACATAAGACCTGTTCTTGAAGAGCGCCCAGATGCTCCGAGTTTTTGGCTCGTTGGTTTCTGCCTCCCTTGAACAAGATAATACGGCAATGCTCATCGTCAACGACAGCTAATGCAGACAAACGGCCATGCCTGGAATAACCAGGGGATATTCCAATGGGCCGAGCGTGATCAAAGACGTTGAGAGTCGATTCGCTGAGCTGATCTTCATCTAGGTATTCGGTAGTTATCCGTATAGAGCCAAGGCGTCCCCCGATCAACGTCTGGGCAAGGACACAATTTCGTCGAGACATGATAAAAGAATACCGGGTATGGCTTCAACTGTCGTTCACGTCTTGAGGCAGGAGGAGTTCCATCAGACAGGTGGCGACGCCGCCTTATCGCCCAAGGGTAATTGGTGTCACGCGGTGTCACACGGCTAATAGGCTTCTTCGGCCATCTTGCAAATGTCAACGCCAATTCTAATTGGTGTCGGAGCTCTTGCTGCTGCCATAGCGGGCAGGGCCCTCGTCAGAAGAGGTTTCCTTGCAGGCAAAGGCATACAGGACCAGTGGGTCAAAGGTGGATTCAAAGCAAAAATGGACAGGAACGAAGCCATCGCCATTCTTGGGCTCAAGTTCGTGCCGAAATGACAAATATTCCTCTCGCTAACCCATAGACAGGGACGGCTTAAAATTCCGGACCCAGTTGAAGGACGCTCATCGGAATATCATGCTAGCAAACCATCCTGACCGCGGCGGGTCGCCTTACCTCGCTAGTAAAATCAATGAAGCCAAGGATTTGTTAGAGAAATCGGAGGGGCTAAAGGGAGCAAAAGGGCGATGAGTAGTATGCCCGTTCCAGTGGGAAACAGTACTGACCTGACGCTGCAACGAAGCTCATTGTATATCATACATTATACTGTCTTTTATTGAGAGTCGAAGCTCGCCGTTTGCTTACTAAGCTTCAGAAACACTGACAACAAAATATGGTCGCAGAACTCCAGCCGTCAAAACTGGGTACAAAAGAATAGTGCGCTTTCATCGAAACGCTGTCCTTCCCTGTCATTGATCTCGATTAGTTGGGACGGTGTTTATGAAGAAGAATTAGCAAATTTCGAAGAGATTGGTGACGAGGGTGAAATATGGTAACCAAACCATGGCCAAGTGGTCCTTTGAAGTTTGCCCCTAACACCTCCATTTGTCAAAGGTTTGGTGTAGAAAGTGTCGAAAAAATGGTGAAATGGACCTTGGCTCACGCCCCTCCTTCATCTCAACCAACCATACTTGAAGTTGGCAGCGGAAACGGAACTTTGCTGTTTGCTCTTGCCGAGGCTGGGTACAAGACGACGTCGTTAACGGGCATTGATTATACACCCGATGCGATAGAGCTTGCAAAGGCGATCGCGAGTAAGAGAGGTATTGATGGTATAACATTCAAGCAGTGCGATTTCTTGAAGGACGGACTTGGATCTGAATCCTGGGATCTCATCTTAGACAAAGGAACGTATGACGCTATTGCACTGGGAACAAAGGATGAGGATGGTTGCTCCCCTGTTGCCCAATACCCCTCCCAGCTTAAAAAGTACTTGAAGCCTGGTTCCCGTTTTCTCATCACCTGTGCGTAGTTTACAAATCCAATACGATAAGTTAACCCATTCTTCCCAGCATGCAACTTCACGGAAGAGGAATTGCAGGCAATATTCGCAACCCCTGAGACGAAATTGGTGTATCAGTTAAGTACATAACTGCTCGCGCTGGCGAATTCGTTTGCTCAACGCCATCGTAGCTCCCGTATTCAACATGCCGTATATACGTTTGGTGGCAACAGTGGAAGCGTTTGTGCCAGTGTAGCGTTCCAAGAACCTATGGTTTGAGGGTCAATCTTATAGTATTGGTACCATGTCTAAGCCTGTTCGCAATGTATCTTTAGCCACTCTACTGGCCCATTTCACAAGCTTTGTGAGTTCTTCGTCATCGCTTGAGAAATCATGAAACACTTCTGTCACGAAGTAGACTAGTCCCATCGCAAGCGCCTGTACGCGGGTTGCCTTTATAAAGACTTCCTCAACAGCGGCTCTGTTATGTGCGACAGGGTGCACTATCATTGTGCCGATAAGCGGTGATACCACCTGGGTGCTGAGAAAAACGTGGACCAATAGATCCTTCAAGAACTCTCTCCCCCGTGATTTCAGAACTGTGAAATCAACCGGCTGTCGTGGCAATAAGGTACATGCTCATGAAGAAGACAGGACTAGACAGACCTTGAGGATAGTGAGCGATACGCTGCCCTTCGCCATCCACCACCCATATGCCTTGGCCACATTCTGCAGTCGAAATTTTGACATAGTCTTGGCGTCAACGAAGCGTTCAGCGTCGTCCTTCATATTATTTATGATTCTGTTGCCCCCCACGTGTGACTCCCCCAGGTCGCGCAAGAAGTCCCAAAGATAATATTGTAGCGTGATTTTGTACGAATGTGCAGTCTGACAGAGATGCTGACAAACAAGCGTATAGTAAGGGTTGTACGTTTTCTCCTGTGAGGACTGTCAGAAGTCTCGTGAACAAGCATAAGAACACGATAATTAACATTTTCGCAACAATGCAACAGCACGCGAACAATCTCTCGTTGCTGAACTTCGGTGAGGTTCAACTGTGAAAGTCGTTCACACGCATGGATATAATCCTTGATACAGGGTGAGAGGTAATTTCAGCTGAATTCAAATCACTCACATCACTGCTCATGAGTACAACGAATATACCCCGTCTTATATCAGTATTCATTCCTTGTTTCTTTGCAAGCTTCAACAACCGTTCATTTGCAGTGTCCTTTGCGAAGGCAGTTGCCGATCCAGTTGCGCCGTGGTTCTGCTTATTGGCCAGAGGATCGCCAGCCCAGCCAGCACCAACAAGCCACCATTTACCTTTGCTTTCGGCGGAATGCAAATCCTCCAGAGAAACTCGAAGGGAATCATGTGCCATGACTTTCAAAGGTCAGCACCAGCTATTCGAAAAATTCGCAGTGCTTCTCACGATGTCGTTTCTTGGCAAGGCCAGAAAGGAATTTCCTCAATCTTTCGACCGAATCGTCATTCTGTGTCTTGGATGAGTTTCGCTTTAGCTTGTTATTCTTCAAATTCGTCAGAGTTTCTAACATGAAACGGGTCCGAGAACTATCAATAGGTTAATGAGATCTGAGGGCTCTTATTGACACGCGCACCTCAGGCTTATCTCCGTACCAGAAACCTTGTTTTGAACGATAGCGATAATATCTTTCAATGCAGATGGGTCATCCTGTCGTAATTGCTGACCTGAATCTAAGACAGACAGTTGTGGTGTTCATCTCCTTTGACAAACAGATGACATACTAAGAAGTAGCTTCAATAAAAGCTCCACGTCCAACTCTTGCAAATCGCTTCCTAGTAGGTTGCGGATGATATCGTATACCAACACAGAGGCGATAAGTTGAAAATTATAGAGTTCCGAAATGAGAACGATAAGGTTCGTAGCTTCCTTCCCTGTTCCTTCTCTGTCCGTAGAGATATTTTGAGCTTGGTGTGCTGTATAATGGCGCTCGAATTCGAGTATCAAAGCCTGCACAAAGAAGGCGGCTTTACGTCGTCAGATCAACCGCGTAAGAAGATTGTGCAGCTGAATACCAAATTCAACGCCAATCAAACGGTGCATGCAGGAGACAAATGCTGCATGCAAAATGATATATGAATCTAGCAGGGACGAGTGACTAGAGATCCCATTTATGATTAGCTTGGTCAATGTTGAGGTAACGTCTGTAATTATGTCAATATAGCATTGAAAAAATAGGACTTGAGGACTCACCATGTCTTCTGAAGGCGCGATATACCTCTTCCATGCTATCTAGGATTGTTGCCAAGTTCTGTTCTGTCATTCTATACAACGAGTAATGGGAGCAATCAGTTTTATAATCAAATGACTTACCGGTTCAGTTGTCCTTTCAACTGCTTGGTCAATCTAGCGTTCTCTTCCAGGTTTACATTGACTAGCAGCTCTTCTTTTTTCAACTGAGGTGGTACATATTTGGTTGTACCTAACACCCACAGATGTCAACGGTGACGTTGGTAAGTCAGAGGCACTCATACCGTCGGTTGATTGTACGTCCGGCTCCACATTCGGTTCAGTGTTTTCGTCCAGATTTCCATCCTGAGACTCCATTAACCCGTGCCACTCATCTTCACTGGACTCAAATCCTTCCACGGTAGCTTCCTCCTCTTCACTTTCTTGTTCCTTCTCATGGCTTTCATTGTCAAGGACATCCATCTCGGTGTCCATGTCTTGGTCTAATGGTTTTGAATCTGCATGTGATATATCCGCCACGACAGAGTCCGCAAAATTCAAGAGGCCTGGCCGACAAGGTCATTATCTGCCACATATTTTGAAGGAGCGGATGCAGGTCTCACCACCGAGGCCGTCGTCGTCTTCGTCGTTGTCCATCTTTCTTTTGTCTTTTTTACCTTCCGCATAGCCCAGTCTAGCTTCCAAATATTTAATGTAGGCATCCTCGTTAATTTCAACCTGCGGTTTCGGCAGTGGTCTGTTGCGGATGTCGTCCCGTTTTTTATTTCCTGGCTCGTGTTGTCTAGCTTTTTTAGGCTTGGCATGGTCGACACGCTCTTCGACCGCTAGGCGTTCCCTCACGCCATGAAATGTAGCGTTTCTTCTCCTATTGTCGACGCGCTCTTGTTTTCTTGCTTCCTTCCGCGATGCTACTGGGCGAGGCTTGTACGGCCGACGCAAATTTCGAGTTCCACTGTCTACCAACAAGTTGAAAGGCCTCGTTCGTTCTGAGTTAGAGACGTACTATCGGCTGCCCTATTTTCCTGATTTGATTTGATCTCCTGGAGTAGAGATTCAGGTAGACGCATAATGATAAAATGGCGAAGATAAGAATAGAACGGCAAACAAGAAGAAGCGGAGGGATGTCCTGTTTAGCTCCTTTCTATACTATTTGAGGGCATTGATGGTGTAGCGGTAACATTGGGTCTTCCCATGGCCTAGCTCCGGGTTCGACTCCCGGTCAATGCATGTGCTCTTTTTTGCCCTGATGATACGGTAAATCGGCGGTAACGCCCGGCTTGAAGACATGAATCTCAGACAGTGCAGTTACAGTATTTTAATAGTCAAAGTTATATATTCTACGAACTATCCATGGATACATAGAGTTTTTCCAGTGTCAAATGTTACATATTGCCTTTCACAACGAGGTACAATTTACCAGCGAACTGCTGGGGTATCAGAGTACGACATAAAGTAAACTAGAAATACCAGTCCAAAGCGAGTATAAAAGCGTCTCAAAAAATCCAGTCTTCGCCATGAACGAATACTACGGTTCCTTGGTAGTCCCTTGCCGCTCAGAGGGTAGCTGCTGGGCCCGCTTCTGTTTTCGTAGCACTCGAGACTTTTCAGCATTGGAGGTGTTACCATTGGCGACGATCCCTATTGCGGACACAGTAAATGCCCTGCTCCTGGGGGGCAGCGTTTGGCTCCGGCCGACTCCGACATTTGACGAGCTTTTGTCGGATAATGGACTTTCAGAAATAGGGGCCAAATCTCTTCCGGTCAATTTATCTTGAGTCTCTAGACGGAACATAGCATCAATAAAGTCGGTCTCTAAAAACCGAAACGATGTGGTCGAGATATAAAAAAATTGGATTGTAACACGCACCTGTCCTGTGCTCCATTGTTGTCTTTCGTCGGGTTACCTTGGGGGGACTGGCAGGCAGCTTGTCAATGTAACACCAGTCGTCTTGTTCCTTGCTCAAAACCAGATCATGTCCAAACTTTGGTGTAGATGAACGGCTGCTGCCTCTTTCGCTTTGTGTCGGAGGAGGAATATCCAGCATGAACCAGTCTTGATGGTCAATAAGGAACTCGAGCACCTTTTGGCTCAATGTGTGTTCGTGCGGCGATAACTCGTGGTTTGGGTGTGATATAATACCTGGTTGGAACATTACAGCAAGATCTGTGCGAAAAGGTCAGTACGTTCCCCTTTGAAGAGGAGGGTAACGTACTTGTGGCAGTCATCAGGTTCTTCTCGGATTTACGTGCAAAAACAGCGAGGAGATCTAATACATAGAGCAGGAGATATTGATTCGGCCGGGGCATCTGGCGGATTAGCGATTTGTACGTCTTTATGACTTCCTCGATGTTGTAACGTTCTTTTGCTAAACGATGCGATTAGGTAAAACCGGACTCTAATTGAAGAAAAATGACTACCTAACGAATCGCGAAACTGTTGTAAAGAGTTTAATGCCCAGACTCGGTGATGACCACTGATCACTTACACTGTGATACATGCTGTAGGGTATGACGGGCTCCTGATAAAGGCGTCAACTGCATGAGGTGACGAACGATGGGAACGGATTACCGGCATTCGGTTGAGGTATCGACGAAAGACACTTGCAACATCATGTGCCGTGTAACTTTCTTGTTTCCAATCAAGATCTTTGCCATACTGAAAGTAACATCAGCATGAAAACAAACGGGTCGAAGAGAACATACTCTTGGCGTGGCCTCGAATGAAGCCTGCAATTCTCTCATTCGTTTATTGGAGCCGCTGACGCGAAACGTGCCTTCCACTTCGGTAGCTAACGGGATTGATTGGATCGCATGACACTTGACTGCGGGAGAAGTGCGTACCATTTTCCTTCAAATAAAGACCACTATTCAAGTAGGTTATGTGTAAGAACGACGTTGTGGAATGTTAAAACTCACCATTTTGCGACGACCACCGGGATGTAACCCCAGACATACAGCCTGCCGTTTGAATCGGACGTGGATATTTGGACACTAGCGTAACGTAGGCATTCTGAGAGGGGCTTGCCGAAGACAGGGTGTTCTGGAAAAGGCGGTCAGAAAGAAGTAGTGAAAAGCAGTGGAGCCACAAAAGTACCGTCGTTTTGGCCATCGCCGTCTTTCCTAGGTTTCTGGTTGGAAGTAAATTGAGACCACCACGCCCTCAAGCTTGCCTTGGTCGGAGGATTGGGGAAATTGTCGATATGAGCGGAAGAGGGAGGCCTTGGGGAGGAGTGAGTGACGGAGGGCATGGTGGAGAAGTGGGAGGGCGGATCTTGTGATCGTCACTATTTGGTTACAGTCATGTTGACTCCGGCAAACTACGTCGCAGCAACTGCCCTTCTAGCTTTCTTATATCGCTCCCTCAAACGCCCAAAGAAACAATACATAACAAATCTCCATCTGGACGTCCAGGAATACGATGCCATCATAGTCGGTGGAGGTACTGCTGGTTGTGCCCTTGCTGCTCGTCTGAGTGAAGACCCTGCCATCAGCGTTCTCCTAATCGAGGCAGGTGGAAGGTACTGCCTTTCCCATATTCTCTGTCCTTGACCTTAACTTACCTCCCATGTCATAGTGGGACTGCCCTTGTCACTAGTCGAACACCCTCTATGTTCACAAGGTTGTTCGGTACACAACATGTCTATAACTTTCGCACAGAACCCCAAATCAATGCCAAAGATAAACAGGAGTACTTCCCAAGAGGCGCGTTATTTGCTGTCTCTACTAAGGAAGTTCCAACTTATTCGTATCAATACCAGCGAAACTTCTAGGCGGATGTGAGTAATTATAGTCTAGTCTGCACTGCTTATCGTTTCCTGGATCAGGTTCTTCGATTAATGCGCAAATGTCCGTCCAACATTAAGCCTTATGGGATAAACCCCTCTCACACTTTCATTCCAGGGCTCAGTACGGGGACCCCCAAGATTTCAATGAATGGGCTAGCATAATTGGAGATGATTCGTGGGCCTGGAAGAATTTTAACAGGTGACATAGGTTCACATCTATTTAAGGAGTCTGCGACCTATTTCTTCCTGACAGATATTTCCGCAAGTTTGAACGGTATCAATCGAATCCAGCTCACCCCCAGGTCAATCCCTCCTTACACGGTAGAGACGGACCGGTCAAGATCGGGTTCTACAATGTCGTCTCCCTCGCCTCTAACGCATTCGTTGAAGCATGTGTTAATGTCGGAATACCCTTTGCAGCTGATTTTAACACCTCAGCTGGCACTGTAGGGGCCGGGAGAGTGAGTGAATTACATCCAAAGTGCTAGCCGAAATCCTCATATACATATATTATGTGCTACAGGTCAGTGCGTGTCAGACCAATTTTAGATTTTGCGCTCGCTGATTTGTACAGTGACATACATCGATGAACGGAGGCAGCGTGTATCCGCAGAGTCTGCATATCTGACACCAAGCGTTTTGGCCCGGAAAAATCTCAAAGTTATAATACACGCAACAGTAACGCGTATACTTCTTCAGGACGACAAGATTGATGGCTTACGAGCCGTTGGAGTCGAATTCGCCAACTCTCCTGACGGGCCTCGTTACCGTGCGAGGGCGCGAAGGGACGTCATTATTTCGTAAGTGGCAAAATACAATTCCTAAAGCTCGAATGCTAATACTTTACTGCTCCAAAGTGGGGGCGCCATTCATTCACCCCATGTGCGGCCTTTTCACCTAAAAACATTGGTAAAATTCTTATTGATTACAGATTCTCAAACTATCGGGTATTGGTCCGGCGGAAGAACTCGAAAGAAACGGGATACCTGTCGCTCTTGACTTGCCAGCTGTTGGGGCAAACCTTGTTGACCATCCTGTCGTGCATCTGAATTACAAAGAACTGAAGGATACATCGTTGAAGTATCTCAATCCCAAGAACTTTTCAGAAGCAACCAGGGCCATTTTTGCGACCGTCCGCTATTTCCTCGGGTTTGGCGGACCTCTCGCCACTAATGTAAAAAAGTCAACTGTTCTATCTGGGGACTTTCGGCTAACCTGAGTATATAGTTTGGCGAGACGGCTGCATTCATTAGGTCAGACAACGTCGATTTGTATCCCCTGGAACAGTATCCAGAGCGGTTTCCAGACAGTACTTCTGGTCCTAGTGCTCCTGACCTTGAGCTTTTCTTCACACCTGTTGCCGTTCAGGTGAGGGTTGCACTTCCACAGTTGCATTGCTTAATAATATGAGGACAGGATCACGGCCGCTTCCCGATCAATGTGCCTTCACTGGCTCTACATTGCTACCTCCTTAGGTATGCATCTCCTCAAGTCTCGCCTCTTCATGTCTAATTATCTATTCAAGACCTTTGAGCCGCGGGCATGTCCTGCTCAAGAATGCAAATCCATTTGATTTGCCAAGCGTTGATCCCAAGTAAGGCTGACCAAAATATCCTTAAACAACCTCACCTATAAGATATGGTAGCTATCTCCAAGACGCGGCAGACCGTTACAAGCTTCTTCGAGGCGTTAAAATATTACTGAGGATTGCCCGCTCAGAGCCACTGGCCTCGTTTCTCGATCATTCTTGTAAACGGAATGATCTTGACCATCAAGGACATCTTAAATCCGACGAAGAGTTGATTGACTTGATCAGGACACGAGTTGAGACAATATACCACCCAGCTTCGACGTGCCGCATGTCGCCTGCGAACCAAGGAGGAGTAGTTGACACCAAGTTGAGGGTATATGGTGTTAAGGGCTTGCGAGTTTGTGATGCATCTATCTTTCCTTCAATTGTTTCCGGCCATACGGTGAGTACCTGTGCTCGTGGAAATGATTGATATTCAAGGCCTTGTATAGGCTGGCGCTTGCCTTGCAATTGCGGAGAAGTTTGCAGACGAACTAAAAGTCGAGTATTCCACCTAGATGAGAGATATCACAGCAAGATCCCAGAAACTGTACTATATTGGTATACGTTCTTTGTGAAGATGATTGCTCAATTTTACCACTCAAACCTGTCATCACGAAATGCCTTATTCAAGTGCATTCGTTCCTCAAGAGCTAAAAATATAGAAAAATATGTATCGTGTAGCCAACTAGCATGTCTTCACGTCTACCAGATATCACAAATTGTGCCGTTGAACAGATATGTGGACGCTCATCAAAAGCCCCGCTGTCACGAGGATGATCAGCAGGAACACGTGACGAGACGCGTGCCGTCCGCAGGCTTCTAAAGTTCAACTTTCTGGTTGCTGGTTCATCGGTCTCCTTGTTTCTCATGTTCAAATCCATCTTACCAGTCAGGAGGATTCCCTCCTCAGATTTCACAATGGTCACCCCACTCAATGACCAATATTCTGCGGCTAACGGCAAGGAAAATAACCCAGCCGCTGCTTGCCACACTAGCACTTCTGTCCAACAGAAAGGCGGCAAGCAGGTCTTGATTACCTCGAAGGGTCTGTCTCAGCCCAGCGAAAAGATGAAACGATCGGAAAGGAAGCAAGCAAAAGAACAACCACTAGAGGACGTCAGCACCAACCAAGCTTTCGATAAATTGCTGGTAAGGACTGCCCCAACCAGTCCAACTATATAGTCATATTCTTGGTATAGGATGATCTTCAAATACCATCAACACTCCGGCCTAAACTGGTGGGCATGGATTCAACTGTGAAAGCCGCGATGGTCAAATCCTCCCAAACCTATGCTACGAATACAAAAATGGAATTCTTCTCTCCGTCCTCACCCGGACTCCGGAAAGCGCGAAGTACGGAATCGCTTAGTTCACCCCGCGGCCCCATCTTGTCCGCTGGCACGTTTGATTTTCCAGAACCACCGTTTTACCCTCCGGTGAAGATGGGCAATCTATTAGATTCTCCGAGGGTCTCGGCACATCATCCATCATCTGTAACAAGAACAGATAGTCCCCGAAAAGCAAGTGTCCATGGACGGGGCGTATCTATTGATGCACCAAGGCTGTTCTCACGAAGCCAGGTGCAATTACCGCTGTCAACTTCCTCATTGGATCTACCTGGTAAAACTCAATTTAAACACGGAAAGGAGAAGGGCACATCGCATGGAAAGGACATATCTCCGACAAAGTTTGTTAGCATCTTGTCGGGCACATCTAGTCTGGACTTGGACGTCGAACTAATCAAAAAGCTGAGATTGCTACTTAGGAATGAGTCAGCAACGTACGTTCCAACCGCATTGATGAAAGTAACTTTGTGTGTGACACTAGTCCTTGCAGGTGGTCCCAGGATTTTCTCCGACAAGGCGGTTATTCATCCTTATTGACGAGGCTCAACGAAATACTAGAGGTCGAATGGAGGGAGGAACAACATGATGATAAAGTGCTCCATGAACTTCTTCGATGTCTTAAGGCCTTGTCTACCTCTTCCATCGGCTGTTTCGCTCTACGCAGTTCTTGCCCGACTCCTTTCGTTCAATTAGTCTCCTTACTCTACTCGGACAAGAAACCCGGAGATGTCACCACTCGTCAGTTGATCGTCGAACTGCTTCTCATCCTTTTCGATCTTTACCCGGCCAATACCGCTAGTCGCGGACGAAAGTCTCGGCAAGAAGACAGAAGTGAACTGAGCCCAGCGATTATCCTCCCTGCGCCGCACAAAACGTTCTACTCCCTTATTCGCGCCCTTCTCCTTACGCCTGCACCCCCGCCTTCAGAATCTCCGGCAACGCCCGTTTCCCCCCATGCCTTTATCGAGAGTTTACATCGACCACGAATTTACAAAACCTACCTCCAGGAATTGTCAGATGTCTGTCGCGATTACTTTTGGGTATTTTGTCACCCAAACAATGTTATCTGGGTGTTATCAGAACTAGATGAAAGAAGAGTAGAGAAGCCGAGAGCCCCTGGTGGGATGACCGGCGGCGTCGAGTTCGAAGCAATGGGATATTTCGTGAGCATAGGCTTGGAAACTTGACTTCTAATGTAGGCCACTAACATGTGGTTAGACAACGCATTTACGGCTGATCAATGTCATTGCCACATGCGTTGCGGAATTGGAGATGCCCAAAGATCATGAACTTTCCGCTTACCGCTTCCATTCCGATCTCTTCCTGTCAGGTTTTGAACGCATCATTCTGGTACGTCTACCCTTGAAAGAATTTCACTATTATCCACTGATATTGGGCAGATTTCTCGCAAGGCGTCAACGACGTACTATCCGACGCTTCATCTTGAACTTTCACGCTATGTCGACCATGCCAACCGAGCCGGATATGAGCTCCCTTATACAGTATCAAGGCTCGTTGGGATGGCTCCCTCAAACTTGGCCAAGAATCCCGCCGCTGCTGGGCCGAACGGACGAGGAACGCCAAACAATGGTGCCCCGACCCTCCCACCGCCAAAGAAGCTGGAATCAATCAAGTTTTAAACTGACGAGCTGCATGCCATTTATACCTTATGTTTCTTGATGATTCGCGCTAAGACGCATGACACTTGGAAATGACTATGAAACGACTATGCTCGTACCTATGAATGTTGAACGTTGTTGTAAAATATCTATAGAATATGCAGGCGTACGCAGAAAATCGATGTTTTGTTAGTGAAAATATGGTTGATAATCCATATTCATCGTCGAGTGGATTCTCGTGAAACAAGCGCCCTCAGTGATGTCCAAGTGAAATCCGTAATCTGCAGATTCCCGCAAATCAGCCTCTGACGCACCGGCGCACAGCATATCAGTGGCTGTGTAGCGACTTGCCTCAACGAGACTGTACTAACATTCTCATTGCGCCCGGAGAAGCGCCTCCGGTTTATATCTCATGACTTTCACGACCTTCATATCCAGATCGCGTGTACGCTTCGAGTGAACCAGCTCAAAAATACTTGATGTTCTTCAACCTTCTACAAGTAAAACTGCGTTCTCTGCCGATTCTGCTTATCATATCTACGCGACAATGTCTCGCGTATCAACCAATTGGAAGGTATGTATATATCTCACTCTGCCGACGATCTCGCTGACACTGTGTAAGGTGGGGTCACAGTTTCGCAGTCACCACAGCTGGCATATTCGTATACGGCGGCAAGACTGATCAATACAACTCTTATTCTTACACATCTGCGCCCAACTCCAACGATCTACTCTTTCTGCCCCTAAACTCCACGTTTGGTTCGACATCTCCACCCTGGAGACTACTCAATGCATCTTCAAACGTTCCAGGACAACCAGGGCCTGCCCTTGCATGGCACACAGTATCCGCCATCAATGATTCTTGCCTCATGCTTTTCGGCGGACAGCCAGGCCCTGACTCCCCTACTGAATCATTCAGCCTCGCTGACTCTACCTATTTCCTTAATATCGCAGACGTCAGCGCCCCGTACTGGACTTTTGAGCCTCAGTCATGGGGTTCCGAACCTGCCAGACGAATCCGCCACTCTTCCACACTTACTGGTTCATCCTCTCTCCTCATAATCGGAGGTGAGAGAGCGGATGGTTCTAATACTGCCTTTTCGGATAACTATGCATTCGACACGAGCGCCGCAAGCTTTCTCGCGTTATCGAATACTACGGGGCCCGCAAATATTTTTGACCACAGATCGGTCATGCTCAGTGATGGAAGACTACTTGTTCTCGGTGGATATGACCAGTCGCAGGGTGCCCTGGTTCCGTTTTCCGATATTTGGTCAATCGACGCGCGGAACACTACCTCGACCTGGTCTCTTCTAACACCATCTGTTACGAACTTACCCACTCCACGCAGAGCATTTGTCGCGACTCTGTTATACAACAACAAAGTCTTGATCCATGGGGGCGCCGATGCTGTTCTGCAGCAGAATTATGATGATGGCTGGATACTCGATACATCTTCTGACCCCATGACGTGGACGAAGGTCAATACACTCACACAACTTGGCTCTCGACGTGACCATTTTGCGGTCAGCTCTGGTACTCAGGTGCTCTTTGGCTTTGGTCAGTATAAATGTCAAATCGACTATGGATCTGATTTACGGTTATACAGGATACTCTAGCTCGGGACCATCTTCTCCAACCTTGTATATCTACGATGTTACAAAGGATGCCTTTGTTACAACATATACCCCTTCTCCTTCCCTTTCGACCACTTCACTGACTTCTTCTAATCCAACTGGCACACAGTACGGCTATGGTACCTCTGGTGGAGCTTCTCTGACCGGAAGCGGGGGCTCCGCCAGCACTGATACCCCAAATCCACAGAACGCGGACGTCGGAAGCAAGCATACAACAACTACCGCTCTCGCCATAGTATTTTCCGTGCTTGGTGCTGCCATCGTGATTGTCGTGCTGTATTATATGAGAAGACGACATCTACAACGTGAACAATTCGTAAGCTTGGCCGATGATGACGCAGATTCAGCGCGCTCTCACTCGATCCCTGCTGTTGTAATGATTGACGACAATCCTCGTTCCGAACGGAGGTCAAAGTTTAGAATATTCCCTTCGTTCCACCTCCCAAATATTTTGGCGAACACTCATGGGAGTAAGCCAGAGCTCCCTTCTCGGCGAGACATGCTAGCCGATGAAGATGTTTACGATAGCGAATGGTACCACCTGAAGCGTATCCGTGATCCTGAAGGCGGCTCTTGGTCCTTTAGGAGTTTTATGAGCACCCGCTTACGAGGTCAAGAGCGCAGCAGCACAACTAACGGTTCAATAAGATCCCACAAGCGCGAAGCGTCTGATCCGTTCTTGGACAACTATTTTCCTTACGAAGAAGCAGGATTGTTGGAGCACAAGGAGGGATACCCGAATCACGTTGTCAAAAGCCTACCTCCCTACCCAGACCCCTTTGTAGACTCTGCGGAGCATGAAGATGAAGGTGCTACATCACTTGACATGAGTTCAGTGCCTGCCCATGTCGCATCTTTCCCAACCGACCCGTTTTCACTCAATTTGACTGGAGGCCTCAGTTCTGGCTCTGCTCGAAAGCCTGCCGATCTCCCCATTGAGCGACTGGATTCAACTCCCAAAAATACTCCACATAGCACAGAGGTTGCTTCCACAATGGCACATGCCACCTCATTGATCAACGCAAACCGAGGACCTTTCCAACCGATTGGTCCTGCAGATCCATGGTGGAAGAGGTTCGCACGACACAGCTTCTTAGACCGCAAGTTAAGCAACACTTCAAAGAAAAGTCCTTCAACTGACTACCAGGAGTACAACACTACGCTTATGTCTATCGAAGAGCAGACAGATACCCTTGCACTTAAGACAGTGGCGACGAGGTCAGTAGAGATTGTGAATAACCATGTCAAGACAAAGAGTATGTCAAATCTCTATGACAAGACTCATGGAAAGTCGTTCTCGTCGTTCCAGACTGCCGACACGGAGGCGATTGAAAAGATTGGATGCATGGTTGATGTCGTGCAGAGAGATAGGACCAGCAGTCACCGTTCATCGTCTAGCTCTGTCGATGTCATAAGCTTCGATGGGCAGCAATCTTTGTTCAAATCTGACGATCCTTCGGCGGAAATCCTGACAGCTTCCACAACTCAAGCCACATTGTCACAAGCGCATCCTGACACCGCAGAAACACCAAAAGACGTTGAAACGGATCTTGCTACTTCCCCACTCGGGGCCGAAGATGGCTTAGGTGGACTAGTCGCTGCCCGCGTACGTGCTTATGAACGCAAACTCTCGCAAGACGACGAAAGCCCGAGAAAGACTAGAAAAGACAGTGACGATAATAAAGTGAAGTATGGGCTCGCTCCTAGGCAGAGCCTTTTCGTTGCCAACCCAGACACTGGCAGATAACACTTTCCTTGCTATTACAGCTGTTGGAGACTAGTTCTATTTTCATTCTTCATATCCTCCATTTTTCACATGGCATATACCCTGGTGTGGAGTATCACGATCTTGTATCATTCGAATTTTCGCAGCATTTACCTTAGACTGTAGCATCCGACGACGTAACGACCATTATGACACGCTTGATTTATCCTAGCTTTAGAAGTATTATCGATTGTTGTATGGACGGTTCCGACCAGATATATTCCGTATAGCTTGAACTTTGCCAACCTGTCCTAAGATTGGACGGGAGAAGCACCACAAATTTCCTAGGAATCTGATGTGGTACAGATTTTCGTCCCAATGTCGGACCAGTTTCAATTCCGACATCGGGCTGTGTTTTTGGCATCCTGTCATTTATGCTTTATTGGCACTCAGGATAGAATCAACGTTGTTCCAGAAGCGGGAGGAGGCTATGGTAGCACATTTACAGAGCCGACACACAAACCCAGTGGAGACTCTGCTTATCAGCTTATGGTGGACCGGAGCCATAGCCATTCCTTATCTACAAAACACGAGGTGACCACAACGTCAGGTACCAGGGGGTGAAACCTTCCAACAGTAATACGCAGTAACAGTGATATTTCGGAACTGCATTAGGTAATGAGGCTTGGCTTTCTCTTCCAGGAAGTAATTTGGGCAGTAAGAGACCGGCGAGATATAGGCTCAGACGCCCACATGGCCGGCTCTAAAGGGGTGAAGTGTAGTGGCATCAAGCATGGTTCTTGCACCGGAAAGCTGGAGCAGGACACGCGCTTACTGATAAGTGAAATGAACCCCAAAATCATGATCCCGGCACAAACTTAGCACTGCCTAGGTGTCAAAGACACATCTTTTGCCTGTTGGCTGTGACAACGTACAAAGTGTTTAAACGAATGTAGGCACAAAGTACCGCTTACCGTAGGGGATCATGTGGTCTTTAGCGTTACTTGTTGATGGCAGACTGGACCTACTGAACGTTTGAGGTGATATCTTGTCCACACCTACAGTACAATACGCGAGCCACAGACTTAACCTTTTTAGTTAGTAAGCGGTGTTCTAGTCTCCGTCGTTCTGCTGTGTGATTTACGGCAGCGAAGTGTTAATATAAACAACTCCATAAGGAGAGATGTCACGCAGGGGGTGGCCGGGGGCCTTGTGTCCTATTGAATGGGCGGCTAATTGCGGCACTGACAGTTTCTCGCCTCGCATTGAGCTGCGATCAGCACCACTGACACAAGTCTTCCATGCACGCTTTCCTGGAACGAACGACCTGACTGGATCCCAATAGCTTATTTGACATTCGGATCCCAAGCAATATCTATGATTATTATGCAGCTTCTAATTCTTGAACCAATTCCAAGGATTTAGAATCTCCGGCTTTCTTCAAAAGCTGGGACGAAATAGTTCAGCGATGGATGTATGAACAGGACCTTTGCGATTACCTCGATCAATTTCTCGACATACTTCTTATAGCACACTTCCACAGGAGTGCCTTTGACGGACTCCCATGCGTTCCTGCACTAGCGTTTAGAGCTTAGCAACGTTGCTTTTTAAATGCTGACCGTTTGGCGGTCTCCCGAAAGTCGACCAAGTTGGCGGTCAAGCTAGCGAACATGCCCTCAGGCTTTTTGGTATTGACATCCCCGATAGTGGCTATATGCGCTTAGTACGCGGAGCGAAACATTACCTGTCATTATATCTGACCTTGTTTGTAGTAACGGTAGAACTAGTATATCGACAAATGTGATGGAGAGCTACAGTGGCAGGAAGACAATTCACTTACGAAGAGTAGGTCGTCAGTCTCCAACTTGAAACCATCATTGGGAACATTCTTGAGCGACTCGATGATCTGGACTGCTTTGTCGAACTTGGCTTTTGTCACTTCAGACATGAATGAGATCTGTAAACGATGATAATCGATAGGCGGTTGTAAGTTCAAAAGGTCACAGGCTCGAAACTTGCAACGCCGCCCAAAATAGGCAAGCAAGGCGTATGCACGTCTTACTTACTAATAATTGCGTTGCGGGTGGTGGAGGTAACTGGCATTATATCGACAATAACACGGATAACTATTGTCGATACGTATAATAAGTACATGTAGGAAGCGTGTAACTGGATCGATGCCACAATAAGGTAGTCAAAGCTTTCCTGAGGATCACTTTAATGTCACCATCAGCTGCACCTCCATCACCTCAAGAAATCCAACGCAAACTATCCGTTCACTCTGTCTCAAAAGGTGCAAAGGTCAGTGGGATAGTCCATTCAGACACCGTCTGTAGACTAAACCCACATACCAAGAGGTCCAATTTCCCCAAATCAGGTCCCGTTTCTGGAACCGAGTCGGATTCAGATTCAAACGACTTGTCACCTGCAGTTCCTCTAGCGTCCAGTGTCGGAAGCGTGTCACAGGCACCGCTCTCTGCCATCGCGGAGCGCAGAGACGTGAGCGGAGAAGATACTGAAGATGAAGAAGAGGGTGGTTGGAAGACCGCGAGTATGAAAGATAATCCAGCTAATTCAATTGGGGAGGGTGTCATCAAGTCAGGCTATCTGTGGAAGAAAGGGGAGCGCCGAAAGGTATCCAACCTCGTTAGCGATAGAAGATCAAGGGATACTGATTGTGTGCCAGACCTGGAAGAAGAGATGGTTTGTCCTGCGTCCTCACCACCTGGCATACTACAAGAATTCAGCTGAATACCAATTACACCGACTTCTGGATTTGTCAGAGGTTCATTCATGCACCCCAGTTACCCTCAAGCGACACGAGCATACCTTTTCGCTTATTTCACCCACCCGAACATTTTACCTTCGTGCCAGCAACAATATCGAGGTCCAGGAATGGGTCAAGGCGATCGAAGATGCTCGAAGAGCTTTGATGGCCACCTCCACACAAAGCTCAAATAATGGCCATGATTCTGCATCCGTTAAACAGGCTGAGCCTGACGTATCACAGGCCGCACCGTCACCGTCATCACAATTTTCACCTATTGCCGCAGCATCCTCCTCTGACACTGACGATGCTGCACCAAATATCCAGCAGATCGTATCACCTTCGCCGCAACGCCTGACTTTTGCAACTCCTTCTAAACCTCAACAGCCTGCCCCATCGTCGCCAGGAAAAGACACCAAGGTCATCATCTCCGGTTACCTCATGAAGTGCGGTTCGAAGAGGAAAACCTGGCGTAAGCGCTGGTTCGTCCTTACCGGTGAAAAGCTGCTATATTCAGGCAGCCATATGGTACAACATATTCGGCTGTTCACCTCTCTTACTAATAACTTCTCAAGGACACTAAATCACATCGTCAATTTCCCTTCTCTAATATCCTGGATGCTCTGGAGTTCAACGTCCCCGCGGGCCGGCAAAATATAGGGTCACCGTCGTCACCACCATCCCAGTCTGCCAGTGGTGACCAAGATGATTCTCATCACGCCCATACATTCAAGATCGTAACAACTAAACGCACGCTCCTCCTTTGTGCCCCAACCGAAGAGGACGAGATAAGGTGGCTGGGTGCTGTACGGGCGTTGATTGCCAGAAGGTCGGAGTCTGGTCAGGTTCCAGGGTATGCGCCTAAAGAGTCTGGCAAACCGCAAAGCCCTGAACACACCGGTCTCAAAGGTAAAATGAGAAGATTGAGTACGAGTGGGGACAATCCACAAGAAAGATCCTCATAAATACTATTCTAATCATCCACCTCTTTTTCTGTAAGTGGACAGTATCAATATCGCACATTTTCCCATCCCAGCTCGCTGGTGCGGTGAAGCTGTTTAATCTTCCGTACTCGTTGTTATTCGTCAGCTGTATTACTAGCTGCTTCTATTCAGAATCTAGCATGACGTATCTTTGTTCATGAGCCCGGCAAATTGAGAACTGCTGTGGCAAACAAATCTAGCCGGTGCGGCGGGAGTGCGGCCCACATTGACTTGGCCATCAGTACATATGCATCATTCACAATTATCAGCTTCTCCCGTCTCCCACGAACTCATCCCGCGGTTAGCGGCAGGGTTGGTGGTTGTTATATCTAGCCTCTCTTGTTCCTTGGTGAAGATTTTCTCCTGCCCAATTCTAAAAACACCAATGGAATCTCAGGGACGACCACAGCTCGCTTCTATAACAAGAACCGATCAGAGCGTTGCCCTTGTTATGTAGCTATGTTCTATGGATTATTGCTGTATCCTGTTGTGACTGAATTAGAAGGCGATATTAGTGATGGCTGGCGCGTGAACGCCTTGAGGCTTTGGTAACAAATTTAGGGATTATTCATCTGGCATCACTTCCGAAAGCGTTAGGTGGGACCCCGGAACTAAATGTATGTGCATAGCTTGGTTTCTGTGATTGCATTGGCCAGTTCGTTATGATGCCCTTTCCAAATACTGTCGTCTGTCGACCGTACATATATATGTCAATGGACTTGGAAGCCTGTCGAGTTTCTCCCACCTTCTGATCTACACAGGAAGCAGTGCCATAAATACTACCGTCACTGATTCCTTGTGTATTCCTCTACTTTGTCATGGCGCCAGCATCCAGGAGTCCAAGGACCAATCATTCTTCACCCGGGAGATCAAGTATGACCAAAATCAAGGGAGCCGCCCGTGCCAAGTCGGGATGTTATACCTGCAGAATTCGCCGGAAGGTAAAGCATACTGCTGATTTCCGATCGCTGGCTCGCTGAATTCGAGCGGTGTTCAGAAATGCGATGAACAAAAATCTGACCATGGTAGCTGCAAAACGTGCGATCGTCTGCATCTCGAATGCCTGGGCTATGGCGTAAAACGTCCAGAATGGTTAAGAGTATGTTCCTTATCTACATAGTCGAACAGCGCCACAACTAACCAATTGTTCACTACAGGAAAGCCAGACCGTCGTCGGCATGAGAAACAAAATCAAGAAGTTTCTTGCCTCTCAAGGCATGATTAAAGGTCATTCTGGCCCAAGTTCACGCGACGTTGAACAAGAACCAAACTTCTTGACCTTGCGGCCGTGTTCGTCCCCCGAGTCAGAGACTTCGACTACTTTATCAGGTCTGTATCTATATACTCAACTTCAACAACATCGAGCGCTTATAATTCATAGTTTACCAACGTTCTGGCTCCCCTGAATTCTACTGCGAATCCCCGCCACAAACAGACTGGAGTTCAACATTTAACTCATCCCGCTCAGGCTATCCGTTATCCTCAAGCCAATGTCCCGACAATTCTTTCCGTAAGAAATCGTACTATGTAATATATTGTAGTAATTAATTTTATTGTGTTTTTCCCTGTACAGTCACGGTCTCGAGGATGTCTATGGACTACCACGACCTTTATCCTCTTGACTCGGAGCTGCAAGAACAAACGCAATATGCGCCGAGGAACTACCAGCCGTCAAGTCTTTACCCGATTTACGAATGGGATCCCGCAACGGATTATTACATCGAATATGTTTTCGAATCCCAATACTTACTGGCAAATCGACCCCACATAAAGCAGATAATCCGTGATTCGTTACAAATACACCCCGCCTCGAAAAAAATAGTACAAATACTCTCAGAGCTACATTACGGCAGGAGGCGGTTGCCGCAACGAACCGATAACATCCCACCTATCCTTCACTACTTGAAGCGTACAGGCACCGGTACCCTTGACGATGCGATGGCAGTCCTCCACTCCGTTTCGGTATACCTCTTCAACGGAGGCGACGGTGCGTGGGACGAGTGCATCGACTTTGCAGCCAGTCATGTCCAATTACTGCTCGGCACAACCTACTACAATTTTTCGAACCCTCTCCAACAATGTGATGCAAAGACTGCGTTTGTCGTCAAAACCGCTATATGGTTTGACGTTTTAGCGTCCATCACCACCGGACAAAGTCCCCGACTTCATTCTGACATCGGCCGGTTATTCGATCCTAGGCGAACCCACCTTCACGAACTCGGAGATCCTCTCTCTGATCAGCATTCGATGCTTTCTCCAATGGGCAGCGAAAATGATGTCGTTTGGGCGATATCTGAAATATCGGCCTTAGCCGAGTGGAAACAAGAGCAGCAAGGGTTCTTGAGTATACCAGAGCTGGTGAACAGAGCAGCGCCTATCCAGCAGTGCCTTGATAACCCTGCCTGCAATCAACCCTGCCGAGTTGACTTGGACATGACATCACAGCACTCTGCTTCGAGCATCTTCCGTGCTGCAGCGCAGCTTTATCTTGCTACTGTCGTTTCTGGAGATTACCCTCTCGTTCCGGAGGTCAGCAGCAGGGCGCAGAGGACATATGATGCCATATTTTCCATCCCTCAGCAAGAGCTGCCACCTGTCGTTCGAAGTACTGTCTTCGCGTTCTTTCTGTGCGGCTGTTTTCTGATAGACCCTGCGCGTCGAACGTATATCAAAGACATGTTATTGTACCAAGAACACTCGGCGGAGATTGGTAACCTCAACTCCATCATCAACCTTCTTGATTCTATCTGGGCAACGTCTGATCACGAGCACAAAAGAGCCATTCCGTGGCGAAGCTTACTGAGGGAAAGACACATTCTACTTGTTTAATTTTTTTTTTACTTTCTTTACTTTTGTCGCTCTGCACCACGCATGGATTACCAACACCATTCCGTACTGCTGTACATGTATAATCACGCATCTCACTGTGTATTTTTCTGCCCCCCTCTAATTTACCGCGAAAACTCGTGTTCGTGGGGTACTTAATAAGCGTAACATCTTAAACAAAAAAAGAATACAATCATCAAGTGAAACAATTATCTGATATGATAGCCTCCTTCTGCGTCTAGTGTAATCTGTTCCGGTCAACACCAAGCTTCTATTTCTATCAGTGGAGAACGGGAAGCGAACTAGGGAGAAAAAGCGACACACACGGAACCATTTTAAACTTCAGTGACCGGTGACGCCGAGATCATTGGACAGGTGAACATGACATGTAACGGTAGGTGACTTTTTATATGCCTCTTGCACTGCCAAGCAACGGTTGTTATCGAGCCCAGCGAGGAACTCCCTTCTTCCCTGTTCTGTAAAGTCTTTTGTTCTTGGGTTACATAAGGACCTTTGTGTTTATAACGGTGTTGAGATTCCTACACATCTAATTTACGCAGGAACAGTCCTTGATGTAAGATTTCTCCATATGGAGCACGATCTTTCGGACCAAATCGAAGTCCGAACCGCTTATGTCTCTTTCCGATGAGAATGGAGTTTTTGAAATCTCGTAAATTAGCGTATTGGTTGATGTCAGTTCGTTCTTTGAAATCCACCGATTTGCCGGATGCACAAATCCTCGCTCCGGAGTGTGGTTTTGCCCACCGAACCTGAATCTACTTCTTCATTCACTCCTCCCATTACACTAGCTGTACACCCTAGTAACAGTTCATCATTGCACCGTCCCAGTTGCCGTGTCAGTGCTGTGCTAATTATAACCATCCTTTCCCTTTCTAACTGTCGGGCTGAAACTAGATCCTTGTCCGGCACTTTCTTCAAATACGAGGACGACGTAGCGAAATCTCGTTTGGAGACTGGTATGGTTACTCCTTATATTGACCGCGAGGTACTTGAGTATTGATGATAAATGGAAACGACAGACAAACGCAAGATCAGACCTTCTGGGAGTCCAGGTCCCTCTACCCTTCTATCAGCCGCTGCGCAACACACACAACCAGAAGAATTGGAAATGGTTCCTCCTCCAAGGGATAACGATGTTACCCCCCGTTTACGAAGACCACCTAAGTCATCACCTAGCGAGTCGTCACGATTTCAGCCGTCAGGGAGAGGTGGTTGTTGGTGAGTCTTGTCTGATAAGATCGGTTCTTGAGTATAAATTATCGTTGTAGGACTTGTCGAGTGAGGAGAAAAGTAGGCAGACAGGCTTCTCCACGTCTGTGTCTAATTGTATTTCTCGCAGAAATGTGACGAACAATGGGATGGTGACTCGTGTAGCACCTGCAGGCGACTCGAGATCGTTTGCCTTGGTTCAGGTCCAAGACGGCCAGACTGGTTGCGGGTAAGTGAGCCTCCCAACAAACGCCTGAATTCTAACAGAATACCCGGCAGGACAAGCATTTAGTTTCAAGATACAGGGCACAAATCACAGAAACACTCACCCGTGCAGGACGCATTCGTGGACAGCCAAGGACGCCGAGAAGACCTGCACAGACACAACCCCATTCACGACCATACCAAAGAGAATCCACCGAAAGTACTTGGCCAGAACCGAGGGAGCCAACTAATCAGTACAGTGTGGACAACACTTACCATGGTTCTGATATCATGTTCAACTCGATGATAGGTAGGTAGTCTGGATCACAGATCGAGCTGGGTTGCTGAAAATTCCTCTAGACACCGCCTTTCTCCCCATCAACAACAATGACATTGGTCAATCATATTTCTCGTACCCAGTCACATCGTCGACCTCAACGCTTCCCACTCCCGAATCGTACACCTTTTCCCTCGACGAACGCCTAGGGCAGGAAGAAAACTTTGCAACATTTTTCCCGCCGACCACATTACCTTTCGAGTCCTCAGATGGCTATATCGCACATTTCACACATTACCTTAGCCATGTGCAGTCGCTCCAACCAATGCTTGTAGGGAATGAACTGGTTAATTTGACAAATTCTGTAAGGGATTCATACTTGGTGGCAAAAATTTTAGACTCATCAACCTGCTCAGATAATCACAAGGGATCCCAACGGAGCCGTTGCGAAAGCTGTTTGCGCATTGTCAAGTCTTCATATGGCGCAGCTGAAGATTTCACAAGGCTTGGAACCGCTTGAACCAAACATGGATCATAGTACAGCGACGTACTTCCGCGACGAAGCCTCCTTCCTCATTAACAGTTCGCTGCAATTGCATGGTCGTTATACGGCAAATGATGCAATAGCTGCGCTACACCTAGTAAGCTTTTCGCAACTGTCGGGCGGTCAGTTTCCTTGGCAAGATGCTTTTGGTGTCTTGTGTGATCGGGTCGCTCAAAGCGCATTGCCATCAGCTGAGAACCCTTGCGCACAATACGAAAACATGAGCCTCGTCGATCAATACATCGTAAAGGCAACCCTAGTAAGTTGGCTTCTTTATCCTGGAGAACGCGCTGACGAGCATTTGAAGTCGTTAGATGTCTTTGCGAGTGTGTCAACAGGTCAATCATCCAGATTCCTCGAATTAATGAGGAGATTGCTGGGTGAAGAGTCTCACACATGGTCTCCTAGCGATGGTGATACACGGAAAATACGTATGGAAAATTTCGCCGGCTTACCGAACAATATTCTTCTCGGGATCGCAGAAATCAATGGACTTTCATGTTGGAAATCCACTGAGATTAACAATGGATCATTGAGTTACAGAAAGCTGGTCCATCGTGGCGAAAATATTGAACGGCTTTTACAAGACCAGTCCTTCACTGCGGTGGCGCTCAAGGAAGAAGCAGGGGCTGCAGGGCTACCATCTGCGATCGAGATTGGAGAAAAGACACAGAAGGTGATAGTGGACATCTTTCGAGAAGGAGCTCTCCAATATTTGAACGGTGTCATCAGCGGGTATAACCCAGGTACTTACTAAATTCCTTGAGCCTGCAAGTTGCCAGTGGTTCTTGACCTTTGCATTTAATAACTAGATATCCCCGAGATTAAGGAATCGGCCAAAGCGGTTGTTAACTCGTTATGTGAATTGCGTCCATCCTTCATAGACCAGTCGTTGGTCTTCCCGACTTTGATCACAGCCTGTTTGACAAATGATCTTGAAGAACGAGAACACTTAAAAGGCAGACTTCGAATGCGGGGTTATAGCTCGCAAATATGCATGGCCCTCGATAAGGTGTGGCGGACTCGGGAAACTGCTGGGGGCGTCGTGGATATTCAGGGGATTGTAAAAGATGCTGGGTTACTGCTTATTTAGTCGACATCCGATGATTTTATTCGTTCCGCGTACGTACCTTATAATGGCTGCGTGTACCATAGAACAAGACAAAACATAATGGACAATGGAAAATCGGAGGTTAACCCATACAGAAGAAACCGAGCTGGACATAATATAGACTTTTTGCTGCCGTCCAGCTCGTCCAGCGTCGATATTTGAGAAGAGGAGATTTACAACAGCGAAGATTGGGAGAAAGAGGTTGGGGGAAATTTTGTGGTTTGAGACAAAGTGCACGCCGGAAAGTATATATGCCGATCCCATCGGAAATTGTCCACGCGTCTTGACACCTGGTGGTTCACTGACTCAACGCCACAACATGGCTGGGTGTCGTTAATATCGTTTAAGTTACTCTACCTTGCAGCGTAAGGATGAGGAACGTCAGAGCAATAAAGCAGTACTCGGAACCAGTGCTTGGCCTGTAGTGGCAACTCATCGAACTCATTGCTTTGCGACCGTGACAGTGCACCGACTTGGAACGTCCTCGAAATATGCAAGGATAAAAACGTAATAGGATAGCTACATCACAGCATTTCTGACACACGTAGTCCGATATTAGTAGCAAGTGCCAAGAACAAGACAGCACAGAGTACGGTTGGCCCATATTTGTCGTAGTACAACCCTTCCGCACGATGAGCCCTAAGTCGTCCAGATCGATATAGGAATATCCCCAGAGCATATGCAATCGATACCAATGCAGCGAAGGTGAAGAACGCTGCACTAATAAGTCCACGCTTATCGTGGGGGGGAATAAAGTTGAGCAGAGCTGTGGCAATGGAGCCAACGAACACCGCGTTGTTCATCCATTTCTGTCATTACGATGGTCAGTCATGTAACAAATGAACGTGACTGGTCCCTACTAAAAAGGTCCTTTCAGCTGCAAAATAGACCTTGGGTTCAATTCTGACGGGGACAGCAATTCTCTTGCCCGGGGGAGCCCTCCAATCTCGGGACACGATGGGGTCGTCGGTTTGATCAGAGGTCGCACCGTAGCCATCCGCTGGTTGACTGCCATTCTCTGGCACTTCGCCGATCGACTCTGTACCTGGCCTTCTCTTCACTTCTGCAACCTTGCTCAGCTTTGATTTGAAAGTTTCGTCAAAGGCAGAAGCAGGAACCAAAGGGTTGATAGACAAAGCACCAGTAGTAAAATTGACCGTTTTTGTCCCTGTAGAATCAGCTTGTAACTGTTGTCCGGCAGCAAATTCCTCCGACTCTTCTCCACCTCTGCCTTCTTGTCTTTTGGGCAAGTCTTTTGCCTTTTGCAGCATGTTTTCACGGTATGCTATTGCCTCTTCCACTTCAGCGCCGCTGAGACCCATTCTGTTACGTTCATCCTTCGCTGGCAAAAGTATATCATTTTCATCTTCCTCCCCTTCCGAAATTGGTTCCGTATATGTGTCTTGTGGCGAACGCGAGCCAGAAGATGAGACGCGCTCCGGTGTTCCTCTGAAAGAGGACTGGGTGGTTGCAGGCGGCCGCTCAATTACGCTCAGGTATCCAGTGTCCGGTTTGAGGATGTCCGTAGCCACTGGAGGAGGATCGAATCATGAACCGCTAAAACCACTAGATCAATGAAGATGCTCACTCTGGGGAAGCCAGAATGGGACAAGGTCAACCCTATTGGGCAATAGGGTCGCGCATCCATGGACAAACTTACTAAGCTAAGCGTCAAACGGAGAACAGCTCTAAATGTATGCACTGTACCTGAACTTCGGAACTGCTTCCACCAAGTGAGATTTGACAAGCTCAGTGATCCATTCCGGCGGTTGTTGCCCGTACTGCGTTTGTATCTTAACTTCCAAAACGCCATACCTAGTATGTTGAGTACCATAGACAAAACATGGCTGACTAAACTTACTTGAACAATTCTTTATCATCTGCAGCTACCTGTTCAAAAGGATGATCGATTCCAATGTCGGTTCGGCGCCAGTTGTCACCGGACCGTATTCTACCGTCCCAGTTGTCTTCTCTGACCAAAGCCAGCTCTGTGTCAAGCGAGATACGGACTCTGGCATCCCCGGGCAATTGAAATGCCGTGCGATTGTAAAAGGATCGCATGGCTATCAAAAAGGAAAGTGAGCAAGGAGTTTGGAAAAGAAATTGCATGGACCAACCTGGCTTCAACTGTCTGGTTAATACGGAATACTGGACTTCATTCGCCAATTGAATCATGGCATCCACTTCTTGCTGCGTCTTTTTTCCCTTTTTGACCAATTGCTGGAAGTCTGCATCCACGGTGTACTCTCCGCGCAGAAATGCATTTACAAGGTGTTCTTTAAGAGGAAACCTTGCCTTGACAGACTTTTCACCCGTCCAGTCTTCGCGATGTGTCTTACGCTCAACAAAGATCTACAATAGGGAATGAGGCTGGGAAAATTACTACTTATCTTGATACAGACCGTTTTGGAATCGACGTCGCCATACCAACGAAGGCGAATGGCCTCTGCTCCTTCAACTTTCTCAAGACGTCCGAGATAGAGCTCAAGGTCCTCGTTGTCAAAATATATGGAAGTGATCGCTATCAAGGCGCAGGATATAATAACCGCACAATGAGTAAAACTTCACAATACATACCAGAATCTTTTGGCTCGTATTCTTTGTCTGGGTTGAATACTATTACGTAGGTCAGACCCGGGAACGGGAAGAACAAACAGGGAGGTCAGACCTAGAACCGGAAGATGCCTAAGAATTGCCAGCTTGAGTGAAACCAGATTATCTGGATGAACCCAGTATTTTGTCGTTTGTCTGACAAAAGCACTCTGGTTTCCGCCTGCACTGGAGTCACCGCGGATTGGGTGACCTCGTGTACGAACGAGATTATACAGCTTCGAAAGCTTCACAATGAGGGCGTCCCAGTTGTACTTATAGAACGGCCGCTTTTCAAGGTAGTTTTGAATGAAAGTCGTCTTGAGTTGAAAACCTGTCTGTTTCTATGTTGGACATGATCAATGCTGATAATCTGACCCAATATTCTCGGCATGCCTACATCGTGTTTCTGCGGTCACCGTCAGACAAAGTGAATAAGCATTCAGGTAAACATACTTTGAGAATCTTCATAAAACCGGTTATGTTAAGCTTCGTGTATAAAGCTAGATCGTGTACATCCGCGACTAATATAGCCACTTCTTCTTCCAGGCCATGGAAGCGATCTTCCAATGCATCAAATGACTCGTCATCGGTGTCAGCATCGGCGGGTTCATCTTCGTCTGATGAATCAGCGTCTAAACCGTCACTTCGTGTCGCAGGCCTGTGATGCTGGCGTTCTGTGTCACCAGTATCATGGTCCTGACCGTCCTGATCATCTTTGCCTTCTGCAACCAATCTCTGAACGGACAATTCTGCATCGTTGAGACGAGCAGTCAACTCTGCAGTCTGGATCATGGAATTAGTTCAGCAACTCAATCAGTGAAAAATCCCATGTTGAACATAAGAAGGGTATAACTTCGTTGGGCAGTAAAGGTAGGCGTCCGTCCGTACCTTGACTTTTTGAAAATCATGCACTTTATCTAGCTCCCTCTCCAGCATGATTCTGAACTCTTCTTCGTCTTTGCTAGTCCAATTATGACTTCTTGTCCGACTCTATAGCTATGTCAGGGATACCACTGACAGAACCACATTGGTGAAGACAAATACCTTTAATTCCCGCTTGAGTATGCTATAGTCGATGTAAAAAGCCCTCCATTCGCTGTACAGGTCATTCTAAAAAATCAGAGGATGGCCAGAGCATTGCATCATGGGAGACGAATCCTACATTTATCTTAGTCCCAAATTTCATTGTTGACTCCCTGTAATGCTGGACCTTGGAAGAAACTGTGAGAGTTATTGTTCCGGTGTGAGTATACTTCGCCGGAATTAGGTCATTTATTATGTGACTCGCCCGCCGATCACATTTTGCACTCCACTAGCTTCTCTGCCCGCCAAGTTGTGGCCGTCTGGGTTTAAGATGTTTCCATCCTATGAGGCAACGTCTATTTCAGCACCTATACTACAACGTCCGCCCATAAATGGACACGGGAGCGAATTACACGACAAAGTCAAAAGGACAAAGATACTCCTACTCGGGCTGAGACGGTGAATAGAATTCCTTCCTCAATGGCACAGCTCTGACTCTAAAAAGATCAGGAAAAACGTCAATTCAACAAGTAATTTTCAACAACCTGTCCCCAAAGCAGACGTTCTATCTCGAATCAACAATGAAGATTGTTAGACATACTATAGAGTACGTACAATTCTTGGACCATTGAGGTCCTGTCTAAAACTAGCACCCCCCCTCGTGGCTAAATGACATTACAGCACAGTTATTCCTCTAGAAGTCTGGGATACACCGGGAAACATTACGATTGAGGCTCTGGGCACATCTTTATCACAATTTTCGGCCTTGGTATTCGTGATTGATATACGGGTATGTTTTTCGTTTGCAAGCAACCCACAACTCACTGGTGGAGCATAAAAAGGACTTGTACAATCAACCAATTGCAAAGCTCGTAGAATTCATTGTTGCGGCTTACCACGCCAACCCCAACATGACATTTGAAGTCTTTGTTCACAAAGCAGAAAAGCTCCAAGAAGAAGATAAGATTGGTATGCTCCAATACTATTGAGTACTCTAACGGCACCTGTTGAACGATTCACTTATCAGAGAATTTTAGACAGATTCACGAGCGAGTATCAGATCGGCTTTTCGACATCTCGTCAGAATATGAACAAATTCAACTTAATTTTCACTTGACATCTGTCTATGATCACTCTCTGCACGCTGCTTTCTCACGTGTACTTCATAAACTAATAGAATCGCTGCCATATCTTGAGGACATGCTGAACATATTTTGCGCAGTAAGTACATTCAGCGCAAGGGAAAAGCTATGGATTGACAGTGTTGACCAGAACTCGCAATCACTGAAAGCCTTTCTATATGATGTCAATTCCAGCCTTTACGTCGCGACCGATGCGTCTCCTGTCGATTCAGCAACTCATAATCTGTGCTGCGAGTTCCTTCAAATGCTCAATTCATTCGGACCACTTTACAGGTCGGTAACCGCATAATTCATTATTGATATACCCTGCCAATTCGCTCCCCAAAGGTCTGCTACAGCGACCTCTGCGCGTCCTAACAGGCCACTCTCTCCCGCCACTCCACTATCTCCTGGCTCCGACGCGCATTCATCCATGCACACTGGGGTGGGCAGTTCAGATGTGGTGACCTATGACACCGCCAATTCCAACGCGTCCTCCAAGCCACTTACCTATCCTAGTGCTGCAACATCGCTGCACCCCTCCACGCCTGGGACGACGCTAACATGCCATTTAATAACATCTCAACTTGCGCTACTGGCAATTCTACCAACGAATGTCTACGAAGGTCGTCGTGGGTTAGTGGAATATAACGTTGTGGTCTTCAGGGAAGGCGTTCAGGATATTTGCAATGCGGCAAGAGAATCCAGGGCAGGAGGATGAAACCCATGACCAGACGCTACACTGAGGTGTTCCACGTTGAAACCACATTGTCACCACGGTCTTCGGCATTGCTTGGCCCCTGTCGGGTTGAGGGTATGAAGCAAAACTCGTGTGCGATTGAGGTGTTCTATCTCCGCATCATTAATCGATAACATAGTCGATTGTATATAGTGAATGTATATACCATAACCGTCTGTTCGCGAGCTAAAGATATGACCCAATCAATCAGTGAACCTATCTGCCTCTTCACGATCACGTGGTTCATCAACTTCGTAAAAAATTCGTTGGGGTTTGGTTGGGGTTGGGGTCAGTAGATATAAATTAATCCAAGGGTTGTCGTTCTCCTTCATAGACCTTTCTATCTCAGCCAACTAGAGTCGCGTCGTCATCTCAATTCGAATGGCGGTCTCCTCTAGCAACGCTACTTTCGCGTCGAACCCTAATACTAGACCTCTGATCCTCTCTTTGGGTCCAACCAGAGTACGTATAAGCATGATCGTGAATCCAGATGCGCATGTATTCATCCGTAAACTCAGATATCCATACCAATTTCAACAAATGCTGACGAGTGGATCCTTGCTGAGATCCTCCGAGATGATTTCCTATACGCATACGCTGCGAATAACAGCGCGGCTGCCCCTACCGAAAATGAGGAATTGTCGGCCGTAGAATTGGCCGTTCATTTCATGAATCATGTCGTCTCTAAGATCCAAGAAGCTCGCAACTCTTCTGCTACGCATCTCCAAGTCCTTCTTAACATTTTCCAGTTCTTCACCTCATCATACCTTGCAACCAAGGACGTACATGCTTTAGCTTCCTCCTATGATGCGGACGTTCGCAAACTCGTGCTCTCTTCCTATTACAAAGCCATCGCAGCCCTTCATGAATGCGACAGTGTTCCTCAGCCTCCACGCTCTGCCCTTTTGCGCGATGCGGCCAAGAAAAGGGCGTCAGTTTATGCCTTGTTCGGTGGTCAAGGGACGAACGAAGTTTACTTCGAAGAACTTCAAGCACTTTATGACATTTACAAGCCATTCGTGGCTCCATTCGTGACCCAAATCACTCGTGAAGTCCTTGAACCTCTTGCTGCGAAAGAGAAGGCTACGGCGTTCTACAATTATGGACTGGATGTCGTCACATGGCTCACGACTCCATCTTCCCGTCCTCCTCTCAACTATCTAGCTTCGATCCCAGTATCTATGCCCCTCATCGGCCTCACCCAACTTGTGCAGTATCTCGTAGTCTGCCGCGTCCAAGGAATAACACCTGGAGATCTCCGCGGCCTCATGTCGGGTGCAACTGGCCACTCTCAGGGAATGGTTTCTGCTGTTGCGATCGCTGCATCTTCTTCTTTTGACGACTTCACCACCAATACACAGAAAGCAATCAAATGGCTTTTCTACACTTCCCTTCGAGGACAGCAGGCTTTCCCTGTGGTAGCATTGGATCCAGCTGTTGTCCAGGACTCTCTTGATGGCGGCGAGGGCACGCCAACCCCAATGTTATCCATTACCGGGTTAGAGCAGAAGGAGCTCGAGCCTCATCTTGTCAAAACGAACTCGTACCTTGAACCCAATTCGCAAATTCAAATATCACTCCACAACGGGCCCAGAGCCTTTGTCGTCACTGGCCCTGCTAGATCTCTTCACGGTCTCGTTACCAGCTTGAGGAAAATTCGTGCCGCCTCAGGAATAGAACAGAGCAAGATTCCCTTTTCCCAACGGAAGCCGACATTCTCCGTTCGCTTTTTGGTGGTTGGGGTGCCATACCACAGCAAATATATTCAAGGCACGACAGACACGGTTCTAGAAGATCTTGGTGGTGAAGAGTTGTGGCAACCCAAGGATTTAAAGATACCAGTATTCCACACCGAAGATGGTATGTATACAAACTCTGATGCTTGCGGTGAAGTCATACCATGTATATAGGGTCCAATCTTTGCGATCTCAAAGGGTCCCTTACTCGCTCGCTATGCGACCAAATTTTCACTTTGCCAATCCACTGGGTGAAAGCTACGAACTTTCCCACGGCTACACATGCTATTGATTTTGGGCCAGGAGGACTGAGCGGAATTGGGCCTCTGACTGCAAAAAATTTCGGTGGCAAAGGAATCAGAGTCATTGTGCTTGGCGACAAGAATAGAGGCGAACTCGAATTTTACGATGTTAATAATGTGAAATACGAAGACCGTTGGAGCAAGAAATGGATGCCTGGCCTTGTAAAAACGAGGTGAGTGTACGCATTGTCGCGATTAACGTTGGCTGAGCAATCGCAGTGACGGGACCCTGTACCTGGACACACCGTTTTCCCGCTTATTGGGCAAACCTCCCATCATGGTCGCTGGTATGACGCCGACTACCGTCAAGACCGGGTTCGTTAGCGCTGTCCTGAACGCTGGTTATCATATCGAGCTTGCTGGCGGCGGACATTATAACGCCGCTGCTCTTCGCGCTAAAGTCGCAGAGATCCAGAAGCAGATACCGGCTGGTGTCGGTATAACGTTAAATTCCCTTTACATCAATCCTCGTCAGTTCAGTTTCCAATTCCCGCTCTGGCAAGATTTGCGCAAGGAGGGCCTACCCATAGAAGGGTTTTGTGTCGCAGCCGGGATTCCCACTACCGAGAAAGCTGCTGAGATAATCGACGCATTGAGGAGCGCCGGTATTAAGCACGTTTCTTTCAAGCCGGGCTCTATCGATGGTATTCGTCAAGTTGTCAGCATCGCGGCGGCGAACCCCGATTTCCCTATTATCCTGCAATGGACTGGAGGTAGAGCCGGTGGGCACCACTCTTACGAAGACTTCCACCAGCCTATCTTGGCCACCTACCATGCAATCAGACAACAGGAAAATATCTGCCTTGTCGCTGGGTCTGGCTTTGGTTCTGCAGATGATGTCTGGCCATACTTGACCGGCAACTGGTCCGCTGAAATTTTCAGCCTGGAGCCAATGCCATTTGATGGATTTTTGTTCGCAAGCCGCGTTATGGTGGCTAAGGAGGCTCATACAAGTTCATCCGTCAAAGATTTGATCATCGCAGCAGCTGGTGTGGGTGACAGTCAATGGGAAGGTACATATGAGAGGCCAACTGGCGGTATTCTGACAGTACAATCGGAGCTGGGAGAACCGATCCATAAAGTTGCAAACCGCGCCGTAAGATTGTGGAAGGAATTCGATAATACCGTTTTCAAGTTACCGAAGGAGAAGAGGGTGGTCTGGCTCACAGAGCGCAAGGACGAAGTCATCGCAAAATTGAATCGGGATTTTGGCAAACCGTGGTTTGGCTGGAAGAAGGACGGTAGTGTGGCACGGGACCTGGCGGGCATGACTTACGAAGAAGTCGTCTTGCGGATGGTAAGGTTGATGTACGTTAAACACCAAAACCGGTGGGTCGACATCTCGTTAAGAAATTTGACTGGGGACTGGTTGAGAAGAGTTGAAGAACGTTTCGCGGCGGTCAACGGGTCCGGAACGAAGGCATCCATCTTGCAATCTTATGTCTCCCTCAACGATCCATCGTCCTTTATTCAGTCCTTTTTCGAGGCCTACCCTCTGGGGACTGAGCAACTCCTTGCGGCGGAAGATGTCGCCTACTTCCTTGCAATTGCGCAAAGGCCAGGTCAGAAGCCGGTACCATTCATCCCAGTCCTAGATGCTACGTTTGAAGTGTGGTTTAAGAAGGTTAGTTCAAGGCAGCTACTTGATGTCAAACAACGATTTCACGCTAAATAGGATTCACTCTGGATGGCAGAAGATATTGATGCCGTATTCGATCAAGACCCGGAAAGAGTCTGCATTCTCCAGGGCCCTGTTGCTACGAAGGGTGCTACTGTCAAAGACGAACCAGTGAAAGATCTCCTCGGCAACATTAACACTTCTCTCATCAAACGCCTTTTGGATCGCAGCTACAGCAATAACATTGATCTGGTTCCTGTCGTCGATTATCTTGACCTAAAGCCCGACGCCCCACCCGAATTACCATCTGGATTGACTCGCTCAAGGTCGGGTGGCAAAACCATCTTCCAAATCGCGGCTCCTCTCCCATCTCCTGATGCTTGGCTGGATATCTTGGCTGGTCAGCAGTTCTGCTGGTTAAGGGCCCTCATAGCTTCCAAGACCATTGTTCAGGGCAAGTCGTACATTGATAATCCGTTGCGTCGAATTCTCTCTCCTAGAGTGGGTCAGAAAGTGGTGATAGAGTCCAACGGCGATCTCCCGTCTAGCGTGACTGTTTACGGCGCCGCTCGATCCTATGGCGAGCACCTCCCCGATTTCAAAGCAATCGAGATCGAGTATCAAAAAGAATCTCGTTTAATCAATCTAACCATGTTCGAAGAACGCCGAGGCGTATCTGTGCCGCTACATCTCCAATTTTTATACCAACCATCGATGGGATACGCTCCCATACACGAAATCGCCGAGGGTCGCAATCATCGTATCAAAGAATTTTATTGGAAACTATGGTATGGGGACGACGAAGCTTTACCCGACATAGATATCCGTGACAAATTCATCGGCCCCGAAGTAACCATCGACGCTGGCGCTATTGAGGAATTTTGCTCCGTTGTGGGCAACCAAGGAGAATCATTCAAGGCAAGACGTGCACGGATCGTTCAGGCTCCTATGGATTTTGCCATTGTTACTGGGTGGCAGGTGCGTGCCATCGTGGATTACTTACCACGACTGATGTTTTTTTTTTGGTAGGCTATAATCAAAGCCATATTCCCAGCGACGATTGACGGCGATCTGCTGAAACTCGTCCATCTGTCCAACGGCTTTCGTATGATGGAGGGTGCACGACCCCTGGAAGCCAACGACGTTTGTCGAGCTGAAGCTCAAATTGTGTCAGTAACAAACTCTAATGAAGGCAAAGTCGTGAAAGTGAAGGGTCATGTTTATCGTCAACGCGAGCCAGTCATTGAAGTGGTGTCTGCGTTCCTCTATCGCGGCCGTTTCAGCGACTATGAAAATACTTTCGATACGACTGAAGAGCCAGATTACACGGTCACATTAACAACGGATGCCGATGTGGGAGTCTTGCAATCAAAAGAATGGTTCGAACTGGAAAACGAAAAGGCTCCTCTTTTGGCCAATACTTCGTTGATATTCCGTATCCGCTCTTCAATCACCTACAAGGATAAGAATGCTTTCAAGAGTCTCACTGTGACGGGTGATGCGTTTATTCGCAATCAGATGAAGGCTCTCATCAAGCTTGGCTCAGTCTCCTTCCAACGAGATGACGCGCACGGAAACCCGGTGCTTGCTTACCTGCAGCGCCATGGAACTCCCTTGGGACTTCCATCTCCTCTGCCCAATGATGGATACACAATGACGAAGGCAGATAGTACGACTTTTAATGCCCCTACAACAAATGAGCCATATTCGAGGATATCTGGCGATTTTAATCCAATTCATGTCAATCCTTACTTCTCTGATTACGCTTCATTGCCTGCAACGATTACTCATGGACTTTGGTCGAGTGCCGCTACTCGCCGATATGTCGAAGTGGTCGTGGCCCGAGGTCACCCAGAGCGAGTGCTTGCGTATGTACACACCACTATCAGCCAAAATCTGAATTGATTGTTATTTTTTAAAGATACGACGTTGCATTTGTGGGCATGGTCCTCCCTGATGACGAGCTCAGTGTCAAGATTAGTCATACTGGTATGCGAGATGGGAATCTTGTGGTGAAAATTGAGACAGTGAACGCCCGCGGCGAGAAAGTATTACAAGGGACGGCCGAGGTTGCTCAATCTCCCACTGTATACGTGTTCACTGGACAAGGCTCTCAGGAACCGGGAATGGGCATGGACCTCTATAACACATCCCCAGCCGCTCGTGCTGTCTGGGACGGTGCTGACGCACATCTGTTGTCTGTGTACGGCTTCTCCATCATTGAAATAGTCAAAGACAATCCAAAAGAGAAAACTGTTCACTTCGGTGGCATCAAGGGCCAAGCTATCCGCCAGCGTTACATGGATATGACATATGACGCCATGGATAAAGATGGCAACGTCAAGACCTTGCCGCTATTCGCTGATATCGACATCCGAACCCCAAAATACACCTTCAGCCACCCCAACGGCCTGCTATATGCAACTCAATTTGCACAGATTGCGCTGGTAGTGACGGAGAAGGCTGCTTTTGAAGACATGAGGATGAAGGGATTTGTACAAAAAGACTGTGCCTTCGCTGGCCACTCTTTGGGCGAGTATTCTGCGCTTGCTTCGATTGCGGATGTTCTTCCCGTATCGGCCCTCGTCGATGTCGTTTTTTACCGCGGGATTACAATGCAACGAGCCGTTGAACGCGATGCGCAGAATCGCTCCAATTACGCTATGTGCGCTGTGAACCCTAGCCGCGTGCACAAGGCTTTTAGCGACGCCGCATTAAGAGAGGTCGTTGACAGTATCTCTGCCATCACAGGTTCGCTCCTCGAGATTGTGAACTACAATGTAGAGGTACGCCGCAAAACCATGGGCGCGATCAAAATTGATTGACGATTTAAAGGGTCAACAATACGTTTGTGCGGGAGAATTGGTTGCGTTGCAAACGATGACCAACGTTCTCAATTATCTCAAGGTCCAAAAAGTAGATTTTGCTAAGGTGCGTTTAATGCAAAGACGACTGACCATCTCACCCTCATGTGATTACAGCTAACGCAGCAATTCTCGCCTGAAAAAGTGAAGGAAATGCTGGCTGATATCGTCAAATCCTGCAACGAGAAGGCAAAAGAACAACAAGAAAACGAAGGTTACATCAAGCTCGAACGCGGAATTGCCACCATCCCCCTTCCTGGGATCGATGTTCCATTCCATTCGCGCTATCTATGGGCAGGAGTAATGCCATTCAGGGCTTGTAAGCATTTGATGCTATCTCACCGATGAACTGTGATTGACTGTTACTGCCCCAGACTTATCAAAGAAGGTCAATCCAAAGCACCTTAACCCCGACCTGCTCATTGGAAAGTATATCCCCAACCTCATAGCTAGGCCTTTCGAAGTTTCCCGAGAATATGCTCAGATCATTTACGATCAGACGTCTTCCCCCCGACTGGACAAAGTTCTCAAAAAGTGGGAAGAAGAGAACTGGGACAACACCGATCAACGACAACAGCTGGCTTATATCATTCTCGTTGAACTTTTGGTGTACCAGTTCGCGTCACCCGTGCGCTGGATTGAGACGCAGGATCGCCTGTTTATCGACTACTCATTCGAGCGATTGATCGAAATCGGCCCCTCACCGACGCTCACCGGTATGGCTGTTCGCACTCAAAAAGCGAAGTATGAAACGGGAGACGATTCCGTCAGTCGCACTCGGGCTATCTTATGCCATGCAAAGAATGTCAAAGAAATCTACTATCAGTATGAGGATGAGCC